>OY282513.1:45200309-45639847 GCA_958296145.1 Hydrotaea cyrtoneurina
GTCGTCTTGTAAAGCGTACTTATGCGATAAGGTTGAAATGCTTCTACCGTAAATAAATTCTTTCTTTATCATTAACTTACTTAAAATAATATGTTTTATATTGTAGAATACAAGTAACACATTTATTTTTTGAATATCTCCTATTGTCATTTTGTTTGTACCAAATGAATATATTTGCCAACTTGCCTCAATAATGCCTTTAGGGCGCTGGGGCCGAAATTTAAATGATTGTAAAATTTTATAAGTACAAATAAATACAAAATAAAAAAAAAAAAAAAAAAAGTCTCAGTTAAATTCTAATTGCAATTTTTTTCTTATGTATTTTTGTGTGTTTTGTTTAATTGGATTCGTTGGAGTTATAGAAACACAATTCAGTTTCGTTTGGGCTACAGTCGTTTCTGTTCGTCTCAGAAACGTATACATTTTATAAAAACAGTCTGTTAGTCCAACGTTTCTTAAATTTTTGTATGCCTTCCAAAAAAAGTAGGATGTTTTCGAGGATAAAATATGCATTTGTTTGATCAATATTTTCATCGTTGGAGCTGAAAATCTTTCCATCGAGCCATTTCCTTAGGTTTGAAAAGAGGAAATAGTCACTGGGGGCTAACTCCGGAGGATATGGCGGATGAGGTAACAATTCGTAACACAATTCATGCAATTTTGCAATGGTGACAAGTGTGCACTTGGGTGTCAAAAAAAATATTTATTTAATTTTGATAGCTTGTGGTGTAAAATTTTTTTTGAAAATGTTTTGAGATGCCACAAACGGTTTTTTACGAAAAATTCGGGTTTCCTGAATTTATCGAATTTTAAGCACAAGTTGAACAATAAAAAGTATTTCGTTTAGTTATCATTTCAAAAGAAAAAATTTTCGAGCTTTAATTTGATGTAGAGAAAACATAAGTTTTGTAATTTTTTTTGCTCGTTTAGCTGCCACATATAAATTTTTTTTTGGAAAATTTTACAAAACAAAAAAAACGTAGCTTTTAAAAATTTCATGAAAATGTAAAAAACTGAGAAAAATTTTTAAATAGGTTAAAAGAAAAAAAATATCCATTTTACTGTTGTCGTTTCAAAGTTATGGTCTTTAAACCTTTGTAGCCACAGATTCAATGCTGTTATGGCAAGATATAAAAAATATTTTATCACGTTTAAAATCATAAGTAATTTAAAAAAAAAAAAATTTCACTCTTGAATTTGAAAAAGCTTTTTACGATCAAGTTGTGCTTTAAATTCGATAAACTTAGAAAACCCGAATTTTTCGAGAAAGAAAAAACGGTATGTGGCACCTCAAACCTTCTCCAAAAAAAAAATACTTTATCAAAATCACACCCTAGTGTGCAGTCTCAATAGCAAAATTGCATGAATGCTTCCATAAAATGGATGAACTGCTATGGAATTCGAAAAAAATACTTTTTTTGGAGTTCCAACTCCACACGTGTGCAGTGATGAAGAATAACTTTTTTTCTTGTTCATATGGAGTAGTTTTTTTAACCCGCTTATGGCATCAAAAATCTCTTTGATCGGCCGACACCATATCGTTGATTTTTTTCCACATTTTCGGGTGTATTGATCCTAATTGGCCGTCCTCAACGTTCACCGTCAATTGTAATTGTGCGACCACATCGAAAGTCAGTAAACCAAATTTTTTACCATTAAAATCGATGGTACAGAGTCCCCATAGTATTTATCAAGCTTTCCCTTTGTTTGATTGACGGTTTTTTTCCACAAAAAATAATGATTAATAAATACTCGAAATTCACATTTTTTCTAGAAGTTTTTTTTAACAAAATCCACGACCTCATATGTTTTGAACAACTGGTAAACACATACTAAACGACGGAACTCTCTTAAAAGTTGACAGTAATCTATGAACAGATGGTACTTGATGGAAGCAGTGTTGCATTTCGTATAACAACGATGGAAGTTGGACAAGTTGCGGAATTATTTATCTGTCCTCGTTCTAAGGTCCAAACTGAGAAGTGATAACAAAGCGGATGGTGGAGTGCCTTCAACTGTTCGGATCTGTTGGTAAGCGAATAATAAGTGGTTTTTGTACAAAAATCAGTGATGAGTGAAGTGTTTAGTCTGGTGGTGTCGACACAATAAATTCAATACAAAATAATCTGTTGAAATGTTTGCTGCAGAGCAATTTTGGTTCGACTCCACAGCCCTGGAAATCAATTGTAAAGTTCGCCATCTAGCGTTTTTTTCAACTAGTGCTTATTTCCTTTTCTTTATTTAAACGAATTTTTGTTTACAAAAATTGGGGAGGAGGATGTTGGCAACATTTGGTTTCAACAGGATGGCGCCGGCGTGCCACACAGCCGAAGCTGCACTCGATGTTTTGCGCCCTGTTTTTGAAGATCGCATTATCAGCCGCAGAACTGATGTCGTTAGGCTACTGCCTGGCCAGCCGAGGCAGCCATTTGAATGAAATTATTTTCCATTATTAATCGGAAGGATTGTACTTTCAAATAAAAGAAGAAATTTGAGAAAATATCCAGTAGTTTTATTTTCATAGAATTTTCCAAAAAAAAAAATTATATGGCTGTGCCTGTATACTCTCGGCTATCGAAGTCTAATTCTGACTCTTAGTGTTGGCCACTAGCTCATATTTTCTCCACCCGGTTGCTAAAGTAGTTGCACGATTGAATGTCACCCTGTACCGGAGACCACTTGAAATATTTCGTAAACTAGTAAGTTGTAATGCGCCTATGGCGCCCGTTGAAATATGGAAAAAAAATTTTGTTGAAAAAAAAAAAATTTTTGTGGAAAAAAAAAAATTTTGTTGAAAAAAAAAATTTTGCTGAAAAAAAAAATGATTGTGGAAAAAAAAAATTGTTGAAAAAAAAATTTTGTGGAAAAAAAAAATTTTGTTGAAAAAAAAATTTTTGTTGAAAAAAAAAAATTTTTTGTTGAAAAAATATAATTTGAAAAAAAAAATTTTTGTAAAACAAAAAATTTGGGGAAAACACAATTTCTGTACAAAAAAAAATATTATTTTTTTATTATTATTATTTATAGAAAATTATAGAATGCCTATTTAAATTCCTACGTACTGCGTGACAGAGTGAATCAGTGAATCAGTGTATCAGTGAATCAGTGAATCAGTGTATCAGTGAATCAGTGTCGAGGGTAAATATATATTAAGATATTTCATAGAAGTCTCTTCCTCTCTTCAACTGAGGATTTAGTGTCACTCAGAGTTATTCTAATCATTTATCAGAGTTTGGTGTGGCTTATGGGCGGGCGGCATCATTGGACCGAACTTCAACAAAACAAAATGATGACCATACCCTTTTATAATTCCTCTTACCACCTTCTCGTCATGGAACTTAGCCTAATGCACCTATGAATCAATGCCATAGAAATTTAATGGGAATTCGCAACTAATGCGTGAGAGCTCGTTAAATTATATGAAGTTTGATCTAAGAAGTTAAAACAATAATAAATTGCGTACGAATAAAGGGAAGACGGAAAAAATGGCAGGACAAACAATTCATAAAAGAATGTAAACATTTTGAAGAAGGACAACGTCTCGTCGGGTCGCACTCAACCTTTGACCATCTAATAACTATAATTCCATATGGTCGCACTGGCGTATATATGGGAGATACTTGGAGTTAACTTATGTGGTTGTAATATTGTGAGCATCAACCTCGCCGTTCACCGGGAAAGCCATTCCTTGTAGCTTTGCCATTTTTGTGTGCTTATTAAATTGTTTGCTGCATTTTTTGTTTCTCTCCTCATTTTCTTTGTGATTCGCAAGACGCTACAAACGGACAGACAAACGGACAGGTCGGTCGGTTGGCAGCATAAGATGTTGTTGCATGAGAGCAATGTCTGTGTGGCCGTTTGCATGGTTACGGGTGTCATGGTCAGGAAAATATTATTACAACACTTTCTGTGATATCCCCGCAAGTGCAGGGGTATCCTTATGGCGCGGTGTAAGTGTGTGCATGAAGAAGAAAGGACGATAGTATCTTTGGCCATTGTTTGCTTAATATTAATCGACTTTTCCCGGCATTTATGTGGTTGACTTTAATGACGGATAGATAAAAGTGTGTAACAATATGGAACAATATGTGTAATAAATCAGTAATGAGCATTTCTAGTTTTAAATTCAAGAGTTCCTAACAGATTCGTATTTTTACTATTAAATATGTGGGTGCATCCATGTTTATATCTTTATTTGACATATAATTAATAATTCACTCAATATAGCCATCATATCAGCTTTGATAGGACTTTAATGGTCTTATGATGGATCATCAGAAATTTAACTTTAGGTATCAAAATTCCAAGATTCATCCACTAATTTATTAATACAATTTTTTTTTTTTTTGGAAAATCCGAGAAAGACTCTACAACAACCTACAACCTAATCTATAATAATATTTTAAATTCTATTATGTATTTCAGGTCGCAGAATCCAATTTGGTTACCAATAAATAAATGAAACAATTAAATTTTTGCAATATTGCCCTGGAAAAAATAATAGGGTAAATTAAATAACGTCAATTTGGAATTTTTTTGAATTTTTAATCCATGAAATTTTCTAATATTTATTGGTAGATCCATTCGCATTAATCAATGCTTGGCACCTGCGGGGCATAGATTCCACAAGATTTGAGCATTTTTCCTTCGATATAGCATTTTTGACCTTTTCCCATAATTCGCTCACATTTTTGACTTTTGGTGTCCCATTTTTCCTTTTTAATACGCCCCCGATTCAATGGGGTTTAAGTCCGGCGATTGTGATGTCCATTCTAGAATCGGTACAGAATTCTGTTGGAACCAGGTTTTAGCTAATCTGGAAGAGTGCTTTGGGTCGTTATCCTGTATGAACTTCCACCTTAGTGACATTTTTTCCTCGGCAAATGGAATCATTTTGTTCCTTAGAATGTCAAAGTAACACATCTTATTTTTAATCCAGAAAATGGGACCCACTTCAGATGCAGAAAAACAGCCCCAGACCATCATTGGGCCGTCACCATGTTTCACAGTCTTTTTGGTGTGCTTTGGATCGTATTCTTTGTTCTTGGGTCTTTGGTTTCGTCTGACCAAAGTACATTTTTCCAATTTTCACGGTCTTGGTACTGCTTGGCGAAAATAAGGCTATTTTTAATTTTTATTTTTTTTTGCTTAGCAACGGTACTTTTCTTGGTCTTCTACCCATTAATCCTGCATTCATAAACCTATTTTTTACTGTCCGACTTTGTAGTTGGTGCATTTAATCTCTGCTGTAGTTCATTGAAGGACACGAACGAATTTTTGCTTGATAGACACACTAGATGTTGAACAATGTTTTTTGTCCCCATTATTTTTTTCAAGCAAATTTACCGGAAATATCACTTTAACAAGCATAAGGGAAATTCAATGAGATTTAATATAAAATTTAAGTTCACCATACAAAATTCAACAGTTCTACGAATAATCTGGTGAAGCCTTTCACAAAAATATACATGTTTTGTTAGTCTTTTTGTTCAATATTATTCTTAGGATAATATGGACGGCAAATATTATTTTTTCCACCACTGTAGCAGATGAGGTAAACGTTTTTTTTTTGAAATTTTTTTTTTTTGATTTTTGTTTAATTTTTTTTCCAATTTTGTTTTTTTTTCATTTAAATTTTTTTTTTTAAGTTTTAACCTTAGCATGATTTGACAGATGAGTTAAACGCTGTTTTTTGTTTGTTAATTTAATTATTTGCAATTGTTTATGACTCAGGGTAAACTAGCACGACATTCGTCGATTGTAGCCGAAGGAGGTAGAGAAGCGTCACAAAACAGTCACGAAATGGCAATTTGTGAGAATTTTGAATTTTTAATTTAAAACAAACAAGAAAAACTTCACATTCTCAGTTTTAAATAAATACACGAGAGAAACAGTAACGCATTTTGGTTTAAAAAAAGTCATCATGTAAATGTGTATGACTGTACGACATATGTTCGTCGTTATGGTCGACAATTTAACATATCGAGCCCTAAGTGCGAAAAAGACGTACGAGCCAAAAAAGAAAATTTTACGGAAGAGGATTTCTTGTTGTTCAAGCAAAGAGTCGTGTGATGCTTACGATAAAATTGAATTTGCTGTATATTTTTAATAAGTAAATATTTAATAGTTAACAGTTACTTTTCTATTGAATTTCATTAAAAAACGAGATTCGAAAAAAATTTCTCAATTTGGATTTGGCGCGAGTATTGCAGCGGATACTACCTCTTAGACGGATAAGGAATGTGACGAAGTGTCGTACTCAAGGCAAACAAATACTATTTCAAAATTCCCAAGTGCGTGCCATGTAGCCCACATATCACAAAAGGACAACCGAAGCTTATGACTAAAAATTTTTATTTTTAAATTTTTATCAACTTTTTTTTTTAAATTTTTCCTTAATTTTTTTTTTGTATTTTTGTTTCTTTTCGTTCATTTAATTTTTCGCAATGATTTGATGAGCAAAACGTTTTTTAAATTTTTTTTGTTTCTAAATTTTTTGTTTAAAATTTTGTTTATTTTATTTTAGAAAATTTTTTTTGTTTTTTTTGATAATTAAATTTGTTATCATGATTTGATGAGCTAAACGCTTTTTTTTTTATTTTTTTTTAAATTTTGTTTATTTTTTTTCTAAATTTTTGTTTATTTTATTTTTGAGAATTTTTATTTTTTTTGTTAATTTAATTTTTTTTACCATGGTTTCAGCTCATCAAACCATGGTAAAAAAAATTAAATTAACAAAAAAAATAAAAATTCTCAAAAATAAAATAAACAAAAATTTAGAAAAAAAATAAACAAAAACACTTTTTATTTTTTTTTTCTAAATTTTTGTTTAAATTTTTTTGGATAAGCTAAACGTATTTTTATTTTTTTTACCCTCACCCTTCGGGTAGGAGGGTATATTTTTTTCTAAATTTTTGTATAGATTTTTTTTAAAAAAAAAACAGTCACCAAATGACAATTCGGGGCAAATTTTAATTTTTATCGAACAATGAATATTAGCTTTTGTCTATTTAACTATTTATTCAACTTTTTCTTTTAAGAATTCACCAACGCCAATTCTCTAATTAATTTGCCACGATTATTAGATGTTGTGCAAAGCTACACATTGCTGCTGTTGTTCTCATGTTCGAAATTAATTATGATTTCACTTAACCAAAGTTCTTTGCACGTAATCTCTTCTTTTTCGTGGTTTTTAATTTACTTTTTTATCTGTCCTCACTTTGTGTGTGTTTTTTTTTTGTTTTGTTGGTTATTCATTTTAATGAAATTATAAAATTTTAAGCGGATCTTTTCCCATAGACGCCACAGCGATTTGCGTGTTAAAAATGTTAATTGGATTTTCACTTAAGATTTGTCTCCAATTGTTTCGCTGTTTCGGTTCCATTTTCAGTTTCATTCTCACGTTTTCAATCGTATTATCGCTAAATACGTAATAATTGTATTTTATGGATTTATTTGTTGTCGTTGTTTGGTTTGCGCTGTGCCTTAAAACCATTTTTAATTTTGTGCTGAAATTTACATAAATTGATTTGAAACTGGGATGCATTTTTTTAGGGAGGCCGTGGCTACATAGTGAGCAAAAAAACATGTACTACAAACTTTGTTGGATATAAATGATTAACATTTAAATGAGATTCAAATGATACACTGAAAGAACGGAGGGCGTTTGGAGATTTAAAGGAATGAGAAGGATGACCAGTATGGTTCATCCTTTTTTTTTAAAGCATATGGAGTTAAGTATTTTTGATTTTTTTTTTGAGATTTTTTGAAAAAGGTTTTCAGTTGCCACACAAACGTTTTTTCTGAGTTTTTCCGTATTTCAAGCACAAGTTGGTCATAAAAAGCATTTTCAAACTCGTTGAGTCAATATTTCAAAAGAAAAATGTTTGGGCTTTAATTTTATGTATATAAATCATAGGTTAGGTTAGGTTGAATCCATCATATAAATCATTAGTTTTGTAATTTTCTTTGTTCGCTTCGCTGCCACACCTAACATTTTTTTGGGAAATTTTAATTTTTTCGAAACTCGTTTTTTTAAGGAAGTTCCAGAGAAGTGTTCAATGCTCTTTATCCCAAAATATAAAAAATTACAAATTCATATTTACACAGATATAGAAAATTCAATTGTATCGTAAGCACCACACGCCCTTATGATTGAGCACCCAAAACCCCCACTCCAGTAAAATTTTCTTTATGCGCGTTACGTCTTTTTTGCGGTTATCTATGGTATCACAAAAACAAAAAAAAAACTCAGGTCACAGGCTTTTACCAGAGTGAACCTCATAAATTTCTCTCAGTGCTTAAATCCCGCATAATATAAATTCATGGCCAAAAGCCACATTTCCTTATGAGAACCTTAATTAATTTATTATTTTCAAGTATTTAATTGCAATCAGAATTCATTAAGTGAAGAAGAAAAAACAACAACACCAACAACCTCAATAGCTTCACTTAGATCATATTACACAATTACATGTCGAAAAGCACCAACACACTCACACAGTCCTGGCATGTCAACCCATACAATGACAATCCATCCACACCGACATACATGGGAGTGCATGTGTGGAGCCAAAAGGATTAAATTCTGTGTGAGGTTGTTTTTTTTTCCACTTTTTTTCTTTCCTGCATATGTGCTCGCACAACATACATGAAGTGAGAGAGAGAGAAAGAGAAGGGAAAAACGAGTGAACGCCAGTATGCAAAGTAGTAGTTGTGGTAGTGTTGACAAGTAAAGATTCCTATCATCGCTTTAATAAAAGCGCTCAAGTATGATGTGATACTAGTACAACAACAACAACAGCGACAGCGACAAGTACCGCCAAATGAAGGATGACATCGTAAAGCTTTTGTAAAATCATTTAAATACACTCTGAGATTAAAGTACCACGTTACCGGATGATGGCGTTGACAATGATGATGGCATCAGCCATGATGTGGATGACGATGCTGTCTTTCGGGTATGCGTATGTGGCCATCCTGAATATCCTTCGGTCCATGTGTAACCAAAATTTGCACACATTCGTTCTTATTCAGTTGGCTGAATGTGTGTGAATGCTGTCAACAAATTGATGTCAGGCAATTTAACAATGTCAGATGTTGTCGTCGTCCTTGCTGAAAGGGTGAGCCACATTTTTAAAGGACAGTTTACACACAATCACATTGTTCATACCGAAAACTGTCACATGATTCGGTTGAACAAATTTTGCAATACTCCTCTAAGGACAACCTCCATTTCTTCGTTGATTTGTTTGAGAAACTCACACCAATTGATTTGCTTTAAACATTTAGGCTAATTTTAATACAACTTTAATGTAATTTAGCAGTATATTTTGCAAGCCCATATTGTACTTCTAATTATGACAATAAAGTGGATGACAGCTGACTATAAAACCTATCAAATACTGTTTTTTTTTTAACAACATTTTTTTTTTGGTGGACAAATTAGCTCAGGCTTGTAAACGCAATGAAAAGAATAATAATAAGAAGAAGATTGATAAGAACATTGAATGTATCATTTATATTTTTCACCAGTTTAAAAATATGTTTTTTTTTAGCAATATCAGATGTTGTCGTTGTCCTTGCTAAAAGTACAATACCTTCTTTGGGCTCCTTGGGAGCAGTATGGGAGGAAGTCACCATGAAAAGTGGCCCCTGTGAAAATGGTCCCATTTAAAAATGCAAAATCGGTCGAAGCAAAAATATTTTTGATAAATGGGTAAGACTTTTTTTTTGTAAATATGAGAAAATATTTTCGATAAACAACCAAAAACTATTTTAGTTAATAAAGGGTGTTTATTATTGAGGTATAGAACTTCGAATTGAAATAAAACACAAGAAATCGTTTTAATGTCCATCAGTTTGGCTTTATTGGAAGGATAATTTTATGCCATTAATGTTTAAATATGATTTCGGGCATGTGGCCGCCGCGGCTGGCTCGAATAAAGCCAATTCTACAGGTCCAATTTTCAACCACTTGTTGGAACCACAACTCATCCACATTCATGCCATCCAATTCGGGAACAAAATAGTCGGTTATCATGGCTCTATACCGGTCTCCATTAACGGTAACTGACTCTCCAGCATTATTTCGGAAGAAGTATGGCCCAATGACTCCACCAGCCCATAGAGCACACCAAACAGTCAGTTTTTGTGGATGTAATGGCATAAAATGGACGGAGCTTGCGGTGAACTTCGCGAACTGAACCATTACTTTCGAAATAAATTTGCACGATTTGCAAGCGTTGTTCTTTTGTCAACCTGTTCATGATGAAATGGCAAACCAAACTAAATATTAATCACTTGACAGCTGACAAAATGGCCGCCAGTTAAAAAAGTGATGCCAACTTAAAGTTCTATACCCCAATAAAAAACACCCTTTATGTGACATATGTTATCACAGAACTTCCAAATATTTTTTTTTGTTTAAGTTTTTGAATTTTGTAATTGTGTCTGTACAATAGGGACGACTCTCTTTCTGACTCTATTACGAAATTTTTAGAAGATCATCCGAACTGCAGTTGCTGGCGATTTAAATGTCCATACTAATTCCTGACTTTCCCATTCGAGCCACACATCTCCGGATGGTCAATACGTTGAGTTATTTGCCTTGCACAACAACCTCGGGCAATTAGTGAATGAACCCACACACATTCCGTGTGTTTAAGGGCAACAACCGAATATTCTTGACCTTTTCTTATCATCACACCCTGAAAAGTACAAGGTGAACACTCAAGCATATCTTTGTAATTCGGATCATTGTATCCTTTCTGTTTTCCCATCTTCGTTTCACTTTTAAACCATTCACGCAGCGGACAATGTACATACACGAAAAGGCACATTGGGCTGAGCTCAGCAATTTGTATCAGCATTTCTAGTGGAAATTACCATCTCGATTATGGAAAATCCCGGGAAATTTATTTTGTTCTGTCCTAAACAGACCGGGGAATCAAACAAAAAAGCTTACTCCGTAAAATCGAAAATGTCTGTCCCTTATCAGTATTCCTTTCGATCCGTTTAGATAAGGAGGATATTATTCTCGAAAAATAGAAAACATTCCAGCGAATTATCTCCCTGGGAGTTTTCATAATCGGGCTGTATGTTTCCTAATAATAACAGACATGTAATGAAGCTATCACATCCAAAGAGTACGCGTTTAGAAACTAGCGTTTAAATAAAATCGTCACTACTGAGCTGCTACGCAAGCAGACCAGATCAAAGTGTGTCAGAGAACTTAGAAGCGAAAAACTTCTTCACACGTCTTCGCGTTAAAGTTCTTAAGACTCCCAGGGGAAGTAAGAGGTTCTGGTCATTCGTAAAAAGGGCAAAGGTAATTCATCATCCCATATCCCAACTCTCGTTAACGATGACCAGATATTCACTAACCCGGTTGACAATGTTAACCTTCGGTGTGAAATATTTGCAAAAAAAAAAATGTCTTTGCCCGAACAAAGTCTACCACTTCCTGTGATCGAAAACGTAGCTATTTCGATGCCTCAGATATTTTTTTGGAACACGTGGAGTTAAATGGGTTCTTGCAGATCTCAACGTAAATAGAATTCAGGGCCCGGATGGTACTTCCTATGTAAGTGCTTTTCGATGTTAGCTCGTTCATTGTCCAATCTTTTCAACATGCTGATATTTAGCCTTTACGTTGGAAAATTGCCAACATTCAGTAGATCCCCAAGAAAGGTGAGGCAAATTACCGCCCAATTTCAATATGTTCGCGGATTTCGAAGGTTATGGAGAGCATGGCTAATCACCATCTTGTCAAGTATTTAGAGTCTAACGGCCTTCTCAATGATCGACAGTATGTTTTCCTTAGAAACCGATTTACTGGATCACTAATGGCGTTTCTTTCGGAACGATGGCTTGGTCAAAACACGGTCGTGGCTCTAGGTAATTTCAAGATAGGGTCTGGCATGGAGCAGTTGCATCAAAACACATTGCATTTGGTGTCGATCATTTTTTATTCAGAAACAAAAAAAGTTACAGCGATTTTAAAAATCTATAGGTCACCCTACGCTAGGGCGTAACTCAAAAAAAAGTTCGCCCTACAAATTCGAATTAGAAGTATTTTTCCAAGGCAGTTTAGAATTTTTTTTTTTTTTTTTTTGCCAAAAAAACAGTTTGACATTTTTTTTTATTTTTTTTTTGCAGAAAGTTTGACCTTTTTTTATTTTTGAACTTTTAGATTTTTCTTTATATCTCCTGCATTTACAGTCCGATCTTAAAGTGTGATACATCAATGTTTTTCTCCCAAACAGATAAATTTTTCGGTATTTGATGACAGTGACCTCAAGTACCCCCATCTGGTAGTTACCCATCATATCGCAGTTGGTACTACCCTAATGTACCACCCAAATATCAGAAAATGTAAGCTCCCACAAAATCATTAAACTCTTGTTAAATTCAGGACTTCGAAAACTGAAAATTGCTCTCTTTGAGACAAAAACATCGTTGTAGCTTACTTGAAGATCCCACTGCAAATGCAGAAGATATGAAGAAAAATCTAAAAGCGCAAAAAAAAAAATAAAAAAAAAAGTTAAACTTTCTGCAAAAAAAAAATGTCAAACTGTCTGCAAAAATACTTTATTTTCGAAGTTGTGCGGCGACCTTTTTTTAAAGAACTTCAAGGTGGTACGCTCTAACCTGCACACAACTAAATAGTTTGTGCTGTGTTCTCTTGATGTCCGATCAAATGGACTCGTAGCCGTGTCGGGCATTTTCCGGAAATCAAATTTAAACAATAAATGACATGAAATTATCCAGCAGATTGTAATAACACAAAGTTGCATTCCTTGAATACATCTGTCTTGTATTAACTATCATTTTAAGTTCTCAAGTTCTGGGGACCATGAAGATTCTGCCTCAAGCCAGTAGAGTGCTTAATTCGCACCTTCATTTGTTACAGTCATTCCAATGTGTCGCTACAGCAGAAGCTAGAGTCAATCACTTTAAGGGGGGAACGGAAGTCGTTCAAAAAAAAAAAACTAAAAAATTATTAGCCTACTTCTACTTATCTTCTACTTACTTATAGCCTACTTATTATCAAGGCCCACTAAACAAAGTCTAACCCTTTTTCTTGGACTGATGTCTAAGCATAATAATCACACTTTGTTTCGTCATAGTTTAAAGAAAGCTTTCTTCTTAACTGCGATATAAGTCTGATTTTTTTCACCATCATTCGTTTAAAATTCAGCTCTACTTTGTATATCCATCCTGATCGTGCAATATAACACCATGCATTTGCAAACTGCTCTAGGATAAACTTCAGAAATAAACAGTTGTAGTGCCTTCATCGAGGACACCACACGGATAACCGTGGAAGGTTTATCTGCTCAACGAGTTACCACATTGTAGCCCTTGTGCCATCACAAGGGTGTAACAACAACGCGTTGTGTAACTAAACCCGATGTTGTGGCTATTTGTCACGGGCAACGCAACTTCATGTCCATACGACTAGCAGCAGACTATCTTCTGTGTGGTCTTTGGAAGAGAATCTTCACACAGACGCGTGTAAATGAAATGTTAGCCATTGAGATATTTTTGGTTAAATCTCGGAATGGAAATAGAATGTAAGTGTTCTGGCAAAATTTCAAAGGGGTGAGTGTGTTTAGGTGTGACACTCGGTATCCTTTGCGCACATTGTTAACACTTTCATTGTACGCTCTATTTGCTGGCTGGGAGGCTGCGATATCATCGATGTCATCGTCGTCCGTCATCATCCTGGGAAACATGTCTTGCAAAATTCTCTTTGGTTGTGGCCGTCGCTCACTCAGCCATTGCATGGACATTTCATAGCTGTGATTTATTGGAGTATATTAAATTTGTCTTCCTCGAACTTCAAACACACACACACACACACACGCATACACTAGATGCTTTTCCTGTGGCTATGGCCTGTCCATGTAATTGTTCGATTGACTCGGCATGCTTTGGGTCTTGGAAATTGGCTAAAGTATCAATTAGACACAACCTCAATATGAATATGTGTGTATGTATGCATGTGTGACTCATCGAGTGTAAGCGAACGGCCACACATGTGGGTGTATGTGTACGTGTGCGTGTGGTGTATGAGTGATTGTGGTGTCCTTTGTATGCAACAGCGATACACGTTTGACTTTTACTGACCAATATCCATGTGCACACATATTCTGATAAATTCCAGTGTGTGTGTGTGTAAGTTGAGATTTGATATATTGAACTGCTTAATTGGCTTTCTTATGATTTAAGGAATTGATTTTTCAACGTAAGTGTCATTCTTCTTCGTCATGACCAGCATTCGCATTCTCTTTGTCCTCCAACAGATGAGTTTCTATGCAAGGGAGCTTGGATTAAAAATTTATGAGTCCTCAGTATAGCAGCAAACAGTAATAAAAAGGAAAGTCTTGGGATGACTCCTATACTGATATAGAATGGTTTCAAAATTAGTTTTTTCTTGTTCTCTGGAGGACAAGGTTTTTTACATATTTTATATGGGAATCCAAGCACGTTCTCCGGAATGAGCCTTAATCAGTCAACGAAAACAAAAACCTTCTCAACAAACAGACAACCAAACTGCAGTTGTTAATAAACCTTTAAATATTTGCTTAAGAAGCCATCCGAGGATCTTATGGCTCCTTGTACACACACACACACAGACATGGCCTGGGCCTCACCTTGCTGTGCTTTTTTTTAATTACATCTTCGTGGTTAATTTTAGAGCGCAACCAAAGAACACAAAAAGTGTCATTAACACACACCCACCACAGATTGTTGGCACAAAATAATAGGGACAAAAAAGAAAAACCAAAACCGACAGAAAGGAAAGTGAAAGACGATAATATTCTCCTGTACCTCAACTTCACTTAGTTAATGTCGGTGGACGTTCTACCTGGAACAAGTCAACGACGTTTACGTTACGTAAATACCCGTTATTGCCACATTTAAGATGAAAATGACGACAAAATAAAATTAAAACACTATCGAAAGGAGACAACAACTGAACAACAGCGACAGTCGAGACAATATCCTTATTGCGTATTTATCATAATGCCCTGGCAAAGTATACAAAGAAACTCTCCATGGACGAGAGCCACCACGGCGACATCATCCGATCCGATGGTCGATGGCACGCATACTCCTCTTCGAGCAAAATGCGATTTAATTGTAAAATGGCCACGTGACTTTTTACGGTGAGAATGAAATGTGGCGGGTAATTAAACGAACTGAAATTACAAAAATTATTGCCGTGGTAGTGGTTCGATGGAGTTTGGTTACACGATTGTCATCCTGTTGCAAGTGCCAGTAGTTGTTGTAATTGTTGCTGGTCTATACCGTTGCACAGAGTTAGCGCATCACAATACGACGGATGTGCTCTTGCGGTGCTTAACTGCTACGGTTTACTCTGTAGTTAAAGCGAATTTTAAAGTTTTACCTCGGAGAAATGTGTGTCTGCAGTTTAGACGGCACAGTGGCTTGAATGGCATTTTAATTTCTACTGGCAAGCGACTGCCAGCTCAGTAAATCAGAAACATTTAAGGACAGGCAAAATGGTTATTTGAAATTAAAATTGCTTGATAATTTGGGTACATTATAAAAAAAAAATGAAATTTTTCTCATTTAAGTTTGTTATGATTCACATTTGTTTTGAAAATGTCCCAAAAAAAAAAAACGAAAAATTTCCTAAAATTAGAAAATTTGAGAATTTCTCATTGTTCAATTTTTTTCATACGAAAAATTTGCCAAAAAAAAAACGAAAAATTTCCTAAAATTAGAAAATTTGAGAATTTCTCATTGTTCAATTTTTTTCATATGAAAAATTTGCCAAAACGAAAAATGCAATATGACCTAAAAATTAGGAAAAATACCACAATTTTGTACGAATTTCCCAAAACGAAAAATGAAATATTACCAAAAACTTAGGAAAAATACCACAATTTTGTACGAATTTCCCGAAACGAAAAATGAAATTTACCAAATACTGCCAATACTCAAACAAACAATTAAAAACGAATAGTCAAAGTGAAACATACAGAAGATATAAAAGGGTGTTTTTATCGCTTAGATAAAACATACAAAAAAATTAGCTCTTGTAAGTTAATGCTGTGAATTTTGTGAAAAAGTCGCAAAAAAGTCGTTGTCAAAAAAAAAAAAAACTCACACACTTTTTTTAAACGTTTTTATTTCAACAAACCACAACTAAAATATTTTTTAAGAATTTAAACTTCAAACAATATGAAAAAACTGAAAACTGTTCATAAACCGTTAAAGTCACACACTTTTTGTTAAGGTTTTTATTTAAACAAACCACAACTAAATACGTTTTTAAGAATTAAAATTTCAAACAATATGAAAAAACTGAAAACTATTCATGGTTAAAGCGCGTTTATAAACTAATTTTATTTTTTTGGAACATCTTAACGTTGCAAGCGACAATGTTTTGACAACTGTTTTTCTATTTTTTTTCTATTAATTCCTTTTAGAAATAATAATTCTAAATTCTAAAATTCATCAAAACTATTCTGCGTTTAAATGAATATACAGTGAAATCTCCCATAACGGACACCTTCCTTGAACGTACACCACCCTTGGACAGACACTGTTGACAGGTCCCCGCAGCGTTCCATAATAAAATAATTGTCCCGTTCAAGGGACACATTTCAATGGTTCCGTCGGTGTCCGCTGTACACGGAATAGCAGTGCATATGGGGTCTATATGAGTTGTAATAGAAAATACTTTTGGAAAAAACTCTCCGATCACTCCGAATCTTTCAGGTCTTCGACAGCTAATAAAAATCCAATCCGTTTTTACATGGTTTGAGCTATTTGAAAAAAAAAAACAAATTACATCACTTCAATTTAGTTAACCAACTGTACGTATGAGTGCGAGGCTTTTAAAATAATATTACTCATACGCTCCCACAATTGGTTAATGCTCTTCTAGAAAGCAAATGTGAATTGATACACTTTTGAGAATCATTCCAAGGAAGGTCATATGTTATATGAAAAAAAAAATTTGTTTGAAAAAAAAAATTTTGTTAAAAAAAAATTTTTGTTAAAAAAAAAATTTTTTAAAAAAAAAATATTGTTGAAAAAAAAATTTTTTCTTGAAAAAAAAAATTTTTGTTGAAAAAAAACAAATTTTGCTGAAAAAAAAAAATTTTTTGAAAAAAAAAATTTGGAAAAAAAAATTTTAGTTGAAAAAAAAATTTTGTAAAAAAAAAATTTTTGTAAACAAAAAAATTTGTAAAAAAAAATTTTGGAAAAAAAAAATTTGTAAAAAAAAAATTTTGGGGAGAACACAATTTCTGTACAAAAAAAAATATTATTTTTTTTACTATTATTATTTATAGAAAATTATAGAATGCCTATTTAAATTCCTACGTACTGCGTGACAGAGTCAGTGAATCAGTGTATCAGTGAATCAGTGTCGAGGATAGCTTAAATCAGTGTCGAGGATAGCTTAAATTTTTCAAAAATATATTTTTACTTTTGGGTTGTCTCTCAGTGATTGCGAGATATGATATTTTTAAACGAAAAAAAAAAATAATATTTTCAATACCTGAAATATTACTTCAGAACTGTTTGTATAAAAAAAATTTAGTTTCCTTAAACATAATGTTTATGCTTGACAACATTTCGTCACATAGTCGCAAATGGAAACTTTAGTCGCACAACGGTAACACTGGTTAGCTGTCACACGAACTGTCATACTTCGACCATTTTTTGACATTTAAACGCTACCAAATTATTCAAATTTATATTGAAAATCAATCGATCGATTGGTGCAACTTCGATATTTTTATGCTGCTCGTAATCGTCCATCCAATGAAGCGAATTTATTCTTAACGGGTTCCTTAATAAACAAAATTATCGCATATCGCAAGTGAGACCAATCGAAACAGACTCCCTTACATCCAGAAAAATTCACAATTTTTCACCTGGCATAATCTTGTTTGCATTGCTTTTGTGAAATATGACGACTGCAGCATTCTTGCCCTTATTTTCGCTTTCTGGCCCATTGTGCAATGGGTAATTGCAATGTGGCTACGTTTAAGTCAAGTTAATGAGGCGCTAAAATTGGAATCTGTTGTTTGTTGCAGCGGTAACTCCCGCCAATCTTACGTTTCTAGCGAACGCATCCATGGCAGCGACAAAATGTTGCTGGCTTTATTGTATCGTTATGTTCACAATAAAAAGCAATCAAAACTAACTTTGGCAATTGTTTTTGTTTTTCGCGGTGCAACAAAAAAACAAAAAAAAGAAAAGAAAAACAGATACTGTTAGACCAAGTGGTTGCAGTAGTTTTCTGTTTTGCTGTTGCTGTTGATTTAAACCAATTTTTACAACAGCTGTTTACACCTGTGGCCGTGCTTAATGCTGCAGCAAATACATGCGCCGGCCAGCCAAGTGAAAGACAACGTTGAGGCTGTTGGCCAAAGTTTGGACGAAGAGAAGCGCTGCCGCCATCATTTAATGACGAAATTATTATTAATATGCGTGAGGGATAAGCTTCGTTTAAAAGGCGTTCATTCCACAGAAAACGTGGTGGAATGGACTGAAGGCCCAGCATCCAAGCCACGTTCGTCGTCTTTATAGTTTTCTGCTTCCTATTCATTTGTCTGCTTAAGTTGTTTGTTGGTAATTTAGGTTTTTTCCTTCTTCTTTTATTTGTTGTGTTTGTTTATTTGTGGCTGTTATAAAAATGCTGGCCATAAAATTAAATTGCCATAAATGTGTGTTGTTGTTGCTGCTGCCGGCGTTGGTGGCCATTGGTAATTTCTTTCATTTCTCCCAGTCAGTTTGTCTGTCTACTCCTTGGTCGCCTTGCTCAGCCTGGAAGTCATTAAATTCTGAGGTAATTTGTTGGCGGCTGAGCACGGTTTTTTTTCGCTTACCATTCACGTGATGTATTTGTTAATTTTATGTAAATTGTTACAGTAACAGATGGCTTACAAAAAGGGTTTAGAACTGAATGCAGAACGAGCAGCAGCAGCAGCAGAGAGAACAATGAAATTCACATAAATGAAGTTATTAGATTTTTATTGCTGACGATATTTGTGCTGTTTAAAGCAGAGAATTTATGTGAAATAAACTCAGGTAAGACTTTCGTCATAAAGTTTAATAGAAATCTTTTAGTTGCATTGATTGCCGGTGTTAAATTTATGGCGATTGAGAACCGGCAGGAGATAGGGCATGTGCAATAGGCGGAAGGGTAATTAGACTCGAAGAAAATATACCCCAAATTGAAAATGAAATTTGGTTTTAAAATTGTTTAGTCTACATACCGTTGTCCGTCTGTCCATCTTTTCGTAAAATGTAACTGTGATAATGTTTTGATATAGCCCACATACAAAAATATCTCTACCGAATTGAATTTTTGACCTTCTAGGAGAAAACCCCGTACAAAGTCTTCTTACGATTTGTGGTCCTAGTGCTCTAGAAGGTACTGGCACTATCTAAATTAATTTCTGAATATTATGATTGACCACAAATCCACCCGATTGGTATAATTTGATGGCTATATAGGAAAGTGGGTCACACCAAAATACGCTCCAGAAAACAAACGAATTAAAGAAACGTAATTAAATCAATAAAAGTGAATAATGAAAACTACCGTTTACAGGGCATAAAAACGCACTCGAAAAAGTTGAAAATGTTCCCCAAAATTTCGTGTAGTGGTTTTATGCCTGAAAACGGGTCCAATTTTCGTATTGAAAAATGTGTGACTTTCCATTTTTTTTTATCGGAAAACGAAATTAAAGGGAGGAGTGTATGGAAAGACAGAGAAATTTCCTTTCGAATTTCAGTTTGCTTTTCTTATCCCAAAAAGAATATTAGAAGGAGGAGCGTATTGATGGCAGAACAGTGACAGGCCATCGCCAAAGGGGAAACAATTATGTTTAAAATTTAATTTTGCTTTTCGGAAATTAGAATGAGGAGTGGAAACATTTTAAACAAATTTAAACCTTTTAAACAAAATCTTTCTTGAACAGTTTTCATTGATTTAATTATAAAATGCCCAAAAAATATTAACTAAATAAGGAATTACAAAAAAAAATAGATGAAATCCCTAAAAAATATGGAAAATTTCCCTCAAATAATTTATGAAAAATATAGCAATGGCAAAAAGTGTTTTTGATCCAAAAATAAATGAAAAATTACCCAAAAATTTTGAAAATTTTTCAGAAAAAAATAATTTACGAAAATTTTACCAATGAAAAATCGGCTAGGTCCGGTGCGATTATTTTGCATATACAAAAAATGGATCAAAATCAAAAATATGAGAAAATCTTCCTAAAAATTATGGAAAATTCAGCAAAAAAAAAATTTACGACCATTTTACCAATGAAAAATCGGCACTGATGGATCGGTTGGGTGCGATTTTTTTGCAGATGAAAAATGGATCGAAAAAAAGGGTGAACATTTTGGGAAATTCCAAAAAAAAACTACCAATGAAAATCGACTGTATGGCGCGCGGGTGGATGAGTTTATTTCGCTTATGAAAAATGCATCAAAAAGAAAAATAATGAAAAATTACAGAAAAAAAATTTTGGAAAAATTTACCAAATCCAAATGTTTAATAAAATAACCCCCAAAATATCTTAATATATATTTACCCTCGACACTGATTCACTGATACACTGATACACTGATACACTGATTCACTGACTCTGTCACGCAGTACGTAGGAATTTAAATAGGCATTCTATAATTTTCTATAAATAATAATAATAAAAAAAATAATATTTTTTTTTGTACAGAAATTGTGTTTTCCCCAATTTTTTTTTTTCCAAAATTTATTTTTACAAAATTTTTTTTTCAACAAAAATTTTTTTTTACAACAAAATTTTTTTTTTCCACAAAATTTTTTTTTCCACAAAATTTTTTTTCCGCAAAATTTTTTTTTCCGTAAAATTTTTTTTTTAATAACATTTTTTTTTTTAATTTTTTTTAATTTTTAAAAATTTAAAAAAAAATTTTTCAAGAAAAAATTTTTTGTTTTCCCCAAAAATGTTTTTTTTTCAACAACATTTTTGTTTCCATATTTCAACGGGCGCCATAGGCGCATTACAACTTACTAGTTTGAAATAATGACCATATGACTTTTCGCAATTTTTTGGGAATTATTTTATTTTTTCGTTTGGAGATTATTTTATTTAAAAAAAATTTACCAAATCCAAATGTTTAATAAAATAACCCTCAAAATATTTGAAATAATGACCATATGATTTTTGGCAATTTTTTGGGAATTATTTTATTTTTTCGTTTGGAGATTATTTTATTTATTATTTCGCAGCGCCCACTCACGGTCTCCGTCGTCGTATGGTGAGCACTGGCGAGAATGTGGCTGCCACAACCGAGCGTGTGCCTTTCAGCTGTAGGACAAAGACTCTCCATCGATCTCAACGCACCAATGGGAGATCGCTTACAAGGACCAATAGACTCAGCCAGTCCAGACTCCGCTTCGTTATCGCTACTCAGTTTGGACTTTAGAGCATCTTGAAAAATCATATTTTCTAGAGAAGAGCATTTTCATCTCGGTGGAAATGTTACCAAGCAAAGCTGCCGCATCTGAATAACGGAAAACCGGCTTGTGATCGCCGAGAAGCCAACACATCCTCAGAGAGTGATGGTTTGGAGCGGATGTTGAAGCCGTGTCATCAATGGGAATTTAATATGGGAATTCGAGGAATTAATATATGAAACCTGTAACCCTTGAATGAAACCTGTAACCCCAAGATCATTTGACCTTATGAATCTAACCACCCCGCGTCATTTACTCTCTTCTTCCCTCTCTCCGGTTCATAGTAAAAGATATCCTGGGTAACCTTTTGCTTTCAAATATGAACTCAAACCAAATTGTATCGCCTTCAATTTCTTTTAAACAACCGAACAGCGACCGCAACACTTTAAATCTATTATGCATCGAATCTCCGAAAGACATTTAAATGTCCGTGACAGAATTTAATACAATTTCGTGTAAATTATGCAAAAGTGAAACGAAGCCGCTGCATTTAATCCCGTGTTTATGATGACGACTCACTTTTACAAAAATTAAAAAAAAAAACAGAAAAACTTTAAAGCGCAAAGCCAACAAAAACAGTTGGAATGGATTTGCCTCAGGGGCTGTCAACAGATGGCGTTTTAAACAAACATGATATTCACAAGAAGTTCGCCTTTGTAACGCACACAAACAGCAACAAGAAGCGGCACAGCTCAGGGCTCACGGCACCCCCACACAAAAACTCGCACACACACACAAACACACAGTGAACTTTGAGACACCAGCAACAGCGAAATCAGGACTTGACTTAAGTTCATCTGTTGCCGAGCATAACAAAAGCAACAAACAGGAAATAGCGGCCATGTTCATAATTATGGCCATGATGATGAGGGCGATGATGTTTCTTATTAATGTGCCATGACTCTGTGTGTGTGTGTGCGTTTGTGAGCTGGTGATTGCCATGCACAGTTTAAGTTGCCGGAGACACAGATACCCTCAACTACCCGTACATGCCCTTGCATTTGAGAGCTCACCAAGCGCCCAACACTCTCATGCCCGCATAGTTTGCTTTAGTTTTATGACTTGCAAAATGTTCGGCTAAAAGTCGCCGTATTAAAATTCAGAAAATAAAAGGCAAAACTTTTCCACTAAAATTATTAAAGTTAAAACGGCAATGAGAAAACTTACCGAGATTTCACCACGTCTGCTTCTGAAATAGATATAAACGAGAAATTGCCATGAGTCGAGTATTCCGGCAGAGTTTTACGATTATTAAAATGCACTGTGGGCCAATTGTGGGCTACAGTTGTAGTGTATTGTGGGTAGATTCCATAATTAAGGGCTTCAAATTGAAAATTCCTAGAAATTTAAAAGAAAACAACAAACCCCTGATTTTATTAGCTTGCAAAAGGTATTTAAAGAAAAAACTTTTTTATGATAAACGACCTTTAAAAGATTTTGTGTAGTTTCGGGCAGTTTTAATTAATTTATTTAAAAATTTTAAAATTAAATTATCTTGAATATGTTTTAAGGCCTGATTAACAACATTCCACTTCAATATCAGCTTACACGTTTTTGTCTAAATCTAATCGTGGTCCTTGAAGATAATACACATTTGTATAATCATGCATAGGAGTATTCCATTAAAATCTTTGTTGACAGGATATGATCGAAATGGTCATGGACGCGCCACTTTCAAAATTTTTTGGAATAATTGCCATTTTGGTGTTGATTTGAAAAAAAAAAACAAATGTTAGTCAAAAAAAAAAAGTAAATTCAAATACAAAGTGACCCGAATAGGGGGAAAAAATAATTTTTTTTTTGGAATTTTGTGCCATTTTGGTGTATCAACTTATTCGACTGTTAGCCCAAAAGAATTAAATTTGTTGAACAAATGACTTTTTGGGTTATATTTCTTCATGTAATTTGTCAACCATAATTTTTTTCTTTCAATAGTGACCCGAATAAGAAGAAAAATAATCATTTTAAGGGGTCGCGTCACTCTTATCAAATTTTGGAATTTTTTGACATTTTTGTGAATCAACTTATTCGACTGTTAGTCACAAAAAAAGTAAATTTTTGGAATAAATGACTTTTTGGTTTATTTTACTTTCTGCATTTTTTTAACAATAATTTTTTTTTAAAAATTTTCCATTAATAAAATTGTGAATATAGAAACTTTAAAAATAGTTTTTTTTTTGGGTCATCACCAAAACTCCAAATTTCAAGAGCGTGGCTTGACCTCAAGTGCTCCAGCTTGAACTCATATAAAAGTTACAAATTCAAGAAAACTTCTTATCTTTCCACCCTTATATATATATCATTTGATACGACCGACGAAGTGTAACACGTAAAAAGAATCCGCTTTAGATCATAGATCCTACACTGATCAAAAAAAAAAAAATTAATCCGGTGTAAAGATTCCCTTAAATCAAGTTAAAAAACATGATTGAAGTACTGATTTTTTATCCATATTTTATCCATAGTTAAGACCGCATGGGCTTGATTTTTATGATACATTTAAGCGCATAATAGGATAGAAATAAGTTCGAAATGGACTTATGTGTAGACGGCTTGGATTAATTTAAGACCGAAAAAATACTTGAAATTATCGGAAATTGGGATTGATTTAAGAAAAAAATTTAGATTAATTTGATATCACAATATTCTTGTCCTAAGAATATTGAATAGTATCCCTTGTCGTATGTTATGAAAAACTATTTCATAAGGCATTCCGTGGGAACCACTGTAACACTTTGATAATCGCTGCAAATACGGCACTTTATTACTTTCACTTATTCGGGAGGGAAACTTTCTCACATCTCACCGTATTGGCTGGCTGGCTGTTCACAAAATTACGTTCAAACAAAATCTTAATAACTGATGGCAATAAAATAAATGAATATTTAATGTTTATTAAAACACATGTGACACTCATGCTGTTGGTGTTGCCTGTCAACGATGAAATTGTAATAAAACACATCGTTTATGAACATGTTTATATTGTAGAACACGTGTCTACTTAGGTACAAGCGAACATTGAAGCGAACGAACTATTCACACGAAAGTGTTTTGAAAAATATATTCGAGTATAATCGGAAAACTTTCTTATTAGCTACCAGTGAACCAGTGAAGATTTTAAGTGTTAATCTGGAAATAAAAAAAAAATAATAATAATTTGGGAAATCAGGTAAAAGCTGAATTCGTGGTTTGACAATGTGAGTGAGTGTCTTTGGGGAAACGTTCAGACTGTCGAATATGTCGGTTGAAAAAAGGAGGGTGTAGCAATTTGATGAAAATCGTATATCGATCAATTTAATGAAAATTGTACATCAATTTATGTTACTGTTTATTAATATTTATTTGATTTGTGAACCTCTCTATACGAAATACAAAAATATCTGCAAATACAGTGCAAATGTACTGTCATGAATTTAATATGTTGTTTATGTAATACTTCTGCCCAAATACATTATATTTGCAGGCAAATAAACTGTGTTTGGGTGCAAATAAGCTTTACTTGATACAAGCTGCAAACACGCGTTATACTTGTGTGTAAACATTAAAAAAATACAGTGTGTATACGATTGACCCATCCATCGGGACTTTTAGTGCCACTTCGTCAGTATATATAATGTTGCCCAGTGGGGGACCTAGGACTGAGCCTGGGCAAACTCATTTGGAGAACCTCATTTGAAAAGTAGTCCTTAAATAACAGTTTAGGTATTCTAGAACGTTTTCTTCAATCAGCGACGAAAAGATTCGTTTGCCGTCCCCGAATCTCGCTGGGTTGCAGTCAGTTACGGCTGCCGCTGCCGCTGTTGCCTGATGATTTGATACTTATTTTAATCAGCTGTGTTCAAACTTTTTAATCACTTGACAACTTTTCATCACCGACATTAACAACGCGTGTAAGAACCACCAAGCCCGAAATTCGACATGCCCAACATGTGGTTGATTTCGCTTAAAGTAAAAATTCCCCCGGAAATTATTTTGTAAAACTATTTTCGATGTTTTTCTGAATTTTTAGTGTTGTTGCTTGCGTTCAGCTGTTTTTCGTGTGTTACGTTAAATACTCGTATCTGGTGGGTAAATGGCAATGTTCAAATTGTATTCACACACACACACACACATAGATGCTCGGCCGGAGTTACGAAATCGCACACATGTCTGCCATTCCGGGAATGGTGCGAGTGTGGGTGGGTGTGAGTGTGAAGTTTTATCCTTGCTGGGATATTCGTACATGTGTAGTTTATATTCTCGTTAATCCTCTTGTGTCAACTTTAATACTTTTAGTAAATTGTTATGATGCCGATGTTGCTGCTCCGGTTGGTGGCTCTGGCGTGGAGTAAGTGTCGTTGGAAGCTTTTTCTTTTTTTTTTTTGTGAACAGTGCATCGTTGGTTCTTTGGCGAAATTCAACTCTTCGTATTTGGTCTCCTGCTTCCTACAAAACTGCAAACCAAAACGTGCATTAACTCTTTTATAAAAGCTCTTACGGCATGTGGAATGCTAGATGGTGAAGGCCGAATGAAGAGTGAGTGCCTCCGCCAGTGCATGTGTATGTGTGTGTGTGTGTGCGAGTTTGTGGAGTGTAATCGAACACACATGGCTCCATTTTAATCAACATCAAACGTTTATACATTGAACCACTTTTTCTGGTTTTTTGGCCAAGTGTGTGGGTTTATGTTCTTTTCCAAAAGTTTTATGGCCGCAAAATACTCATCCATGGACTACATACACACACACACACACACGAGTAACTGCGCCACACACACACACAAAAAAGGAGTAAGAAAAGTTTACTGAACATGTGAAAATCACTACAAATCTCAGCTTACATGGTTTATGATGTTTATGCGGAGCTCTAGTCGACTCGAATGGGGGAAAAATGCGATATATGACAGAACAGTGGTTTGCGGATATTCACAAAGATGTTACCAGTAGAATTGCCAAGACATTCCAAAAATTATATCATGAGCAATCATGATATTCATAGAATGAGTGAGAATGAGAAGTGACACTAAGTTATTAATAAAATATGCGAAAAATATGACCACAGCGAATCAATTACTAAATACAACGAAATGGCTTTAGACGACAGCTGCCACGGAAGGCACAGACCGTGAACACCGGCACTTCGGTGGACGGACAAAGTGAAATTTGACTTGGAAATTCAAGAACTGAGCAAAGCAGACACGAGGTCGAAATGCTTACTTAGACCCGATTTATACGATGACTTTCTGCTTGATTTTAAAATCATATTTTTCGACTTTGTTGGCGAAAGGTGTAGGAAAGATTGCGGGTTAGAGAAAAGGTCACAACTCAGAATGTTGCATAGGCTGCATGAGAGATTATCTCATTGTTTGAGAACACGTTTCGTATCGAAAGGTTCGGCGAGGTCTTTCCCAATATAAACATGAGATTTCGTACCAGTCAGATTCGTACAGCGTAGATGCACCAGTTTTGCTGGGGTACGAAATTTGTACAAGGTTTCGAAGAGATTCGATCTAACCCAAGGCAATTTGTTTTGTTTTTTTGTGAGACTTTTAAAAGGGTTTAAAGCGAAGTGAAAATCTGGTTATTGTTGTTGATTTACCAGGTCTAAAGCCAAGCTGGTATGAATAGAAACTCTCTATAAAAAATGCCCAAAATGCCCACAAAAAAGGGGCCACTCTAAATTTTTTTTTTGAATTTTTTTCCATTTTGGTGAATCTACTAATTCGACTGTTAGTCCAAAAAAAAAAAGGAAATATTTTGAACAAATGCCTTTTTGGGTTATTTTTCTTCTTGTAATTGTTCAACCATAATTTTTTTCTTTCAATAGTGACCCGAATAAGAAGAAAAATAAACATTTTAAGGGGCCGCGTCACTCTTATCCAATTTTGGTATTTTTTGCCATTTTTGTGAATCAACAACAAAAACAAAAGTAAATTTTTGGAATAAATGCCTTTTTGGTTTATTTTACTTTTTGCAATTTTTTAACAATAATTTTTTTTAAAAAATTTTCCATTAATAGAATTGTGAATATAGAAACTTTAAAAATAGTTTTTTTTTTGGGGTCATCACCAAAACTCCAAATTTCAAGAGCATGGCTTGACCCCAAGTGCTCGAGCTTGAACTCATATAAAAGTTATAAATTCAAGAAAACTTCTTATGAGACTTTTAAAAGGATTTGAAGCGAAGTGAAAATCTGGTTATTGTTGTTGATTTACCAGATCTAAAGCCAAGCTGGTATGAACAGAAACTCTCTATGAAAAATGCCCCAAAAAAGGGGAGTTTTTCATAAAAACCAGTGAAAAAGTTGCAGTCGGGAAAACCGACTTCTATATACCCTCACCCTCAGTGAAAACATACAAGTCTAAAACATACAGTTCTAAAGTATCGGAAAGTCAAAAGTGAGCGTGGCTACCATCAAAATACCGAATGTTATAGAAAAATATTGTGTTACACTTTTTAAAAAAAGGGCGGAATATAAAGCAGAGCTTTTTCTAGGAAATTGTATGTAGTTAGAGCTTTACTAAATATAGAATTCGTTGAGCGAATTTATATAATTGCACGATTTCTAAAGTTGGTGGAATGGTAAATTTGTATGAGAGGTACCAGAAGGAGTCCGACTAGGGGTCCAATTTTTTCTGGAGAGCTTTAGATGTTTATAGATTTACTAAATACAGAATTTGGGAAAGATCGCGTAAGGCATATTGATATTATTGATCATATTACCCGATTTCAAAGGTAGGCGGGATGGTACATTTGAATGGGAGGTACCAGAAGGGGAGTTGCCAGACTTACAAGTTTTTCTCCAAAACTTTGTCTAGCTATAGCTTTACTAAATACAGAATTTGGGTAAGATTGCGTTAGGCATATTGATATTATTACACGATTTCTAAGGTAGGCGTGATGGTTCATTTGTATGCGAGGTAACAGAAGGGGAGTTGCCAGACTTCCAAGTTTTTGTTAAATACTTAGTCTAACTATACTTTTACTAAATACAAAATTTGGGCAAGATGTCGTTGGGCATATTGGTGTTATTACACGATTTCTAAGGTAGGCGGGATGGTACATTTGTATGGGAGGTACCAGAAGGGGAGTTGCCAGACTGCCGAGTTTTTGTCCAAAACTTAGTGCAGTTATACCTTTACTAAATACGGAATTTGGCCAAGATCGAAGTGGGCGTATTGATATTATTACACGATTTCTAAACAGGGTGAAATAGACGATTTGTATGGGAGCTACCCGAAGGGGTGTGGCCATGTAGCCCATATGCAATCCCATAAGCAGTTTTGGGAAAATATTAACCCATGCCAAATTTCAGAGCGATTGTTTAACTCTTTCGAAAGTTATCGTGCGTACCAGCAGGACAGACAGACGGACGGACGGACAGACGGACATGGCTCAAACGATTTAGAAAGTCATGAATCGAATTTGGTTCAAAGAGACTTGGGTTCTAATGTGAATATTTCAATGTGTTACATTTTTGAGCCGTATCAAATGATATATACCCTCCTACCCGTAGGCCGAGGGTATAACAAAACGATATATGAAGGGCTTATTGCAAAAACACGATAAGCCACAAGATTTCAAAAAGTGTTTTTTTCAGCTCATTCAACTACTATACACCATTGCAACGTTCACTGAAAATATTTTAGCAATTGTCCGTTTAATTTCTGACCTATAGCAAATGTTACTTTTTGCATTTCGATTTTATTCATAAATATTTTTTGTCAAAAACTCGATAAGCCACAACAATTAAGAAGACCGTATTACAAAACGATGGTTTCTGGTGAAGATATTAGCGAAAGTGACTATTTTATTGATGATACTGATGACAGCGTGGTAGACAAAGGCTTTTTGCCGACTGGGTATGAATTAATTTCAGAAACCAGCGAGGTATGATTTATTTTATCTGGTGTGGCTTATCCTGTTATTGCAAAAAAAAATCTAATGAATTTACATATTTGTCGTTACAGTTATGGAACAAGCTGATTTTTTAAATTTCGGCCCTGTTGTGGACGGCATTAATAAAAATGCAATTACTACCGATAGGTGCAAAACGGATTTCTCTGGTGTATACTCATTTCACTTTAAAGTTCAAAATACGAGATCAATTTTTGTAAAGCATTCAATTCAAGGAGATTATAAGGAAGTAAGTATTATAAAAAAGGGAAGACCTGCAAATACAACCTTAAATGGATTGAAAAACATATACACAGAATTCCTAAAACTAACGGCAAAAAAAGTACACAGCGTAAAATCCTTACTGCCATATATTCCACCAATTTATCATTCCTTCTACAACGCTTTGGAGCCGTCTTCCGCTGAAACGAAATTATTTAATGTAATTAACATTTTAATATTTATTTCATTTACTTTTTTAAAAAAGAAAAATAAAAAATTTTGTACTGCAAAAACACGATAAGCCACTTTATTTCAACCAATATAACAAAACTTTTGATATTCAAAATAAAAAAAATTTAAATAAAATGTATGCAATAACTCGATAAGCCACACTTTTTTTTTGAAAATAGCGGTTTCCGAAGTTTTCTAGGTATTAATGGACTGGTATGTGATAGTAGTCTTCCTTAAACACTAATTACAAGTATTTAAATCATGATTTCATCAAACCCCTATTTTCTGCATTTATTTCAAACTTCAAAGGCGATTTTCTCAGTATTTTCATTTTGTGGCTTATCGTGTTTTTGCAATAAGCCCTTCATATGAATTTTTTGCTTTTGTTTTGGGGTAGTTTTCTTTTAATTGGGGTGTTTTTTTTTCAAATTTTAGGTTCAGAGTGACATTGCATAATGAGAAATCACATTAAATTTGGGGCGATTTATCATTTTTGAATTGAGGCCTTTTTCCACCCATTAAAGCCAATATGGATCAAATGAAATGTCCATATTGCCGCAAAGTCGATGAAGATATGTCGAGAGTTTATGTGTGAAAGCAAGGTACATATAATTGTTATTAATGTATAAATGTAAAAGGAATATTTTTGTTTTTTTCTTTTTGTTAAAAAATACACCAATTGCGAAAATTTCTTCTTTGTTTTTTGAAGTATTTTTCATAATATTTGGGGGATTTTGCATTGGGAAATTTTTCATAAATTGTTTTGGGGATTTTTAAGAATTTTCGGTGAAATTTTGTAGACATTCCTTCTTTAATTATCACCATCCCCCCTTTTTTAAGTGGCCACTAAACACAAATGCAAAGGGCATGGCATTTCAAATACCACGTCTCTTATGTATTTGCCAAAAATTTCACCTGGCTTTCCACTTATTTTAAAAATTAGCGTATTCGGCATTCCACATATTCAGATCGGCCTTCGGCTTTCTTGAAACACTGTCTCTGAATACAATTAAACACACATTTACAACCATGAAAATGCTTGTTTTTGTCATTTTACCACTTTGGTTTTTTAGGTGTCTGTCTATCGGTCTGGCCACCTGTGTGTGTGTGTCTATGTTAAAAACACGTTAAAGTGTTTTATTGGCTTAGTGTGAGTTATTGGCTAAGCCTTGAATTGGTTAACACTTAAAGCCAGATTCGGTACACCCAAAGGTAGGAAAACCTTAAACTATTTTGTGAAAGAATTAAATAGAATTTTACCATCTCCTAGTTTTTTAAAAATTTCAAATTATCTTCATTTTATTTTAAGGAGTTTATCCTTTAAATATCAGTAAAGTCATCAGTAAATATCATCTAAAGTAAAAAGTTGGTTCACTTTCTTATAAACAGCCACCGCTTGGATTTATTCCAATGAATAAGAAATGAATTGGTTGGTTATGAAAACATCGAGCGGATTGTGGTCGCTGTGGTCAAATGCCACCACACATTATCTGAATACAGGAGTATGTATTCCGATTAAAAAAAAAAAGAACCATTCGTTCCAAAATAACCTGAAAACGAGAATGGAGCAACAATTGGAATACGAAAATCTATTCAAGTGTTATGGATGAGAATGTCTGTTCTGCCATTACGATTTGTGTATTCGGAAGCCGACTTTCATACATATCGACGATCCATTGTTGTCGCTTTTGGACATTTTCGAATGCCAGTGAATACCTAACAAGAAAATGGACACTCAAAAAAAAAACAAAGAAAATGAAATGGGGAAAATATTTTGGGGGGGGAATTGGTTGAATTTGTTGTATTCTTTATCCACCAGTACACACTTAATATTTTGAAATGGCCTTGGCTGAAGTTTCGCCGTGCTGTCATAATAAGAAAATAACCAATTGATTCTAGAACAGGTTTTACAGAACGTCATTCAACAGATCAAAAATAAGACCTCTTTAAATTTTACTTAATTTCCCATATTTGAACAAATACTTACACAAGACCAAAGGAGCTCCCTGAAAATTTTTCAAAAAATTCCATACAAAAGTGGGGGATTCTTCATTATGAAAAATACATCCAAAAAAATGGGGATTTTTACATAAAATATATTTTTTTTGGCATTTTTGGGCCATTTTTAAAATCCAAATTAACCCTTTGAAAAATTCCACAATATTTTTCGGCACCATGAAAAATGTCCCCAAAAAAAAAAAATTAAGAATTCCTTAAAAAAATCTCATTTGAAATTTGGGAATTTTACATTATGAAAAATGGGGGATTCTTCATTATGAAAAATACATCAAAAAAATGAAGATTTTTACATAAAATATCATTTTTGGGTTTTGGACCATTTTTAAAATCCACATTAACCCTTTGAAAACTTCCACAATATTTTTCGGCACCATAAAAAATGTCCCCAAAAAAAAAAAAAAAAATAAGAATTCCTCAAAAAAATCTCATTCGAAATTGGGGAATTTTACATTATGAAAAATTTCCCCCAAAAATGGTAGTTTTTTCATAATATTGAAAAATTCCCAAATTTTTTATTATTGGGGAACTTTTGGTTTTTATTTGGGATATTTTCATAACAAAATTTTTTTTTAATCTTGTTTTTGGGTATTTATCATAATATTTGCGGGATTTTGCATTGGGTAATTTTTCAAAAATTGTTTGAGAGATTTTTCAGAAAAAAATTTATATTGGGCTTTTGGGGGGATTTTTCATTTCTTTTTGGGAATTTTTCGTTTGCGGCATTCTCCATTTTTTTGCGCATTTTTCATTGAGTCTTTTCTTATAATTTTTCTTTCTCATAATGGCTATTTTTCATAATATTTGGGGGATTTTGCATTGGGTAATTTTTGATAATTTGTTTGGTGATTTTTCAAAATTTTTGGAAAAAAAAATCCTATTGGGCTTTTGGGGGGATTTTTCATTTATTTTTGGGAATTCTTCATTGGAACATTTCCATTTTTTTTTGCGCATTTTTCATGGAGTCTTTTCTTATAATGTTGTTTTTTTGGGGTATTTTTCATAATATTTGGGGGGTTTGCATTGGGTAATTTTTCGTAAATTGTTTGGGGGATTTTTCAAAATTTTTGGAAAAAATTTCCTATTGGGCTTTTGGGGGGATTTTTCATTTATTTTTGCGAATTCTTCATTTGGGACATTCTCCATTTATTTTGCGCATTTTTCATGGAGCCTTTTCTTATAATGTTGTTTTTTTGGGGTATTTTCCATAATATTTGGGGGGTTTTGCATTGGGTAATTTTTCATAAATTGTTTGGGGGGTGTGTCAGGAAATTTGTGGGGAAATTTTCATATTGGGCTTTTGGGGGGATTTTTCATTTATTTTTGGGAAATTCTTCATTTGGTGTATTCTTAATATTTTTTGGGCTTTTTCCATAGAGCCTTCTTAATTTTTTTGGGGGCTTTTTTTAAGAGACCTAATGTGTGAAAAATCAGGGAAATTTGTAATCGTTTTTTTGGGAATTCTGCAATTTCTTGTTGGTCTGTTTAATAAATGATATCAAATCACTTCGGGGTTTCAGTTCTTAATATCAAGGATTTTTCGTTTTTTTTTTTGCATCGTAGAGGCACTTCCGGGACTTGGCACTGTTGTTGTTGAAGGGGATCTGATGGCTGTAGGCATGTACCTACAAAATTTCTCTACGACTATGACATTAGCGACTTTCCAAGTAGGGGTAGGATGTGACCTTTGGTATTCCCTGTGCCTATTTTTCCAATACTTTCTCCATTAGAATGATGAGGAACTTCCACGATAAGTAGTCACTCTATATAAGACCACTTGTAGAGCTAAGTGCATTGGAGAGGTCGCATGCTATTATGACACTGCTAAGGTGACTGAAGCAACATACCGCACGAGGACCACGGATTTTTTTCGCCACGAAAAAGGAATTGGTCTGCCGATGTACCAACAGAAATCATGATTTCACAGACGTCTGTTTTCTGAGTGAACACCGAACAATATCTGAATTTGGCAATATGAGTATGCACGATGATAGTACCCCCTCCCCTTCCCCACCACCCATTCATTCATTCTGGATTTTTGCATCTTCTTTTTTTCGCCCAGCCAAGGTAGGTATTTTTTTGGCTGGTTCACGTGCAATTTCTTTTTTCTACGTTTTCCTATGAAACGTTCAGGTGTTGTTGTATTCAAGCAAACATTTGTATTCAGATAGCCACATAGCCAATACACAGACATATACATGCAAATCCATGCAGACAAGAACGATAGTCAGACCATCGCTCGCAGAAAGACAAAGACTGTGCACTCACCCTGGCTTTGCCTTACCCATCACACAGAGAGGGGGACGTTTTCCAAATCAAACATTATTGAAACTACAGATTGCTAATAAATGTTATAAATGAAGAGCACAGCATACAAAAATACCCTTGACCATGGGGCCATGGTGCTGATGACGAGGACGATGACTATGACTATGAGGTTCCTGCTGCTTGAGGGATTTCAAAAACGTTTCTCGATTGTTCGGTTGGCTCTGTTCGCAGTGAATGTTGCTTGGTGTTAATACACGTGTTCAAATAACATTTTACAGACGAGTGAATGCATAAATATTGACTCAATTTGTAAATGATGAGTTTTATTCCAGTGATTGAGATTTCATTTTTAAGCTCATCAGCTTAGCGCCGATTTCAGTTGCCTGGCATTCGTAGTGGGTTTCATTGGCCATATCACAATGACGATGATGATGACGACGATATTTTGTTAATAATTTTCACAAATTGTTTCAATTTTGAATGTTAGTTTTGCAAACGGAGATTAAGTCGTCATTAGGAGCTTTTTTTTATCATGCAATTCCTGGTATTCCTTGTCCGATATGAAAGGGATATGTTTTTTTTTTGTCTAATATCTGTGTCACCGAAATAGTTCACCTAACTAACAGGTTTCCTAGACAGTAGATTCGATATTTTTTAAAGAATGGAAAGATTTGGAATCGACCAAAAACCATCAATTTAAAATTCGGGAATAAACCAGAAAGAAAATCAAAGGGAAATGTTATACTGTAAGTAAAATTTCCAATGGTCCCTAAGTGAGCTCTCTCCAGATTCCAGCTGGGTGTTGACGAATTAATCTTTGAGACGTCATAGCCCTAATATGTAAATCAATTGGGATCAGGAATAGTATTGCGTTTAGGTCAGATACACCAAACCATGCTGATATATTTATAGATTATAAAAAAGGACACATTAACAAGTATTTAAAACTGAGATCCGGCTTGGCAGAATGACTATCAGGGACATTATGCCACATTAGTTAAATTTCCATTACGATTAGTAATCAATTAGATAACTTTTAAAGAGAATTGTATGGAGTATTAAATCCTCCATTAAACAATATGTGTTACATAATTGATTACAATTACAAATAATCTAAAATTAATCAAGATTACTTCAAATTACTATTAAATAATCAAAAAGAATCACTGCACGAATCATGCATGATCACACGTTACAAGACACGGTTGGTCGCTCTTGTCACGGAGGCGTTGCAGCCAACAATTTGCATCACCATATTGTTTTTAATGACATTAATCAGGATTACTTCCGATTACCATAAATAACCAGAAATAATCAAAAATAATCTCGGAAAGTAGACGGATTATTTCCTGATTACTTATAATTCTTTTTGATTAATTATAGTAATCGAATTAGATTATTTATAGTAGAGCGCTCGCTAGAACTTTTTTAAGAATCTAGTGAAATCAAGAAAAATTAGGCTGTGGCTGATGAACGAGGACAAAGGGAAATCTGTGCTGGAAAAGTCGTTGGAAGTGCGAGGCTTAGAACAAGTTTGTATTCCTAGGATGAGACATCACGAGTTAAACGTAGGACGATTTGGGGCTAAGGGACCTAAATACTTTCTTGAAGAACGAAAATTACACCGTGGATGTGTGCGATTATCACTCAGTAAATACAGGTTCACATTCTGGTATGACCATAAAATAAAATATGTTTCAAGAGATGTGACCCGCAAACTACGATTGTTGTCTTAGTGGATTTAACTAATTTGAATAAGATTTAAGAAAGGCATCAAAACCCACTTGTAATGCTTCTGCGAACTCTACCCTAGGCCCTCAACCACCGGCCTCCGATTATCCCATCTCTATACATGCTGATCCAATAACTACTACACACATACGACGCTACATCGAGCTAGTTAGATTAAAAGCCCTGAAGAATGTCAATAGTTTATCATACCAATAAGCAGTTGCATTGTACTCAATTAGTTCCGAATAATATCACATTTCATCTGTAATGGACTTTGTCTCATATCCACAACGTTATCTCATTTGTTGCAAAACAACCAACTGAAACCTCGTCGAGCAGCTCACTCACATAAGTTCATAGTTGCAGTGCAAAGAAAAAGAAAACAGCTAAAACAAAAAAAGTTTCTTTGACATTTGACCACAATATATATTTATAATAAATATGAGAACTGAGTGAGACCAATAATAAAATGGTCTCATACCCATACACACACACACACATACACAGACAATAAAGTGAAAGGGAAACTTTAACAAAGTCCTTAAGCAAAAGGCATTCCTGGTCACAGAGACAAAGTAAATTTGGTAACAAAAAATTCATAGCAACTGTTCGTATCAAGTGAAAAGTTTCGGTTTTGTTGCCAACTAACAACAAATTGAATGTAATTTGTACACAATCAACACAAGTGGTGGGGGCAAGGACAACAGACATTTTGGACAAAAGTGACCAAAATAATGTAGACACAATCACCAGGCGATGCATTCTTTTGGTGGAGGCAGGAGCGTAGTTATTTAATATTTTCAATAGATTGCGTAGAGGAAAGTGGATGAAGGAGATAGTGAGTAACTTTGTTACTTATTTAAGAGCGCATTAGTTTGAAAGAGTCTCAAGTCATTTCCATTCAATTGTTTCCATACTAATTAATGGATTCGCAAAAAAAAAATTACAAATTTAGACAAGGCTTACAAATATACCCCGTTGCCGAGTTCAATGAACGAAAATGAGTCAGATGCAGACGATCATTGTTGGATTTATAAAAAAAGTGGAAAAAGTGAAGTTATTTCTGTTCCCATGCAGATCCATTATAGGCATAGCTGTTAAGTAATAACTACTAATCGTAATAATTACTTGTTGAATTACATTTTTTGTAGAGGTGCAACAATGATTAAATTACGCTTATATTCAGCTTTTCAAGACTCGATAATCTAACAGTGATCAGGATTACTTGCAATTACAATAAATAATCAAAAAGATTATTTCTCATATATATGCAGTTGAAAAAAAATTGCTAGGGGAATTCATTAAGTTCATACACGCTCCCCCCAGGGCAAGAGTGAACAATTACAAACAATCAGGTCTTGTAACATGTGATCATGCATGATTCGTGCAAATCGCAATGATTTGCAATGATTCTTTTTGATTCTTCTATAGTAAATTGAAAGAATCTTGATTACTTTCAGATTATTTGTAATTGTAATCAATTATTTATCACAAATTGTTTAATAGAGGACCAGAACCTCAATACAATTATTTTTAGAAGTATTAATTAATTTTCTGTCCTATGAACCAAATGCACATATTCGGAAAGAGGGGAAAAAATAAAAATACACGTATATCGGCTATTTTCATGTACACGTCAGAATTTTTTTTTTTTAAGTTTTTTTAAGTGTGTGAAAGCCTTTCGACCGATTTTTAACCCTTTTTCAGTGATCCAATCGAACTGATTTTTTGCAGGCAGACTCGTGGAAATGTCTGTATCACGTCTAATTTTTTTTTTTTCACTTTTCTTAGCATAACTTGAAGAGACTCCAAATTTTTAAACTACTTAAGCGTTACGAAAAAAAAATGTTTTTTGAACTGAAACCTTAAAAAAAAAACGATAACCATTTAAAAAAAAAAAAATTTAGGAAAATCTGAGAATTGATAAATATCTATTTTTCAAAAAATTTTCCTGCATAAAATCAGCTCGATTGGATCACTGAAAAAGGGTTAAAAATCGGTCGAAAGGCTTTCACACAGGCCACTAAGAGCTTTATACTTCAAACTTAAAAAAAAAAAATTCTGACGTGTACATGAAAATCGCCGATACACGTGTATTTTTTATCCCCTTTCCGAAAAAGTAAATTTGGTTCATAGGACAGAATGTGTGTAACACGGTAATCGCAATCGATTACTAATTAGTAATCGTAATCGAAATTGAACAGCTAAGAGGAAAGTAGGAAAGTTCGACTCAATATATTTTTTTTTTTTTGGTTATGTGTCTCCCAAGAAAAATAAGCAAATTTGCTCTGATAATAAGAACGACCTTAAGCAACTGTGGACGGTTGACTGAGATGGTAAAGATGGCTCAGGACAGGTAATTAATAGTCGGGAAAAATTGTACATGGCTGAGAGATAATTCTGTTACTGTTAAGTCGCCGGCATTTACAAGGCCGAAACGGCTGCCTTGACGGCCGACCATACGATCAATAGCCCCAAGGAAAAATTATTTGGCAGAATTATCTATTAGTCTAATATCCCGCAAGGAAGTGGAGATGGTTGTCATACCTTGAGGCAGCCGCATGACAGCAACACGCGGACAAGACGGGGGAATCTCCATGACAGCCGACTATCTGGTCATTCGGAAAATATGTGGCGATGAAAGGTCATTCCAGAACTGCAGTAATAAGACAATATAGTTGAGGATGCACAAATTATATGTAATAATAAAAATGGAATTCTCTTGTAGAGGCCCTAGTCTAATCAAAAAAAAAAAACAATACCCCTTACAAAATGTTTAATAAAAATTGGATTGCTGTTCAAAATCACTTAATATCGTGACGATATTTGGTGTGACTTATACCACTTTCCGAATTACAGGCGACAATGTGCCAAAATGTTTGCAAACCCACAAAACATTTTGGCTTTCAATTGATTTCTGCTAAAGAATTTCCAGATAATATTTCCCTTGATAATATTATTTTCTCATTTTGTAAATAGAACTGACTGGTGTCAGATTGCCTCAAAAGTGATATAATGGCACTGAGGCGCTTCATGTAATGTAATTATTTTTTTTAATATGTATGTAATAAAAATTAATTTAAAAAAATCATAAAAATAGTGATTTTTATTGAAAATAATCCAATTTGATAGGTTTTTGGCAATTTGCCAATTTGGGAGAACTCCAAATGTTTTGTGGTAGTAAATCTGTCATTTGGATTTCGCTTATCCGATTATATTGAAAATTCACACACAACTAGCTGGAGTGTGTTCGAGCTTAGGTCGGGCAGATGGGTTCACTTAGTCTATCCAGAGATCAGCTACAAGGGTCAAAATGGGTAAACCGCGTTTCTCAATAAAAAAAAATACGCCTAATATTTTACATGAAGAAGTTTGTGATTAAGTCTCTTCAAATTTTAAAATCTAAAAAAACTGAAAATTTTTAATATGAACAAAAATAAATTTTTTCAAAAGCTTTGGCATTTAAACAAGAGACAATTTTATGATAATTTGTTAGTATCTGGTAAAGAGTACAACAACAAGTTTGACACAAAAATTATGCTGGGCGTAAAAGATTTCAATTGTATTTGAAACTTTTCCGAAAGCAAGAAAAACAGTTTGTCTTTTGGAGAAGAAAAAAAATGGCACTTGTGTTGAAATGTTTAAGACATGAAATGGAAGGACACGAGCAATAACCAGCAAATGACTATAAAACAAACTCATATATTCATTGAATCAAATGTGTTTGAACAAACAAACAAACACACACACGGACATAAACACTCACGCACAGGACCCCAAAGTACAGCGATAAGGGCACGAACGCCAGCAAAGTCTACGAATTTGTTGCATTTTGCAGAAAGGAAACACTTTCATATGTGTATGTGTGCACATAATAATGTCAAGTTTATCAAACAAAAACAAAAAGAGGCAAAACTGAAACTCTTTGCAGACATTTCGTATCCTTCTAAGGACAATGCCACCACAACGGCGGACGTAGTAAGGGGGTAGAGTGTACAATTCAGGAGCACAAGCACGACCGGCAGTTGTCAATGCTTGGCGTGCACAAATTCTTTCGTCCGGGGGTATCTTTATCAAATTGCACAACTAAACGGATGTCGTTGTTGCTGTTGTTGTCGGGGCGTTTCAATTTTCATGTGACACTCCGAAGGAAGTTTACAACACAATTGTTAAGTCCGGTAACTGGACTTCAACCAGATAATACAATTTATAGAAGACTCACACTCACACTTGTTGTACCCACTCACACAGCAGTGCCATTTTGGGGTTGTGTACATGTGTGATATCCTTGTACTCATGTGACAGAAGGAACGGAAATGCTTGACTCATTCCGCATGTCAGCCCAACATTTTGAATTTCAAAAACCAACGACCACATCTCTACGTTAAAGGAAATGCGAAGTGAAAGGCTCTGTTGTGTTGGACACTTGTTGGTTTTCCCAGAATTGGAGATGTCCAATGTTTCGTAGTATGGGTGTATATAGATCGTTGGTACAATGTACATAATCGCATACACATGCAGATGAGCATATAGGAGGAGGATATCATGTGAGAATGGTTATGTTGGACATATCTAAATGTTAACACTCAAATTCATACGCAAGCAACTTACGCAGTGCTTTCATTTCGGGCTACGAACACCTGTGGCTTGTACGGATTCTCAGCTGCTGTTAAGGGAAGAGTGTCTTCGACGATTATGGTAAAGTTGGCTTCGAGAAAGCCTCAAGAATAAATTGTGTAGTCTGTCCAGGATATAATTTGCTTCTATTGCTGTGACATTCAATTTCTTCCATTGTTCAAGATTTAAAAAAATACCATGTTTAAAAATCCCTCTGGGTCATTTGAATGCGTTATCCGGAGAAGATGTAGATGGCGTGGTGTGTTAAGCTGAGTGTGCGACTATCACACAACTACCTCTAGTGCGTATCCTTGTCAGTCTTACCGCTGAGAATTGAAATATGGAAAAAAAATTTTGTTGAAAAAAAAAAAATTTCACGAAAAAAAAAAATTTTGTTGAAAAAAAAAATTTTTGTGGAAAAAAAAAAATTTTGTTGAAAAAAAAAAATTTGGAAAAAAAAATTTTGTTGAAAAAAAAAATTTGGAAAAAAAAATTTTGTAAAAAAAAAATTTTGGAAAAAAAAATTTTGGTAAAAAAAAATTTGGGGAAAACACAATTTCTGTATAAAAAAAAAATATTATTTTTTTTATTATTATTATTTATAGAATAGAATTATAGAATGCCTATTTAAATTCCTACGTACTGCGTGACAGAGTCAGTGAATCAGTGTCGAGGGTAAATATATATTAAGATTTAAGATTTATTATCAAGAAATTTTATAAATGAATTTACAAAATATAGAATAAAGGCACCGGATAACTAGATCATATGTGCCTGGGATAAGTGAATATATTTTAGAAATATTTCCAAAGTTTACTACTTTATGTATTTTTCGATTTTAAGTGGGAAATAATTTTTCTATTTTTTTTAATATTTTTTTGCAAAATATTTTGTCGTAATTGTTCGTAATACGCATACAAATATTTACGGTGTTACAAAGTCAAAGTGGAGAAAATCAAAAAATTCTGACAAATTTAATATTTACAATAACGAATAAGAAAAGAATTTCCTTTCTTCTAATAAAATTGTGTGCCGGAATTTTTTTTTTTTTTTGAAGGCAAACACTCAGGGGATGCCCCCCATAAATGCAATGCATTGTGTCAGCGGAAGGAAATTAGGGTATCGGAAGGAGGAAAGAGGAAGTAGTGTTTGTTGACATTTGTTTTGAATTTCTGAATGTCACAACTGGCAGGAAAAACATTTTCTGAAAGATTATTCCACATACGGACGTTTCGGCTAAATAACTAAAATTACCATTTGTATCCATTCACAAATGTTCCAGTCTGAAAGGCTTTGGATGGACAATTACGCCGGAATCGCAGACAGGTAAGACCGAGACTTTGGTGGAAGAAGACATGCTTATCCTTAATATGTCGAACTGGAGAAAGCACGCACAAGACCGAAGTGCTTGAAAATCATGTATAAGGCAGGCCAAGTCTAACAATAGGTTGTAGAGTCAACTTAAGTCAATAAGTTAAAATAATAAAACGGATTTGCGGAAAAGACAAATGATCCGTATCTATTTACTTTTTTGTAAACTCGAAAAGAACGATCTGTGAGAAAATTCGATATTAATCGAAAGAAGGCATTACCAACACCAAATGCAATAAGTTTTGATATGAGTACTCCGTATCAGAAACTTTCGAACGCCCTGGAAATATCTAGAGCCACGGTAATTGGGTCGATTACATTCATTCGAAAGGAAAGCCTGTATTTCGGTTACTACGGAAGTCATACTGTCGATCATTCTAGATACTTTACCGGATGCTGACAGACCATTGCAGTTGAGGGCTAATTTTGAGGATTTGTAGCCTCACGTATCTTGGTGTTCGGCTGAAGCTGGCACTCTCTAAAGATGCTTTGGTTTATCGACGATCATTTACCTGTTTACTTTCTTTAACATTCCACGAAGGAACAGACGGGGAGCTGCTCAGCAAATCAGTGAGCGACCTACGGGCTAATTCTGTTCTAGAGAAGTTTAAATGCGATAGAGATAATACTCATACTTGTAAAGTCACCGCCTGTTACAAGGAGAAAACAGCCATTAGTGGGTTTTAGAGTCTGGCGACATCCTTTGCACCGAAAATGAAAAGGATGTCGATGATGTTGACCCGGGGTTTCACAAAGACAGTGCGATATGCCAACCAGCACGATATACCGTGCAACGATTGACAGACGTGTCGGGTAAGCAATTAATCTGACGTTTAACTGCACCCCACTCCACTAGTTTTTGTGGGGGCACTTGAAGTATCCGATCCACAGGGACAAGCCAACCACCACGATTTATCTTCAAGTCTGTGGTTTTCACGAATAATAACATAAGTTATAAAAGGAAACTTCTCTGGGGAGACTGCCAACGATTGGGAAAAAATAAAGCATTAGGCGGTAAGAAATTTCCTCGTTATTACAGTCAAACTTCCATATAGCGAATCTCAAGGGGACCAAAAAAAAATTCGTTATATAGAAAATTCGTAATATAGAATTATTTTAAAAAAATTTTATTTTTATGTATGTTGAATTTTATTTAAAATAATTGGTAATTTTTGTCTGCGTCTGATTTTTCCATTTTTCCGTGTAGTCTACTATGCGAGCCTACATTTCTCTCACTTTAGAAATGTGAATCTCACACACAAAAACAAATAAAAAATGAAAATATGTGTGTGTATGGTGAGAGTGAAAAATGTGTTTATGTAAAACTCGTTATACGGAGATCAAAAACGCATGAGCATTCGAGTTACGGGCGTAGAAAAAATTCGTAGTAAAGAAATATTCGCTATAAGGAAACTCGTTATAAGGAGATCAAAACATACTGAAAATTTAACGAAATTGCAGTGTTCTGGAAATAAATTCGTTATATAGAGAACTTCGTTGTACGGAAGTTCGTAATAGAGAAGTTCGACTGTAGTTAGTGAGGACAAAAAACATTTCCGATTTTTTCCACTTTGAATAAACGTTGTTCTTCGGAATATGAACCATTACGACAAAATGTGCGAAAAAAAAAAATATACAAATTTCTAAAATCCTCTCTGAAATTAAAAAAATTTAAAAAGAAATATAAAAAATATTTCACCTCTTAAATAAAAATAAAAACGAAAAAAATAGTCTCCTTTGGAAATATTTCTAAACTATATCCAATCTTTATATATATTTACCCTCGACACTGATTCACTGATACACTGACTCTGTCACGCAGTACGTAGGAATTTAAATAGGCAGTCTATAATTTTCTATAAATAATATTTATTTATTTATTATTAATTACAATACAAAGTAAATTTATATTCTAATTTTGGTTCCAAGGGTAAACCGGGTGACAAAGACCATATGTTTTTAGATTTTTGCAGCGACAGACCAAAGCCTCTGGTGGGAATCGAACCCACAACCCCCACGCTGATAGGCAAGCACGCTACCAACTCGCCTACCGGGGCGCCTAATATAAATAATAATAATAAAAAATAACATTTTTTTTTTGTACAGAAATTGTGTTTTCCCCAAATTTTTTTTTCCACAAAAATTTTTTTTTCCACAAAAATTTTTTTTTCAACAAAATTTTTTTTTCCACAAAATTTTTTTTTTCAACAAAATTGTTTTTTTTCCACAAAAATTTTTTTTTTCAACAAAATTTTTTTTTTCAAGAAAATTTTGTTTTTTCAACATTTTTTTTTTTCAACAAAATTTTTTTTGTTCCACAAAAATTTTGTTTTTTCAACATTTTTTTTTTTTTCAACAAAATTTTTTTTGTTCCACAAAAATTTTTTTTTTTCAACAATATTTTTTTTCCATATTTCAACGGGCGCCATAGGCGCATTACAACTTACTAGTTGTGCGATTGTGACTGTTAATACCTTAAAATAATCCCTTACTAATTGTCTACCACATATGTTACAGAACTCAAAAATGTTTACTAGATCAAGAGCTACAGAATTTAGACCGATGTCATTGGATTCTGGACCACTGTGCGGCATACTGTGTAACGCTGGCTTTTTTCTATGTAGAACAGTCTTAAAGAAATAGTTTTTAAAATTGCCGCTTCTATTAAAAGTTGTTATTAACAAAGCAAACAGAGTAACGATTATTTTTTTGTAAAAAAAAAACTTTACTTTAATCGAAAGTCCTTCGAAAGTGTCACAGTTTGGCAACAATAACTTAAAATTCCCTAAAATATACTTAAGCGAGTATTCGTGAAAACCACAGAAATATTTTATTCACATGTGTTGTTTTTTTTCAATTTTAGGAAAATCTCTCCTTGTTTGGTTCAATTTCAAAACATTTTGGTTAAAATATTTGTGCCCCAATGTCTAATATTCCAAAGCGATTATCCGATATTGTTGTAAAACAAAATGAAATCCATTCAATTCCGTAGTTTTTTTTTTGTTTGGTTGAAAAAATGCCCAAAGCAAGATGGGAATTGAAGCCCAAGCGATAGGCAATCTGCTTCCAACTCGCCATGTTTCGATCAGTTAAGTTGTGTTCAGTTTATATTAACCATTGAAACATAAAGTCGTGAGTTTTACACGATTATCACCGCAAAGGCCTGAACGCTACCGTTCAAGGACTGCTATAATGCGAGTCAATGCCATTTTAAGCTAGACGAGATGAAGACCATCAAGCCCAGCCCGCCGTTACCAACAGTGACCGGAACAAGTTCCGGGGGCTCTTGACCACCCGTGGTACCCGATTAACGTCTCCGGTCAGACCTCGTAACTAAATGCTAATAAGCAAGAAGTTACTCCCAGTTTATGTTCCATACAACATGGGACTGGTCACCCACATAACCATTGATAAATTTGATTCATAAAAATACATAATGATTATTAATTTTAATTATTTTTTTGTTCTCAGGGAAAGCAGCCGTCCGGAATTTAGAGCACACTAATTGACAGAATTGGCAGAATTCCAAACTGCTTTGCTTTTACACACTATTTGAACATGGATGTATAATAAAAGTAGTGAATTGAATAAATATACATGGTTGCAATAAAAAGTAGTAGTAGGGAAAATAATATCAGCTGTTCGTACAGAGTTTCAAATGACTTCAAACACTGATGTATTTTATGAAGTTTTAGAAAAGGTCGACAGGTTAAAATGAATTATGAAAATCATGTAAACAAATACGAATGTAAATAACATGTAATTTATGGGCTGATTCAATCTAATTCAAAATTAATTTAAATCTATCATACTAGGCAATTGTTACAAAATCTCCTAATCTGCTCACTAATGCCGCTTATCTGAACAATTAACATACGGCGATGCAGTGATTGCATCGATGCTTCACTCGCTCAATCCTTCAACGTCACATTTGCCGCCAGCCAGTAAGCACCATTTGGCCAACACCACCACACATACAGACGTACTTACAGTGGCCATTGTTACATGGCTTGTAAAAGCCTCTTAAGCATTGAATTGCATGAATGAATCTTAAACCACCGCAGAAGTAAGAACTGAAAGGCAGATTTAAGTACAAGAAAAACGGATGAATGAAATTGGTCCATTGTGCACCATAAATGGGCAACCAACAGCTCCCACGCCAACTCCTCTGCTCAATGCCACAAAATATGTGTGTCTATAGAAATCTTGCCACTCCACGACAAGTGCAACACATTTTCAGTCGAAAAGGAAATTTTCTTTTTCTTACCTTTTGAATAGAAAAAAAAATAAGTTAAGCTACTTCTTGAATTAAGACAGCTGGAGGACGAGGGACTAAAGCGAGTAAGTAACTATTACAGATTACATGGAGACCACAAAAGAATAGATTTGTTGGCTAAATGAAAATGTAACCGTAAGTTAATAGAACGAAAGGAAGTGTAACTGTCACTGTAATTTTTGTAAGGATCAGGCAGATGGATATTCTCGATGAATACAAAACGTTAAAGTCAAAATGTTGTGCAGAGGATTAAAAATGTTGAATGCATTGCCAGCGGGCGGGTGGAGAACTAAATCTTATGACTGTTCATTTTGACTTGCGTCGCAGCAGAGGAAACCTTTTAAGTGTTGATTTCATTCAATGTCATTCAATTAGTAATACCTACATTCAATTGTATCCTTAGCGAATACTTAGATCGTGGTGTCTTAGAAAGAGACATGTATTCAAGATGTGTTTATGAAATGTTTAAAAAGTGTTTCTGAAGGAGAAATACTTAATCAATACAGATACTAAGAATATAAAACTCTTGCGTGACTGATTGATTGACTGATTCATCACTGTCCTGACCAAACGGCTGAAGCTGGAATCAGAAAATTACAGGCTAGACATCCTGTAAGAACGGCTTTTTGGAAGGAGATACCAAATGGGAAAATTGTGGGAAAATTAGTCCATAACTACGATTGGCAACAAAAGGTGGAACAATGTTAGAGTGGTGACGAAAAAGGGGCCAAGTCGGGATAAGAAGGGGTCAAGAAATACTGCAACAAATATTTGGCAACAACAAGTGGATAAAAGATATAGAAGGGACAAAAAAATGTGCCAAAACGGGATTAAAAAATGTACAGAAGGGGAAACACAAAAATGTGTAAAAAAGTTTGTAATCGATAGGAATGAGTGAAAAATTTGAAGTAATAGAACTACGCTTGGCAACTACTGGTGGAAATACGTTACAGTGGCAACGAAAAAGGGGCCAAGACGGGTTAAAAAAGGGACAAAATGGGAAAGAATATAAAAAAAGACTGAAACAAATTTTTGGCAACAACAAGTGGATAAAAGTTAGAAAAGGAACGAAAAATGTTCCAAAAAGGGATAAAAAAAGTAAAAAACGGAAAAACAAAAATTTGTAAAAAAAAATGTAATCGACAGGAAAAAGACAAATATTGGAAGGAATTGAACTACGCTTGTTAACAACAGGTGGAAATAAGTTAGATAGGTCGAAAAAGGTTCCAAGACGGGATAAAAAAGGGACAAAAAAGGAGAACAATAAAAAAAATGGAGAAACAAATGTTGGCAACAACAAGTGGATAAAATTTAGAGAAGGTACGAAAAATGTTTCAAAACGCAATAAAAAAGTTCAAAAGGGGAAAAACAAAAATTTTAAAAAAAAATTTAATCGTCAGGTATGAGCTAAATATTGGAACTACACTAGTTTTAAATTAATTAGAGATAGGACAAAAAAAAAAGGGCCAAGACGGGATAAAAAAGGGACAGAAAGGGGAAAAATAAAAAAAAAATGGAGAAACACATGTTGGCAACAACAAGTGGATAAAAGTTAGAGGAGGGCATTGTGTGGATAATAGGACCGAAACGGGACAAAAAAGGGAAGAAATAAAAAATGGTGCAACAACTTTTGGCATCAAGTTGGTTATAGTTGGAGAAGGGACGAAAAAATGTGCCAAAACGTACCAAAACGGGATAAAAAAGTGTAAAGAGGGCGAACATTTGTGAATGCTTACATTTTGGGCACTAATTGAAAAGGGTTCAAAACTGTTGCAATATACAAATAAAAAATAATTTAAAATCAAGCACAAAAGGGCAAGTAGTCGAAATATGCATGGTTAGAATTGCGTTGTAAAGGTACAGAATGGGGCCAAAATAGGGAAAATCAAAAAAAGTGCGAAAAACTATTTCCAATTAACATGAGGGACGAATAACTGGAAGATGCAAGTAAAGGGACAAAGTAGGTAAAATATACAAAGTTATAGAAAAGGCCGAAAAGGTCCAAAACGTACCAAAGGAGAATAAAAATTGACTACAGGTGGGGGAAATCAAAAAGTTTAATAAAATCGAGCTAACAATTTAAAATGGCAAAAATGGTTCAAGACGGATCAACTATAGAGGATGGGAAAAAAAGTTTTAAAAATAATCATAACTGGGGCGCGAAGTAGAAAAGGAAATAAATGTTTGGAAATTGATCGGGGCCTGACCACAACAAGTAAAAGAAATGTAAAAAATTTGAAAACTTGGATAAATGTTTTGATTCATATAAATTATTTTGTTTGTATACCAACCCAATTAAACAAATGTATGGTGTTTTATCAGAAAATGGAAATTACGGGTATTTGCTAGTATTCTATATTTTTTACATTAAAATCGATTCATTAGTTTTCTTAGACTTAAATATATTAAAGTAGTATATCAAATCATCTTTAATATTTGTTATATCAAAATCACTTCATTGGTTTTCCATAACTAATACTCTTTAATGTTCTTCTAAATATTCTTTACATTTCCCTTATTATTTCCCACACCTCTCATGCAAGGATTCTATTAATTTGTTGTGTTTTAATTTTCCTTTATTCGTTTTTCCTGTATTGGTTTTTTTTTTGCCTTTACCTCAGAACCGATCGATTGAGCTTTGAGCTCAAGTAATTAATTAAAATGCTTTCTATTTTCCTTCTGCACCAAAGGTGTCAATTACACGCGTGGTTATTATGAAATTAGCTACGTTCTCGGCAGTTGTGTCAGTTTAAGGATTTGTGAAATCTTTAGCGCGATTTGGATTTTCCCATAAAACCTTTCAATTTAATGGTATCTCATGCACTTAGATGTACATTCCCACTGATAAAAGCAGACATGTTTATTGGTGTCAGACGTGTTTAACATTCGTCACATATAGGGGATGGATACCCAGGATAAGTTGTTCACCACGTTTATATTAACCTTAAAAGTGGAGCGGGGACACTGTACAAATTGTATACACCCTTGGGACTCATGCAATTCTACGATGATGTTATGGGCATGTTTGCTGTATGTTTTATTGAAATCGCTAAAGAATTGCATTATGAACAATAAACGCCTGAAAAATTAATTTTCTCTATTGTGCGATTTACCAGAATAAAGAGACAATAGTCCTTGGATGTTAGGCCTATCATATCTGAAAGGCCTAACATCAGGACTAGACAACCGATGTACGAAGAACAGATGCCGTTAAAATATCTATAGAAGAGCGATTTAAAACGCACGTTCCCACAAGTGAATAAGAACTGCTGACTAGTAGCGCATATTCAATGCATGCGGTTGCTTTGTTTGGTTAAAGGCTAAATTTGTGTGCATGCAATTCTATCACCTAAAAGATGAGACCAATTTAAAAAAAACTTAATAATGAAAAATACCTCCAATTTTTTATGGTATTTTTTGGTGAATTCTTAATTTTTTTTTGGGGGGCATTTTTCATTTGGGTTATTTTTCATATAGCCAATAATTAAAAATTGCCCAACAAATTTAATTGTTCAAATTGGTGATAAAATTGCACCATTAAAAATTTGTTGTGTACATATTCTGTTATCATGGGAAATATTTACAGATTTAAAACTATTGTCGACGGACTCTTTTTGGGGGGTTTTTAAAAATTTTTAGGCAACATTTCATGTTTTTTTTTGTGGGCATTTCATGAGAATGGACAATGAAAAATTCCCCATTTTTTTATTTTTGGGGAATTTTTCATTTGTTTTTGGTGTATTTTCATAACTGTTGTTGTTTTTTCATAATATTTGGCGGATTTTGTATTGGGTAATTTTTCATAAATTGTTTGGGGGACTTTTCATTTACTTTGGGGAAATTTTCATATTGGGGGAATTCTTTATTTGGGGCATTCTTAATTTTTTTTAGCACATTTTTCATAGAGCCGATATGACCCAAATGTGAAATGACCACAATGCTACGTGTTGATGTACTCAGTATAATAAAGGGTTCTCCAACAAGAGGTGTTATTTTGGTATTCAAAGAAAACTGGCCTTTTTTGAGATACATGATCGAATGTTTATTTCATAATAAAAAAGAAGTTATGCCGTTAATAATGAAAAACAATATCAGCCAAATGGCCACCACGACCAAGCTTACAGGACCATATCCTTTTCATTAAATTTTCCATAACCAAATCGCAAAGTGGCTGCCATATGTCCTCGATAGCCTCACGAATTCTGTCTTTGATTTCTTGAATCGACGCTGGGCTGGGCCTTATCTTTCACGTGGCCCCAAAGAAAGCCGTCGCAAGGTGTTAAATCACATGATCTCAGTGGCCAATCGTGAACACCTCTTCGAGAGATAACACAGTCCGGAAACTTTTCCCGTAAAAGAGCAATGGTTTCGTTGCTTGTGTGGTACGTAGCGCCGTCTTGTTGAAAGTAAACGTTGTCCAGATCAATATAATCCAACTTCGACCATAAAAAATCATTAATCATCTCTCGAAAACGCAATCCATTCACCGTAACTGTTGATACAACTTCATTTTCGAATAAGTAAGGTCCAATGACCCGGCTGGACCATAAACCGCACCAAACAGTAACTCGTTGACAATGGAGAGGCTTCTCAACAATAACTCTTGGGTTTTCCGAGCTCCAGATGCGACAGTTCTGCTAGTTGACGTAGCCACCGAGGTGGAAATGGTCCCCATCACTCAAGAAGAATTTTCCATGGAATTCCGGATCATTTTCATGCATTTCAAGGACCCAATCAGCAAAGACACGACGTTGTTAATTATCGGGTTCTTGTGTTAACTGAACTTTATAAGCCTTAAGACCCAAGAGTTTATTCAAAATATAATGCCCAATTCCAAAGAACGACAAGGAATGGACAAACCTCGGTTTTCTTCCACACTTTGGACTTCGGCAGCATTATTCTCATTTGTTCTTGAGCGACGTGCATGGGTTTTATTTATCACATCACTAACTTGTCCCAACAGCTCAAATTTGTACACCAATTTCTGTATGGCGATCCGACAAGGTGCTTCACGACGACCCAAAAAAGCTTTAGTTTTGCGAACTGGAACTACAAGATTTTCACAATTTTTGTAGTGAATTTTAATAATTTCAATGCGTTTGTTGAAGCGTTTATCGTTCCATTTATCGTTCAAAGAATACAAGCTTCAAAAGTGACAGCTACCTAAATACCGGGTGATTCAAAATAACAGCTCCTGTTGGAGAACCCTATATTTTGGGGACATTTTTCATTGGAGCCACAGTTGGCAGAGCCGGTGAATCCTGCCCAAGAGCATTTTTAATTTTGTTTTGTAGAAACTCAAACGCCTGTTTTCGATGATCTGCAGAGCATTCTTGATTTTTTTTTTAAATAATTGTTTTCGTTGTGGTTTGTTTAGATAAAAAAAAAGTTAAGAAGGGTTTTCTTTTTTAAAAAATTACCATTTCTTTAAAAAGGCTTTTTGTACAACATTTTCAAAAACTCGTTAACCGTGGCCCTAATTAAAAAAAAAACATGCATACAACATAAAATTGTGTTTAATCACTTTTTGGAGAAATTCCTTAAACCCAACATTTTACTTAGATATTTTCCATAGCTGTTGCAACCATTATTTCACAGGAGGATTCCATCTCTGAGAAATTTTCGCATTTTCGCTATTCTGATCTACATCCACCCTCCCTATCCTTTTACCAGACATTCTCTTCAATTCTTCTTCGTTTTTTCATGGTCAAATGAATACAAATGCGATTTGCACTTTGCTTTCACAGTGTTAAATTCAATTTATATTCATATTTGTGCACACTTTTTGAGTCTATTATTTGTAGATTTACATATCATCTCTATATCTATTTTCAGCTTCATCTCCGTCTGTCCCCCCCCCCCCTTCATCCTGTACGAAGGATAGAAGAACACATACATACATGTGTACGCTATTACGTATTTCTTGGTAAAAAAAAAAAAAAAGATTTATATGATTTTTTTTTTGCGTATGAGACGAAAATTTTTCCATCGACTTCCACTTTTTCCGTTTACAATTCAACAGACATTTATGCAATGAACTTGATTTTCCTTTTGGCTCTTCATCCATTTATTTTCTTTTCACTTTCAATTTGTCACGAATAGAGTTATAAATCTTTGACAAAGAAAAAAAGATAATCAACATGGATGCATGTGAACGACAAAGATATCAGAGAAACAACCAACCAACGATATTCATTTGAGGCAGTGATGTACAATTACAGGTATTTGATTCTTATCGTAAAATCGATTTATTGGGAAAACAAGGGGAAACATCGTTAAAGGTCTACAATGGATGAGGTTGAATCGTAGTGGGCGCATATGCAAATCGTCCGGAAAGAAATACTGGTGACAATTAGCTGATCGACAGTTTCGCAAAGCTACAAGATCTGTTCAACATTAAGACTTTATTTTGTCACCATCTACTATTCCATTTCAGCTCTAGCAAATGGTGTGAATAATGTTAGGGTTCATTTAATCAAATGGTAAATAACATCTTTGAGGTAAATATTCTTGAGAAAAATATTATCACGAGTTTTCAAAATCGGTGATATAACGTAGGACTTATCTGTCCCCAACCCATTCCCAAACACACACCTCTTACAATTTACATGGTGATATAATACATACATTGTATTAACATCACCCCAACTATTATCACCACCTACACTGCCACTATCCAGAATACACAGGAAAAAATAATTTCTAACTATTTCACCTAAAGAAATACATTCCTAGTTGATATGAAACAATTTCATAAGATATATGAAACATTTCATTAAATATAAACAACAATTTCATATGAATTATAAACATTTCTCTTGGACTGAAATAAATAAAAACAAACCATACAGAGAAAATTTTTCCGGTGTAGCCAACACACACCCACACTCACACAACTGCGTTAAGTGTTGCGATTCAACACATTTCACCGGCTGAGGATGCTTTTCCTGCCCAATTCAAAGAATAGAAAGAAAAAGAGGAAATCAAATCACAGCGGAAATAAAACTGAATTTACCGATTTCATACTCTACTCTACTCTATGTCTGGGTGCCAATACACACACACACACAAACATGCATACATACATACCAACGCATTCGCATGTAGATGAGTTGAAATGGAAATAAACCAAACACAAATACAGAAGTACAGTGTCCCCACCCATACTTCTGCCACTATGGCAGGTACCACGAAGTGTCGTCTCTTGCAAACGTAAAGACGCTCCTGCTGGGGCTGCTGTTAAATTGCAAAATGAAATCATGAAATTCTTTCATATATTTTTTTCTACTTGTGAGCTTAAAATTGAAGCATGCATAAAAAAAAACACTTTCATACGAGGTTGGAGTGGAAAATGTTGCTATTCTTTTCATTCAATATTAATCTTAAACACTTGGAATATTGAGCTATAACAAAAAAAATGGAATATTTGAACTGATGTCAAAAAAAGTAAGTGAAGTAAAACGTGAAAAAAAGAAAGACAAGTCTTTGCAAATCCTCTGTGAGGAAAAATCTTTCGTATGGTCCCATCTGTGTTATTGAGTGGTATAGGCATAATTTTCTGCCAGTTGTGTATTGCACATTTCACTACTGTACTCGGGGTATTGTAATTAAAAAAAAATGAAAATGTGCGTGTTTTTGTTCAAAGATCGTGATTTTCTGCCAAGCGCATGTGTGTTAACAAATGAATTTGATGGACAATAAAACGTTTTTGATAAAAACAAGAGTTGGGCTTGGAATATCGTGGCGATATGTGTTATTGCGCCCTGACGTTAGAGTTGGATTTAAAGATTTGTTGTGAGAATTTTGTTTTTTAAAAACTATTTATTATTTTTTCAAAATAATTTAACGTTTTTTTAAAAAAATTTAATATTTTTTCAAAATAATTTATTATTTTTAAACAAGTAATTTATTATTTTTATTTACTTTATAAAAATAATTTATAATTTTTTAAAAATAATTTATTATATTTTAAGGATAATTTATTTTTTTATTTTTTAATTTATTTATTTATTTTTTAAAAATAATTTATTATTTTTACAAATAATTTATTATTTTTAAAAAATTTTAATTTATTATTTTTTAATAATTTAATATTTTTTCAAAATAATTTAATGTTTTTCTAAAATAATTTTATATTTTTTCAAAATAATTTATTATTTTATAAAAATAATTTATTATTTTATAAAAATAATTTATTATTTTTTAACAAGAAATTTATTAATTTTATTTATTTTATAAAAATAAGTTATTATTTTTTAAAAATAATTTATTATATTTTAAGGATAATTTATAATTTTTAAAAACAATTTATTATATTTTAAGGATAATTTAAAAAATTATTTTTAAAAATAATAAATTATTTCTAAAAAATAATAAATTATTATTAAAAAATATTAAATTATTTTTAAAATATTATAAATTATGCTTAAAATATAATAAATTATTTTTATAAAATAAATAAAAATAATAAATTACTTGTTAAAAAATAATAAATTATTTTTATAAAATAATAAATTAGTTTGAAAAAATATAAAATTATTTTAAAAAAACATTAAATTATTTTGAAAAAATAATAAATTATTTTAAAAATAATTTATTATTTTTCGAAAATAATTTACTATTTTTTAAAAATAATAAATTATTTGTAAAAAATAATAAATTATTTGTAAAAAATAATAAATTATTTGTAAAAAATAATAAATTATTTGTAAAAAATAATAAATTATTTTTAAAATAATTTATTATTTTTTCAAAATAATTTAATGTTTTTTTAAAATAATTTTATATTTTTTCAAACTAATTTATTATTTTATAAAAATAATTTATTATTTTTTAACAAGTAATTTATTATTTTTATTTATTTTATAAAAATAATTTATTATATTTTAAGCATAATTTATAATATTTTAAAAATAATTTAATATTTTTTAATAATAATTTATTATTTTTTAGAAATAATTTATTATTTTTAAAAATAATTTTTTATCTTTTAAAAATAATTTATTATTTTTTGAAAACTTATTATTTTTTAAAAATATTATTATTTTTTAAAAATAATTTAATATTTTTTCAAAATAATTAAATATTTTTTCAAAATAAAAATAGTTCATTATTTTTAAAAAATACAAAATTCTGTCTATTATTTTTTTTAAATTTTTTTAACAAATAATTTTTTATTTTTATAAATTATTTTTTATATTTTAAAAATAATTTATTATTTTTTAACAAATAATTTATTAATAAATAATAAATTATTTTTAAAAAATTGCAAATTATTTTTAAAAAATAGATTATTATTCTTTAAAAATAAGTTCTTATTTTAAAATAGCTTATTGTTTTTTAAAAATAATTTATTAAATTTTAAAAACACTTTAATTTTTTTAAAAATAATTTAATATTTTTTCAAAATAATTAAATATTTTTTCAAAATAATTAAATATTTTTTCAAAATAAAAAAACACAGTTACAGATAATGTTTATTGTTACATTAGTTAATGCTTTTGGAATGTGTTTTTGTAGTTTTATTAGTTTTTGGCTATTTGTTTTTAAAGATTTGTTTAGGCAAAAGCAAATTTATAAATTCGTGGCTTTGACAAAAATTGCGGTTGTCTTTGAAAGCCTGATTTCTAATAAATACTTTGGTAACTAATTGGAATGTTGTTCGAGAATCCAATTATGAACTCACTCTTTACTGTAGTGATGAAAAGCGGTAATAAACGTGGATTGAGTTTTTAAGAAACTTTTTTCAATGTATTTTGTTGCAGAAAAGTCCACACTGATAGACTTCTCGAAAATTGTCTCACTACATCACCATAAAAATCATGACATGATCCAGTAAGTATTGGTAATGGTAAATGTCATTGCTATAATACTCATGAATACTCAAACAATTTTAGAAGTTATTCCATAAAAGTCTCAAAGTCTCCGTATGTCAAACTTTCCTATGGTGTAATAGTGGTTCGAGTTATGGAAGTATCACTGTAAATATTTTTTTAAGGCTATAAAAAAGAACCGCACATTACTAATTTTCTTTTAGTTTCATTTTTCAATGTCCGATCCACTCTCGTATATGTATATATTCGTCGCTACAAACATATAATAATGCAAAATGTTGTCATTGTGTGAATTGTCGTATATTCTCTTCTTTTTTGTTTGTTTGTTTGTATTTACAACATGTGACCCGTCATAAGGTTCATGTTTTATACGGAGGTTTTTATGGATAACAAAGTGTGTATATGGCCATTTGCATGAATGCAGAGATTATGGGAACTGGAGCTGTTGGCTGTCCCTGTTGCTGCTGACAATGATGAGCAGGTTAACAACGTTAAATGTGCGAATTATGAATGGCGTTTTTTTTCATTTTGTTACAACAATTGCAACAAAATACATTTGAGAGTTATTATAGGATGTGCAATGTGACATGTTTCAGCAGAGTTTGGAGAATCCAACGAAAATATCATCTAATGTGCAAACAGACAGGATTTATTGCTGACGTTTGTAAAGGGAAATGGAGAAAATTAAAGAAATGAATTTTGGCAATGAATCTGCGAGAAATTATATATAAGAAATAAGTTTGCTGAGAGTTTCAAAGGACATCGTAGCACAGTAATTGCATCCTTGAACACCTCGTAAAGTTAAAAAGTTCTGTTGGTTGAAATTATATTTTTTAAAAAAAAAAATCAATATTTTTCAAATAGTTTGCAGTTACTATTTTTGGGTAGTAATAAAAAAAAATAATACACTCAAGTACAATAACTCTAAAAATGATATACTTCGACAATGTCGAAAAAATTAATTATTTTTAAGCGCAATTGGAACAGTCAAGTCAAAATGTACAAAACAAAACTCCAAAAAAAATATATAAACATTATAATTTTCTTTTTTAAAGCCCCCTATAAATGCAATGCATTGTGTTAGCGGAAGGAAATTAGGGTATCGGAAGGAGGAAAGAGGGAGTAGTGTCTGTTGACATTTGTTTTGAGTTTCTGAATGTCACAAATGGCAGGAAACACATTTGCTGGAAGATTATTCCACATACCAACGGTTCGACTAATGATCGAATTTTCTCTATAGTGCGTAGTCCGGTCAACCGGCCATGAGATACCCTGGATAGCCGCGTATTCCGGCTAAATGTTCTAACTTCTAACGGATATCTGACGAACAGATACCGTTAAAATATCTATAGAACAGCGATATACATTGATTGAATTTATAAATTACTAGCAAATACCAGCTACTTAGTACGCATAAGTTTCCCTTTTCAAGTAAAACTCCATACATTTTTTTTAACTTATGTTTGTTTATAAAAAAATACTTGGTACGGAGTCAAAAGCAATTTTTTAAATTTTTGGCGATAGATATTAGTTTTTAATATTTATTCACACTTTGCAACTTCTATAGCACACAATGATTTCGAAAAATTTCTTTCCTTTTCTACTTCTCGACCTTTATTGTTGTCTTTCCACATCCTCTATATTTTACCCGGCTTGCACCCTTTTTGTAGTCTCCTCATTAGTGTTAGCTCATTTTATTAAACATTTTCGTTTCCCCATAACTTTTGCCCCGTTTCGGACCTTTTTTGCCCATTTCTATAACTCTATATATTTTACCTGTCTTGGCTCCTTCTTTGTCCCTTTATCCGCTTCTTCCAGTTTTTGACCCGTATGTTAATTTGATGTAGTTTTTCCCACATTTGTATCCTCTTTACAAGCCAAGCATATTTATACTTGTGATTATTTTGTAAATTATTTTTCATTTATATATTTCACCGGTTTTGCACATATATGTCAATTCTTCTATTTCTTCCAAAAATGTAATCATTCCTGCCCCTTTTTTCGTCCCATCTCTAACTCGATTAACACATGTTTTTGGCGAAAATTTTTTTCACCCTTTTTTTATTTTGTCCCCTTTTTTTCTCGTTTCGGTACGTTTTGGCCACATTTTCGTCCCTTCTCGAACTATTATCCACATGTATTTGCCAAAAAATTGTTTCGAATTTTTTTGTTATATACCCCTTGTTGTCCCTTTTTTATCCCAGATTTAGATTTAAAGGATTTATACATGATTGCGTATATTGTCATCTCATGTTCGATGCTACTCCTATAATCCATTAATTCTCAATTTGTATTGAGCTTTCAATGAAACATAAATAATTTCACTTACCGCCATGAGTTTCAAACGCCCGCAATATCTGAAATCAAAAAACAAAATATGTTGATTACCTTCAATTTGACTTTAAATATTATTAGTTCTGTATGTTCTTCAAGTTGTAAAACTTAATAAAAATGACTTCATAAACATTTCTTACGACATCGCATTTTGAAAAATGTTATAGCTAAATAATCTTTTATCTTTCTGTTTTCCAGAAAACCACTTTTATACGTATATGAACCAATATAGGTGTGTCTGTCTGTCTGTCTGTCTGTCGGTATAGACAATATTAGAATTGATATTGTTTTGCTGATATTCGGTGTCATGCGGTTCGAGCAAAGTGCGTTCGTAAAATTGTTATTGCCACACGGCTGCCATCGTTAGATGCCACTTGCAGATGCTTATTACGATTATTATTATGATGAAGTGATAAAACTGTTAAAAAATATAAAAAGATATCATATCGCATCATATCTCGTATGTGGCAGACAAACAATATATTTATGCCACTGAAGATGAAGGTGGTTGGCGGGATAAGAATCGCTATGAAGAAGGGGAAAATGGCAATTCTCTCAATGTGTGACAATTTAAAATCTTAAAATGCTGAAAATTCATCTGCGAAAAGACCATGAATTGCCTTCGTAACAATTCGGGTAACAAAAATTAAATTTTTAAGAAGAATTTGAAAAGGTTACTTAAAAACAATAAAACATGGTTGTTTTGTTTTTGACCGCCCATGGGTATTCTACCTCAAAAAATCTTGCTGGCCATTTTGTTTCACTGCACATATTTCCGGAGAATGTTCCATGGAAATGTTGTCCTTACAAATCCTTCGTAACCCCAACGTAATTATCAAATATTATTAAAATATTTCTATAAGCCAGACACATTTTATTTTTATACGAGTTAGTTCAATTATTACACTTCACATACGAATGCTGCTACATGTATTTATGTGCATAAGTATGTCTTCTTCTTTTTTTTTGTGGGGTGTCAAAAAACAGACAAAAATTCATAATGCTGCTGTAATCATGTAATGCTGTTCGTTTTGCAGCATTTCTATAATACTGTCATCATCGGTTATGTTCACTTGTAGCTGCTTGTTCTGTTCTTTTTTTTCTTGTTTTTCGTATTTTTGGTCGTCGAAGTCATTGAGGACGTGCCAATGTGCGGAAGTAATTTGTATTTTCATTAGGTTGGTAACATATTTTGTCAATTGCATTAACCGTCCGTCCTCCCTCATTTACACATACAATGTACAGTTGACAACACCACCATTACACACACTCACACCTCGACAATACTCACACACATTTGTAGCCGATACAATCGTATGAATACGAATGATGAGCATGTCTAACAATCGAGAAAAAAAAACCCCATTGAATTGTCGTCGTACATGAAAATCACCGAGGCCATATGTGTGTGTTGGCGTGACTGAGTGTGGGTGTGTGTGTGTGAATGGTTTGTAAGTGTTGCTGTGGCACACACAACATGGCTAACAACTGCACTTAACAGAGAATACACATACCAATGTATGCATGAATGGGCATACATACACAGCTCCATTTCTATAGTGGGCTTGTACGAATTTGGATTTGGACGATATCCTATGGATGGCATGTTATGATGGGTTTACTATTTGTGACAAACGCTGTAGCCGCTTGAAGGATTTTGATTTTTTAAATAATTCAGTACATATTTTTTTTAAATAATTCAGTACACGGATTAGTACGTTGTAAATGATTGGTGTTTTACAACCGATAATAAAATGAACTCAATATGTCTCGTAGTATTTTTTGATCGTTTTCCCATTTGTTAAAATAAATTTTAAAAAACCTGCAACAACATTATTTTTAACCGTTGCCTTTAGAGCTTTTTAATGTGTTTAAGAGTTTTAAGCAAATGCAAGTCGAACAAAAAATGATTACAAATTTCAAAATGACACAATTAAAATTCCAAAAAAAAAAACTCATAAAAATTCGAATATGACAAAAAGTGGCAATTACAATTCAAACAACAAAATCATAAAAATTCGAAACTGGCAATTAAAATTTAAAAATTCGAAAATAAAAAAACTTAAAAATTTACAGAAACTGGCAATTAAAATTTAAAAAAAAATTATAAAAATTCGAAAATGACAAAAACTGGCAATTAAAATTTAAAAAAAAAATCGAAAATGGCAGGAACTGACAATTAAAATTTTAAATAAAAAATTATACAAATTATAAAATGACAGAAACTGGCAATTAAAATTACAAAAAAAAAAATTATAAAAATTCGAAAATGACAAAAACTGGTAATTAAAATTTAAAAAAAAATCGAAAAAGGCAGGAACTGACAATTAAAATTTTAAATAAAAAATTATACAAATTATAAAATGACAGAAATTAAAATTAAAAAAAAAATATATAAAAATTCGATAATGACAAAACTGGCAATTAAATTTGAAAAAAAAAATATAAAAATTCGAAAATGACAAAAGCTGGCAATGAAAATTTAAAAAAATCTAAAATTGCAGAAACTGACAATTACAATTTTAAATAATTTAAATAATTTATAAAATGACAGAAACTGGCAATTAAAATTAAAAAAAAATCATACAAATTCTAAAACGACAGAAACTGGCAATTACAATTTTTAAAAAAAAATCATAAAAAATCAAAAATTACAAAACTTGGCAACCAAAATTAAGGAAAAAAAATTATAAAAATTAGAAAAACTGGTAATTAAAATTTGAGAAAAAAATCATAAAAATTCCAAAATGAAAGAAACTGACAATTAAAATACAAAAAAAAAATTATAAAAATTCGAAACTGGCAATTAAAATTTAAAAATTCGAAAATAACGAAAATCATTAAAAAAATTACAGAAATTGGCAATTAAAATTTTAAAAAAAAATAAAAATTCGAAAATTAATAAAACTGGCAATTAAAATTTGAAAAAAATACATCTTAAAATTCAAAAATAACAGACAATTTTAAAAAATCATTAATCCAAATTTCAAAAAAAAAAACATAAAAATTCGAAAATTAAATTTTAAAACAAAGTTATATATAGTTATAAATGTAAAAAAAAACATCTTAAAATTCGAAAATGAAAGAAACTGACAATTAAAATTTAAAAACAAATCATAATAATTCGAAAATGTCAGAAACTGGCAATTAAAATTTGAAAAAAAAAAAATATCTTAAAATTCAAAAATATCAGAAAATGGTAAACTGGCAATTAAAATTTAAAAAAAATCATGACAATTCGAAAATGACAGAAACTGACAAATAAAATTTGAAAAAAAAACATCTAAAAATTCAAAAACAACAGGAAATGGCAATCTGGCAATTAAATTTTAAAATAAAAAACATAAAAATTGGAAAATAAATAAAACTGACAATTAGAATTTAAAAAAAATCATAAATATTCGAAAATGGTAGAAACTGCGAATTAACTTTTGAAAAAAAAAATATATTCTGCAATATTCAAGAAAAAAAAAATAATCGAAAATGACAGAAACTTCGAAAATTTATCAAAACATTTATCACATCTTACAATAAAAATGAGTTACAGATCCTTCAAATCAACGGAGTATTTTCGCTTTTATTTACAATTTATCGAAGACTGCTTTCGAAATCACTCATACCCCACCTAAAAGCCACCCTGCATTAAAAATAAATAAACTTGAATTGTTATTGCAATACAATTTGAATATGCTACCAGTATGAAATCTACAAGTTTAGTGCAGGCAACCGGTAATAATAATTTGTGCAGCATTATATTGAAAATATAGGGTAATTTTTAAACATCATGAGACCTATGAAATCAATAACAGCTGATAACGTCAAACTGTGTCAACATTTCTGTTCAGTAAGGTTTAGCCAGACATCGTGCATCGTTTGACGCCAGAAAACTAGTTCAAAGTGTGGAGATTTACTTTGAAAAAAATAAATAAATCTGTTCGCGAAGCTGTTTGTTCATTTTAGGGTCAATATGAATCAGTAGTTAATAACACGTATATGCCACCTTGACATTTCAGAAACATCTGTAGCATTTTGAAATTTCTGAATGTTTATTGGAAACTAATATTACGTATAGGCCACCTTGGTAATAATACTCATCGCCACATTGACACTTCACAAAAATCGGTAGCATTTTGAAAATCCTAAATTCTGTTATTGAATGCTTTACAAAATTTGAATGTTCGGTCAGGATATCGTTCATGAGGAGAAATCGTCTTAAGGCTCGAGTATTTAGAGAGATAATAAACGGTTCCAAACTACAGCTGCAAAAAAAATTAGCAGAGTCAAATCTATATCTGCAGCCCTTGAGCTGACGTCGGTCTTCATGTGCAACGTTCCACACAGCAAATGTCTTTAAAGAAACGCAAATACACCAAGAACAGATCAGATGCGCTACATCCCTTCTCGGATCTGCCACAGGCAGTAAAGACAGTATGCAAAGAAAAACATCAAAAGTATAAAAAAATATGTTGCCTCCAAAATCGAAAAATACGAAAAGTAGTAAATTTTGTACAATGTATCAAATTGTCTGATTTTTAATATTAGTACCTTAAAAAAATATCTCACTCATTGCCTACAAAAAACATATTTTTAACAGAATTAAAAAATGTTAACTAGGTCAAAAGTAACAGACGTTTGGCCGATGGATGCTCTCAATCACAACAGTCTGAGGAAGCACCAAGAAAGTTCTTGACGTTCTACACTCTGACTTCTATCTCAGTACATACAAAAAGGATTTCCCATCAACAGGGTCATAGAGTAGGGGAACTTTATGGTTCCATCTACCGGTTATCAGGTGGCCCCGTGTACCTCGGCGAGTATTAAATACCTATCAAATATGTGAGGATCAGAATCTCTGCGCCTCATACATCTCTTATTAAGGAGCTGCTGAATTATCTGAATGTAGTTCTCCCAAGCGACGTAACGAAGCTTCCGAACCTATGATGTGATTCACAGGAAAGAAAGACAAAACCTCTCGAGGACTTTTCTCATATTTCTCAAAAGATCCATCTTCGAAATTGTCTCTCCATCTTAGTGATATTAACATTCATAGCTAGGCTCACAAAGTCATGGACCCCAGACTCAGCTGTAGGGTGACACTTGGTCTCCTAAATGTTTGTACATCTTTTTCTTTTCTGCCCAACCGAGAGCAAATATTGGCAAATTACAAAATGAAGATGTTTTCCGTATTTGTGCGGATATGAGTTGTTAAACAGATAAATGGGAGTGAGACAGACAGACAGACAGAGGAAAGCGTAAAAAGCAGTAACACAAATTAAGTGACTTCCGTTACACACTGGAATTTTTATATTTCTCTCTCTATCTCTCTCTCTGTCTCTCTGTCAGTTGATGTGCAGGAGGTCGGTGGCATTGTCTCGCCGTCTGGTGTAAAGCAATTCATTGCGAAAACTTTATGAAGGTAACAGAAAAAGGAAAATCAAATCAGGAAATTGTAGGAGAAACGACAGAATTAAAAAAAATATAAGAAATTATCTTTATTTAAACATTTAATTAGTCTGGATTTTTCCAAAGGTAAGGAACGGACGTGCAAATGATTTAAAGAGACAAAATAAATATGGAAAAATCGTATTCAATTCGGGATTGTTTTAAAATCCCACCAAACAAAAAAAGCTACACAGAAACTTTCTCTTCCATCTAATACATATTTTCCCCCTTTCCCCCTTAAAATTGAAGGAATATTTTTGGCAATAAATCAAGGAAATTTAAAATAAGTAGCGCTCTTTGCCAAACAAAAGCCAAAGGGGTTGAAATTGTAACGAAATATTTTTGAACATGTTTTTCAAATAAACATTTTGGAGATACACACGCTCATATATTCGAAGGTTCAACAGGCCACAGTGGGACAGAGGAGCTCAAGAGGGAATACATCGAATGAATTGAATGAATTGAATGAATTGAATGAATTGAATGAATTGAATGAATTGAATGAATTGAATGAATTGAATGAATTGAATGAATTGAATGAATTGAATGAATTGAATGAATTGAATGAATTGAATGAATTGAATGAATTGAATGAATTGAATGAATTGAATGAATTGAATGAATTGAATGAATTGAATGAATTGAATGAATTGAATGAATTGAATGAATTGAATGAATTGAATGAATTGAATGAATTGAATGAATTGAATGAATTGAATGAATTGAATGAATTGAATGAATTGAATGAATTGAATGAATTGAATGAATTGAATGAATTGAATGAATTGAATGAATTGAATGAATTGAATGAATTGAATGAATTGAATGAATTGAATGAATTGAATGAATTGAATGAATTGAATGAATTGAATGAATTGAATGAATTGAATGAATTGAATGAATTGAATGAATTGAATGAATTGAATGAATTGAATGAATTGAATGAATTGAATGAATTGAATGAATTGAATGAATTGAATGAATTGAATGAATTGAATGAATTGAATGAATTGAATGAATTGAATGAATTGAATGAATTGAATGAATTGAATGAATTGAATGAATTGAATGAATTGAATGAATTGAATGAATTGAATGAATTGAATGAATTGAATGAATTGAATGAATTGAATGAATTGAATGAATTGAATGAATTGAATGAATTGAATGAATTGAATGAATTGAATGGTTTTCTTTATTTTTAATGGATTTTGGTTTAAGATTTGGCGCACAAATTTCTTTTGGTATTTTTGAAGCCTAAATTCTTTTCCGTAGAACCAAAGTCTTATAATGTTGATAAATTATGCCATTGAATATTAGAAATTATATGACGTTGTTTCTTTAAATATACAGGTTATTTTAATTGCCCTTTTAAGCCCACCGTACAGGAAGGCCGCCTTAAGTAAGATAAAGTATAGATTTTCTTTTAACATATGTGGGCCAAAAGCAAAGAAAAGAAACAATGGGTGTTTTTTTTTTTAAAAAAAAACTTCCAGCGATAAACTTTAAATAAATAGAAAGACACAAAGACGGAAACTACCATACATTTGTTGCTTTAACATGTGCGGCATTTACTTGCACGAGCCATCCAACCCTCACACTTCAACCACTCAAAACAACAACAAAAAAACGAAAGCAAAGGATTTAGTCCTTGAGAAAACAAAAACACATGCGGAAAACGAAACGAATTTTTCGAGCCACAAATTGATTGTGAGATCAAAAGGTTTGCTGCGGCTGTCTGTTAGATTTCGGTTAGATTTTTGCGATGAGCACAAATTTGTTTGGAAAGGACTTTAAGATTTATTGATGTATGTATGCTGTACATGCATGCACCCACACATACGTCCTTGGTAAGCAATGAAAATAAAATTATTTGCATACACACATATGTATTTGTATAAAAATAAAACAAAAGCATTCGAAATGGAACACAATATGAAAATATATAACTTTAAATTTCCGTTCACTTTTCCCCTGAAAAGGGTTTGAGCAGAATGTACCGGCACACGTAAAAAAAGGGTTTATTTTCTGTATTGTTACGGCTTTAGGCAAATTTGCCATAATGAGTTTCCTGTGTAAATACCCTTTCGAAAATGTGTGTTTGTATGAGCATACGTAGGGGTATTATGTGGATTCCTATGCAGGCATTTCGCATATGTGAAAAGATATGTTTCGATGTCTACTCATAATAGCTAATGATGATTCTTCATTGAAATATTTCCTTCGGCGATTTTCATGATTTTCAAATAATTTGAATATTTATTTATGGCTGGAAACTATTTTTAGAATATTAAAAAATATTTTGTTGTCCAAGGGTTAAATGTGTACAATTTGGAATTTGAGTTTTGGCTTTTGTTATCACATTTGAAAAATGCCCCATCAAAATATGCAAAATCACTCAAAACTTTCGTGTAGTTGTGGTCAATGTAACATATTGGGGCCACTGTTAACTTTTCTAGATATATCCTTCCTATTGTAGGCGATGAGAGATTTAGATCTACTCTGATTTTTATTCAGGCCAGATTTTCCACGAGATTCGACATCAATCTAAACTTCATATGGAGGAGTTGGCTTGTGCCATATAGTGCTGGAGAACGCTTCTCTTAGTGGACTCCAGAAATTCGCCCTCAGCCTTAAATCTAATATTTAGTTTTCCAATTGCCAACACTCATAGACCTCAAACATATTTGGTTGGCCCTTTATGAGCCGCCTGACTTGATGGTATTTAAAGTTAAAACTCTCTTAATGTTTCATGGCAAATTGAATTATCGCCCATTTCGTTTTGTTGCCTTTCGATATGGCTGTGTGGAAGTTTCCGTGTAAATCTTCTTAGTTTTGAATGGAATTGTTAAAAGTTTTGCCGCACACTTCACACGCCACCTGACAGGCATTGTTGCATAGAAAGTTGTTCTCCGTTTTTTTTTTCTTCTTCTTCGTTGCCTTCGTATATTTCTCCCGTTGTCTGCTGCAAGGCTGTGAATCGTGGATTTATCATTATTATAAATCCAATGTTGCACCGTGGGAAGGACGTCCGTAGAACGTAGGACGGTGCTACGTTTCGCTGGTTTTGTTGCATTACCTTTTTATGTATTTGGATGTGCGATCTGTAGTTGTGTGAAGTATCATTCGCCTATTGTATCGGCGAGTATAACAAACCGAACTGTATCAAGTTTTTAGAATTTGTTTCCTTTAGTTTTGCCACTCGTTTTCCGTTCTTTCTGTTTTTTTATTTCTCTTCTGTTCTCTACACTTTTTTTCTTTCTTTCAATTTCATTTACCACCTGTGACACTCAGTATAACAACTTATGAGTTGTCGTTATGTAGGTGGAAGTGGGGTGTACAAAAAAACAACAAGCGAAGAGAAGAAATTGTGTTGTCTGCTGTTGTTGTTGCCGTGAGATAAGTAACTGAAAAATTGTTGTTTACTTGTTGCTTAAAGTGTTGTTGCAATGTATCTGCAATTCGTAAGCGGCACACACACGAAAAAAACAACGCCATAGCCGGCGCTGTTGCTTGGTTAGGTTGAGTATGTAGGTGTGGGTGTATATGAGTGTGCCGAGAGTGTAAAACACACCGTAAACACAGACACAATCACAACAAAGGTATTAAGGATAAAAAATGCTTGTCTCACAAGTTTTAATTAGTTTTTGCTTAAACACACCATCACCACCCCTCCAACAATGTTCCCGACAGCATTACGAAATCCCCATCCCACCATCCAAACACCCACTCCCAGAGACACCAACAGCGAGCGAAGCAAACACCAGCAATAAAACAGTGGGATTTAAAGAAGTGTTGCCGCATCGAAATCTATGGTGTGACACTTTGCCGGCACACCTTCGCTGATGCTTTTTAATTATTTTCAACAGTTTTCTGATTTCTGACCAAAAGTTTTCAGTTTCAAGCTGATTTATAAGCGAAGCGTTCGACGCACTTAAAGCGGTTAAGCGGCGCAGTAGTGACAGTCCCAGATTGATGTCATGTGGCCTAAAGGGAAGATAACCGATTGGGTAACCCAATAACTGCAATCATTGGTTCAAAGAAACCCCGTGAAGAAATGGCAAATTTATGGCACCAGGTCATATTGAATAATGGCTTACGTGGATAATATGACAGAAGAAAATAATCAAATCTTAAAACAGTTTCCTTGAAAATAGCCAGGCTCTGTTATGGCCAGGGCTGTGAAGTCGTAAGCGGAATCGGAGCTTTGGAGTCGGGGTCTAACAGATTTGTCTCCCAGAGTCTCCGAATTTACTAACATTTCTCATAAAATAAGTAAAATGTATTGATAACAAGTTAATCTGTTAATATTTTTCAAAATTTGAAATATCTTCTCTATGAGCTATTTTTCATAATATTTGAGGGGATTTTGCATTGGGTAATTTTTCATAAATTGTTGAGGAGATTTTTCAGAATTTTTGGGGACAGTTTTTCATAAATTGTTTGGGCGATTTTTTTTCAAAATGTTTGGGGACATTTTCATACTGGGCTTTTTCATTTATTTTTGGGAAAATTTTCATACTGGGCTTTTAGGGGATTTTTCATTTATTTCTGGGGACATTTTCATACTGGGCTTTTGGGGGATTTTTCATGTATTTTTGGGGAACTCTTAATTTTTTTTGGGTATTTTTCAAAGTATTGGGGGGACTTTGCGTTGGGTAATTTTTCATAAATTGTTGAGGGGATTTTTCAGAATTTTTGGGGACAGTTTTTCATAAATTGTTTGGGCGATTTTTTTTCAAAATGTTTGGGGACATTTTCTTACTGGGCTTTTGGGTGATTCTTCATTTATTTTTGGGGAAATTTTCTTACTGGGCTTTTGGGGATTTTTCATTTATTTTTGGGGATATTTTTATACTGGGCTTTTGGGGGATTTTTCATTTATTTTTGGGGAACTCTTAATTTTCATAGAGGGCTTTTAGGGGATTTTTCATTTATTTTTGGGGACATTTTCATACTGGGCTTTTGGGGGATTTTTCATTTACTTTTGGGGAAATTTTCTTACTGGGCTTTTGGGGATTTTTCATTTATTTTTTGGGATATTTTTATACTGGGCTTTTGGGGGATTTTTCATTTATTTTTGGGGAACTCTTAATTTTTTTCGAGTATCTGCCATAGAGCCTTTTTAATAATTTCTTTTTTGGGTATTTTTTTGGGGGACTTTGCGTTGTGTAATTTTTCATAAAATGTTTAGGGGATTTTTAAGAATTTTTGGGACAGTTTTTCATAAATTGTTTGGGCGATTTTTTTAAATTTTCTGAACACAATTTCATACTGGGCTTTTGGGGGATTTTTCATTTATTTTTGGGGACATTTTCATTCAGAGCTTTTAGGGGATTTTTCATTTATTTTTGGGGACATTTTCATACTGGGCTTTTGGGGGATTTTTCATTTATTTTTGGGGACATTTTCTTACTGGGCTTTTGGGGGATTTTTCATTTGTTTTTGGGGAACTCTTACTTTTTTGGATCATCTGCCATAGAGCCTTTTCAATATTTTTTTTTTTTTTGGGTATTTTTCAAAGTATTTGGGGACTTTGCGTTGGGTAATTTTTCATAAAATGTTTAGGGGATTTTTCAGATTTTTTTGGGACATTTTCATATTGGACTTTGGGGGGATTTTTAATTTTTTTTTGGGGCCTTTTTTTATAGAGCCACACCAGACATTTGATATGAAGTACAAAATAAAATCCGTCCTTCATTTAATATCTAATTCATCTTTAAAAAATATTCAGTCTAGCGCTGTTATTGGCAACATTTTTGAGGGTTCCACGACCAAAATAGTTTGAGAACCACTGAGCTATAGCATTCGCAGGCCATATGCCAGTACTATGACCCAAAAATACCAATAGAGAAATTACAAATGTAAGAGGCGTACTTACGGCTCATCTCCTCCACTTTTAAAATGTCTTTGACGTACTGGTCAATGTGTGGTTAAGGGAACTTGGGTTACATCAGTATTAATCCCCACAATGTAATTTTTTTTAAATCATACCAATTGCGTTTGCTTTTTTCTTTAAATGTGTTCCCCCATTCCATTTCATAAATAATCTCCACATAATCCCCATAACAAATGAGGATAATGTCCGCGGGGATTACAATACATCACCCAAATCCATAGGTAATCAAATGGAGTTTATAAATCAAACACAATAATAATGCCGGTCCATACACGTGTTATCCCCTTTAAACCCCATCACTTTGTTTGTTTCCTTTTTTTCCACCCCACCCGTCACATTCAAATAGAAAACTTTTCCTTTAAAAACTCATCATTGCTGGCGCTAAGGGACTGATCATAATGAAGCAAAAAACAAAATAAGAGTGGAAAAAACACCTGCAAACCAAAATGTGTTTTTTAAAATTATAGCGTATATTAAAGGTTGAGGTGGAAAAAAAAAGTGACGAGCAAAATAAATAAAAGTTTTCCTTTTATAGCCATTGAATTTATTTTATTTTCTCCACAATGGCTTCTTCGGGAGGTGTTTTTTTTCCACAAGTTTCTGTTTGTTACACAACACATTTTTCAACGGAAGCCAATCAAAAATTTGAAATGTTGTTTTTTTCATCCGTGTAGCACTCGCGCAACGTTTATAACTTTTGAATTTTATTAGAAATTTCATTTCATTTTTACACTTGATTTCCTGTATTTGCATCTCTTCGATGGACGACTGACTGACTCAGTGGCTGTGGCGACGTTGCCTCGCCGTTGTCTGGCTCCCTTATTTTTTGTTTTTGTTTCGTAATATTGAAATCATGACGTCGTCTGCCCCTTGTTATCGGGTAGGCTGGCAGGCCGTCAAAGTAACCGCCCTCTGTAAAATTAGTTTTAAATACAATTTACGCGTTCGTCGAGGAGGACGAAAGAAAGCGGTGGGCAATGAAAGTGAAATAAAATTCAATTTCGGTTTGGCGAAAAAAAAAGAAAACGTTGAAAACACGCATTGATGCTATGCAAATAAAGTCCTCGTAAAATGTAAAGGTTTTATAACTTAATTTCTCCGATTCGATAATGTGTCGGTGGGTGTGCAGGAAAATAAGTGAGGTCGTCTGTGGGAGACGGCTACAACTGCAATCACCAAAAAACAAAATCACCAACTCTCAGTTATGTTTTTGGAAGAAGTGAAATTGTCTTTATTGTCAGAGTAGGGTATGGGTTGATTATTTCTTTCTCTTCGAGCGATTGCCATAGCCCAGTGGCACAATTATTGGGCTATGTGTAAATATGTCAGAAAAATATAATCAAAACGTAAGTTCGTACTATGACAAATTTAAAAAAAAAATTCCCACCAACTCGTTCTTCCAACGACCTTTAGAGTAAACATTCCAAAAAAAAAGAGATTCTACATATAAAAACGTAAATATTTATGTGACAGCTGGGACGACCAAAATGAATTGTAATAAAAAAGACAATTTGATCCACTTTGTCGGTTGATAGATATTATGAAAAATATAAACTGAAACTTGGCGATTTCGTAAGCGAAGAATTGTTAATCGAGAAAAATAATATGGATTTGTGAATTTTGCCCTTTTAACCCTCTAACCACAGAAAAAAAGCACTACAAAGGAATGTTCCTCTAAAGGAGTGCCTTGAGGCACTATTGAGGGTTAGATTAAATGGTTTTCAGGTTAATTATGAAACTAATATAGGGTTATCCATTTCGTGGTTTCAAAAGTATAGGGCTGGAATTCGGCATCTGTCAAACTAAGTTGTTAAACCAATGTTTTTCTTTTCAGTTGGAAGTCTGACATTGACGAAAATGGATCGCTTAACTATCACACAACGTGTAAAAATTATTAAAAACCTACTACAAAAATGGTGATTCTGGCACAGCCACATATCGTGCTTTAAGAGGAGATTATGGCTAATACACAAAATTGTCGTATTTGGGGTACTGAGAATCCTCAAGTAATTGCAGAGAGACCATTACATCCACAAGAAGTCAGTGTTTGGTGCGCTCTTTGGTCCGAAGGTGTGATTGGACCTTACTTCTTCGGCCATTTCCTGGCCGCGTAATTTCTCGTCGTGGCGACATCAACTGGCAACCAAGTTTTCAGTCGAAATGCGGCAGCCACCGCAACTGATGTACGCAAGTTTCGTGTTACTGGCATTAGGGTTGCCAGACAGGCTGGAATGGTCTGTATTTTCCAGATATTTGATGTCAAGTCCAGCTACAAGCTATTGCATAATTTGTCCAGATAAATCGAAGATGTCAAATTTTAACTAGTTTCAGAGCTTTTACGCTCTATCAAATTTCCCTCTGATTAGACTAAGGTAAAGATACATTGGCTGGTTCCCAAAATAGGCCCAAGGAAATTGACGGTCAAAATATATAATTTTTAAAACTCCTGTAAATCCGATTTTCCTATGTGAGACAAAGATTATATCCTCTGGCGTCGAGCAAAATATATTTATTTTTGAAAAAAAATTGCGGATTTTTAATTTTTTTTTTTTTTTTTGACCGAAAATATTTTGATTCTTATTTCGATATTTCGTTATAGTAGATATTTAGTACACTCAAATTAATATTATTATCGTCTGGATTCTAATGGCATGCTTAGCAGGTTTCCAATTTGTTAAAAAAATAATCAATGTATTCTAAATGCCCTCGTCAGTTCGGAAGTAAAACCTCTGGAAGTTGGCTTGGCTATATACTGAGTTCATTAATTACTAAAAAGGGAAACGATGAGGACGACGGACCACAGTCAAGAGTTGTCGTCCAATATCAAGCTACATTGTTCAGGATTCCAGATTTAAGACAGTTTGTATCTGGCAACCCTAACTGGCATGCTAGTGGACAATATTTACAGTCTCCATAGCACAGTGCCCCAGAATCAAGTTTCATCGGCCCAAAGTCTATATCGTTTGATTTTGTAAATATTTATGAGTTTTGTAAAGAAGAGTTTATAGGCCACAATAAGATTGATTTTTAATTTAATTTTTTTTTTGTGGTTAATGACAAAATAAGGGACAAATTTTCGTATGCAACAAAAAAAAAAAATAAAAACGTCTGTCCTACAAAATAAATATATAAAAAAAAATATTGATGAACAATTTTTTTAATAAAAAACAAGTGGACAAATAGTAAGTTCGGCCGGGCCGAATCTTATATACCCTCCATCATGGATTCGTTGCATTTCGATACCCATATGTCCATGTTTGTCAGGGGCCGGTTTTTGGGCCCCAAGGGTCCACGGAACCCATGAGCACGCCCATTTTTGGGATTTTTTCCCCATCTATAAATTATATAAACTTAGAACAATTTTACCAAAAAAAATCAGATGTAGTGAAAAAAAATATTTGAAAAATTTGATATACGGGATATATTTAGTCCCGTAAAGGGGAACTTTTTCCCCTTTGGTCCGATATTGCCCATTCTCGAACTTAACCTGCTTATGGGCAAAAAACATCTTCCTACAAAATTTCAGCTTCTTCTTAGCGTTGGTCGTTCGCACTCTATCGTGATTTCAACAGACAACAGACGGACGGACGGACAGACGGACATCGCTAGAATGTCTTAGAATGTTACACTGACCGATAATATATATACTTTATAGGGTCGCAGATCACTCTTTCGAGTTGTTGCAAACGGAATGACAAACTTAGTATATACTCCATCCTATGATGGAGTGTATAACAAAATATATTTTTCTTGACTTTGATTGTGAGGGAAACGTATTAAAGGCAGATCTCGTACTAATTGGTCTCTGTCGTGCTTCTTGTCACACAAAAATCACTCCTCAACTGACACGATGCGAAACCCTCCAACTTCGTTCATCTTTCCACAAAGTGGAGAAATCAAATTACATTTTTCAAATCTTCTTAATATTTAAAAACGTTTGCGCATATGTTTGTCCTAGCATCAGATCTTTGCCGGATCAGCTACTATCATAAATTATAAAAATTATAATTTTATTCTTTGACATTCGACAAGTAAAAAAAAAACAACGCCATTACTAAAAATGGAACGAGACATGCAAAATGGTGAAAATCTTGCAGTCACAGTTCGCAAAACTAAAAAAACTTTTGGGTCGTCGTGAAGCACCTTGTCGGACCGCAATACAGAAATAGGTGGACAAATTCAAGCTGTTGGGACAAGTTAGTGATGTGAAGAATGAAACCCATGTACGATGCTCAATAACAACTGAGAATATTGCTGCTGTAGGCCCAAAGTGTTGAAGAAAACCCAGGTTTGTCCATTCCTCGTCGGTCTTTGGAATTGGGCATTCCACAAACGTGATTACACCGTATTTTGCATAAAGACTTGGATCTTAAGGATTATAAAGTTCAGTTAAGACAAGAACTCAAGCCGGCCGATCATCAACAATGTCGTGTCTTTGCTGATTGGGTCCTTGAAATTCATGAAAAAGATCCGGAATCGAAAAATCATCTTGACTGATGAGGTGGCTACGTCAACTAGCAACATTGTCGCATCTGGGGCTCGGAAAACCCAAGAGTTATTGTTGAGAAGCCTCTCCATTGTCAAGGTGTGACTGTTTGTTGCGGTTTATGTTCCGCCGGGGTCATTGGACCTTACATTTTCGAAAATGAGGTTGGATCAACTATTACGGTGAATTGATGCGCTATCGAGAGATGATTAATGACTTTTTTATGGTCGGAGTTGGATGATATTAATCTGGACACCGTTTACTTTCAACAAGACGGCGCTACGTGCCACACAAGCATCGAAACCATTGCTCTTTTACGGGAGAAGTTTCTGGAGCGTGTTATCTCTCGAAGAGTTGATCACAATTGGCCAAAGAGATCCTGAACTTTAATACTATGCGACTTCTTCATTTGGGGCCACGTGAAAGATAAAGTCTACGCCAAGCCCAGCGTCGATTTAAGACCTCTTTAAACTTTTTTTTCGTGAGCCTGTAAATCTCAAGAACTTCTTCAACAAGGCTAACTACACAAGAGTTGAACTGGAGTGGGAAAATTATCAAAAAACAATATACTAGTGTTCATTGAGGAAGGCTTATAATTAAGAGTAATGACAAATATATCTTTACTCTCCTCCAAAATCCACAAGTTAAGTATCAACTTCACCGTGATTTATTACCTGGAATTAGTTTTTCATTACCAGATTTTGCAACAAGCCCCTCATCTCGTCTTGTGTGTGTCTGTGTGTATGTTCGTTTCCAGATGTAATCAGATATTGAGTTAAACGGCAAAATGTTAATTACATTTCATAAAACAGTTGACTGACTTTGACTGCTTGCCGCGGAGTGGGGGGAGGTGGCATGCCACCCAGATAACATCATTATTTGCAAATTATCTTGAAACAGACAAACAAACCACACCAGGCAGACACGCCAACAAAATGGGATTTGACCTTCTTTGGCAAGCAACAAAATTCAAACTTTTCTCCAAAGTGGAAGGAAATGTGGAAGAATAAAAAGGAAGATCTGAAATAGGACATCCAACCGTCCCTCTATGTGTGTGTGTGTGTGAGGGAGAGAGAGAGTGTGTTTACAATGTCATCACTGTCATTAACTAAAACATGAAGATGGCAATAAGTCGACAGGCCGACAGGCCGACAGACAGACAGCCAACCTGTCATTCGAATAGTACGAAGTACATTGTGCAGGTATAGCCGGCAATGACATCGACATCGGTTAATTTGAATTTGTGGCACACAGGATGTGCTGTTTGCTTTCTTCCATCCAACTACTTCTTTGCCATCGTAATGATGTTTGTTTAATTTTATGCGTGGCAGCATAACGCGGCTGACAGATTCGGATTAACCAAGGCTGGGCTAAGAGGTGACGGTGGTGGTAATGCTGATGGTGTTGAATGTCCTACACCGTAATGCCAGCATTCCCACCTGCTGCAAAGTGTTGTCAGATCAGCTGCCTGTCACTGCTGCCGTTTGTTACTGTTGCTACCGCAGACAGTTGAGCTAGTTTTGTTTTTGCACTTCCCCTTTAATTTCAAAGTTTTTTTCTCTCCCGCACCCATAAATTTTGTTAATAAAACTTTGATTATAGAAATTATACAAGGAAATCTAAAAAAAATAAGAGGAAAAAGTGTTCACAATGTAATGACAACGTTTGAAATGTAAAAAACAAGAAAGTGTATCAACAATAACCAACAATCGTAATCTTCATCGCGGAGAGTTGTCTATGACGAAAACATCACGACAGATGCTGATGATGGCGAGGATTCTAAGGACTTTACGGTTAGTGGCAACGATTACGGTGTTATCATTACTTTTGACGAATGGCGGCCACGAGGCTGGAATGGAAATGGTTAATTTTAAAAATATGTATGAGCGAAGAAAAATTGGTTTGAGCATCGGTCCATTATTTGGCAGATGGGGAATTTCTCTTAAATCAGAATGCCGTATACGGCTTGAGGAGCTCGACATCATCAGGTTCTGCGCGATTGTTATTATTATTGTTAGCTTTTCGAACTTTATAAACCGACCTCTTTGATTCCAATACCAATCTACATCAATCTCAATCTCCCTATCTCTGACTCTTCTACATTTCTCTTTTGTTGTTGATTTACTTGACATATGAAATGCGTCACTTCGCGTCTGTCGCCTTCGTCGCTTACATCGTAAATATACAAAATGAGAAGTTAATTAAAAATAAATAAATTGAGTAAATTAAATTGTTCAGCATTAAAAATTGCTCCCTTTTCAAAACACGTCTCAACGAATAATCAACGAATAGAGAAATCTATTAAACGACGTAATCGCATTATGTTTGAGAGACCCGAATCGAAGAGGGAAACGAAGTTATCGTTGCTTTATTTTCCATTTTTTTTCCATATATTTGCAGTGCCTTTCATCATCAGCCTTTGGTTGTTCTGCAATCACAGCCAATATTTATCCTTATTATCCCATATAAACACGCATACGGAGATTTCCATTTATCCTCGGGCATAAGCACAGCGACGCACACACATACAACACATCCATCATAACCGTACTAACACATACGCACATATCCATCATTTTCTATTAAAAGCCAAACCAAGAAGATGGAGAGATGAAGAAGCAAGAGATACAACCAAAAAAAAAAACCGGAGAATACCTAAAATGAAATCCTTGGGTTCAATAAAACCAAAGCATAAAGAAGTGTCGTATGCGAACTTAATAAAAATCAAAAGTGATGGCAGACATTAAATGTCACCAAAGCACAATCTGCTGAGATTTGTCTTGACTGTTGGTTGGAGCGGCGAGGAGGTGAGGAGATTGGTTGTATATTTTTTTGAAACTAAAGAAATGGTTTTTAAATATTTATGTGATTGCAGGGAAGACCAAAATGAATTGTAATCAGAAAGTCAGTCTGTAAAATTGTCCTTGTGTGGGGTTAAGTCAATTTGATCGAGTTTGTCGATTATGGAAAACTAGTAAGTTGTAATGCGCCTATGGCGCCCGTTGAAATATTATTTTTTTTATTATTACAGTCGAACTTCCATATAGCGAATCTCAAGGGGACCACAAAAAAATTCGTTATATAGAAAATTCGTAATATAGAATTATTTTAAAAAAAATTTATTTTTATGTATGTTGAATTTTATTTAAAATAATTGGTAATTTTTGTCTGCGTTTGATTTTTCCATTTTTCCGTGAGTCTACTATGCGAGCCTACATTTCTCTCACTTACAGAGAGTAGAAATGTGAATCTCACACACAAAAACAAATAAAAAATTAAAATATGTGTGTATGGTGAGAGTGAAAAATGTGTTTATGTAAAACTCGTTATACGGAGATCAAAAACGCATGAGCATTCGAGTTACGGACGTAGAAAAAATTCGTAGTAAAGAAATATTCGCTATAAGGAAACTCGTTTTAAGGAGATCAAAACATACTGAATATTTAACGAAATTGCAGTGTTCTGGAAATAAATTCGTTATATAGAGAACTTAGTTGTACGGAAGTTCGTAATAGAGAAGTTCGACTGTATTATTTATAGAATTATAGAATGCCTATTTAAATTCCTACGTACTGCGTGACAGAGTCAGTGAATCAGTGTATCAGTGTATCAGTGAATCAGTCTCGAGGGTAAATATATATTAAGAGGTTATGGAAAATATAAAGTCAAATTTGGCGATTTCGTAATTGAAGAGTTGTTAATCGTGAAAAATAATATGGATTTGTGAATTTTGCCCTTTTAACCCTACAACCGCCAAATTTGAATTTGTAAAACCTACAAAGGAATGTGCCTTTACAGGAGTGACTTGAGGCACTCATGCGGCTGTTCAGGTTAAATGTGAAAGCTATATAACTAAATGGTTTGAATTGGAACTACAGTCAATGGAGAACGTTGATTAATGTCTTTTTCTTGCCTAGATTGTAGGATGTTGATGTGGACGACCTTTAGTTCCACCAAGACGGCGTCACATGCTACAGCTTCAGCCAAGGAAACAATCAATTTATTGAAGGAAACTTGTGGTGAGCGCATCATCTCGAGTCGTGGGCCTGTGGCATGGCGTCAAAGATCGTGAGATTTAAGACTGCTGGACTATTTGTTGTGCGGTTATGTGAAGTCGTCTGTCTACGCATATAGGCGCTACACGATTCACGCCTTGGATGGTAATATCGGGCGCATTATGGCAGACATACGGACTAAAATGCTGCAAAAAGATGTCGAAAAATGGTCCTCTCGGTCGGAATTTATTCGAGATAGCCGCGGCGGCCACTTGCCCGAAATCATTAAAACACAATGGCAAACCCTTATCTTTATAATAAAGATAAATTCTTGGCCATAACATTAAATTATATGAGTTTTATTTTTTCTTGAAAACTACACGTCTAAAAAATCATAATTTGCCTATAAAAATCATAATTTTCTATAAAAATCATAATTTGCCTATAAAAATCATAATTTGCCTATAAAAATCATAATTTGCCTATAAAAATCATAATTTGTCTATAAAAATCATAATTTGTCTATAAAAATCATAATTTGCCTATTTTATTTATTTATTATTAATTACAATACAAAGTAAATTTATATTCTAATTTTTGGGTCCAAGGGTAAACCGGGTGACACAGACCATATGTTTAGATTTTTGCAGCGACAGACCAAAGCCTCTGGTGGGAATCGAACCCACAACCCCCACGCTGATAGGCAAGCACGCTACCAACTCGCCTACCGGGGCGCTTCAAATTTGCCTATAAAAATCATAATTTGTCTATAAAAATCATAATTTGTCTATAAAAATCATAATTTTCTATAAAAATCATAATTTTCTATAAAAATCATAATTTTCTATAAAAATCATAATTTGCCTATAAATATCATAATTTTCTTTAAAAATCATAATTTGCCTATAAAAATCATAATTTGCCTATAAATATCATAATTTTCTTTAAAAATCATAATTTGCCTATAAAAAATCATAATTTGCCTATAAAAATCATAATTTTCTATAAAAATCATAATTTTCTATAAAAATCATAATTTGTCTATAAAAATCATAATTTGTCTATAAAAATCATAATTTGTCAATAAAATTCATAATTTTTTTATAAAAATCATAATTTTCTATAAAAATCATAATTTTTTTATAAAAATCATAATTTTCTATAAAAATCATAATTTTTTTATAAATCATAATTTTTATAAATCATAATTTTCTATAAAAATCATAATTTTCTATAAAAATCATAATTTTCTATAAAAATCATAATTTTCTATAAAAATCATAATTTTTCTATAAAAATCATAATTTTCTATAAAAATCATAATTTTTCTATAAAAATCATAATTTTCTATAAAAATCATAATTTTCTATAAAAATCATAATTTGTCTATAAAAATCATAATTTGTCTATAAAAATCATAATTTGTCTATAAAAATCATAATTTGTCTATAAAAATCATAATTTGTCTATAAAAATCATAATTTTCTATAAAAATCATAATTTTTTTATAAAAATCATAATTTTTTTATAAAAATCATAATTTTCTATAAAAATCATAATTTTTTTTATAAAAATCATAATTTTTTTTATAAAAATTATAATTTTCTATAAAAATCATAATTTGCCTATAAAAATCATAATTTTCTATAAAAATCAAAATTTGTCTATAAAAATCATAATTTGTCTATAAAAATCATAATTTGTCTATAAAAATCATAATTTGTCTATAAAAATCATAATTTGTCTATAAAAATCATAATTTGTCTATAAAAATCATAATTTGTCTATAAAAATCATAATTTGCCTATAAAAATCATAATTTTCTATAAAAATCATAATTTTCTATAAAAATCATAATTTGCCTATAAATATCATAATTTTCTATAAATATCATAATTTTCTATAAAAATCATAATTTGTCTATAAAAATCATATTTTTCTATTAAAATCATATTATTCTATAAAATCAATCGGATCGGACGCATTCTTCCAAAATTATAGTCAAACTAACTGCCTGTTTCCATAAAACGAATTCGTTCGTTCATTACAAATTGTCATAATTAGAAGCGTTATAAAAGCGTTTCAGACACGATTCAATTCTGGTTTTCAGATATATGTTAGATATCGACAAATGGAACACAATTCCAAAAACAAAAAGCTCTCATTACTGATAAGAATCTATTTTATTGCGCCTTCAATTTTGACAATTTGTAACGAACGAACAAATTTGTTTTATGGAAACAGACAGCAAGAAAGGTACATCCGACGAAATATTCGTACAAAAATATTTGTTTTTTCATTCGTATTAAAAATTGTCGACTTATTTAGATTTGGAAATTTAAGAAAATTTAATTTAATTTTTCGTCCATGGAAGGATGATATCTTCAGGGATCTTCTCCCTTTTTTTGGGTATGGTACGATTGTACCACTTTATCATGTTTGGTCTTTAAGCCTTTACACGATGGATAGAAGTCGTATTCTTCCGTGCATAACTTATTTCTCTACCGCATATCAGAATATCGCTTGAATCAGAATTTGTCTGCAATTTTCTGACTCACACAATTTAAGTTTTTTTTTTGTAATTTTACGTGTAATTTTTTACAATGTTTTTCGATTATAAATAATAATTAAATTTGTCATATTCGTTATGAACTTTTCCGCATATAAACGATAAAAGCAAAAAAAAAAATACCAACACTTCTATACACACGCACATACATACATATGAGTGAAACATCTTTTTTATATATATGAGAATGATACATTACAAATGCATTAAATTTCATCGTCATCTCTGCGTCTCTGCATAATAAATATTTCTTGGGTTATAATTTGAACTAGTCAACAGAGCCAGTTGGTCGGTCTTGCCGAATCGTATGTGGCTCTATGAAAAATGTCCCATTGAAAAATACTATGAAAAATGTCCCATTTTTTGTCCAATATTTGGGAGATTTTGCATTGGGTAATTTTTCATAGAGCCACATCCATCAGGGATTGCCTACGGCACGGCTCTGGGAAAAGTGTCCCAAAAAAAGTTTAAGAATTCCCCAAAATAATCCCGTACAATATTGGGGAATTTTTCATTATGAAAAACTTCCTAATTTGAGAGATTTTGAGAATTGAGAGAATTTTTCATTATGAAAAATTCCCCAATTTTGTACGGAATTTTTTTGGGGAGTTTCAGGCAACCTTTTATTTTTTTTGGTGTTTTTGAACATTTTTCATATGAAAACTGGACAATGACAAATTTCCCGATTTTTTATTTTTGAGGAATGTTTCGTTTTTTTGAGGAATTCTTCATTTTGGGTATTCTTAATTTATGCACATTTCATGTAACTCAAGCACAATTAGTGGCACCTCGGTTGATATTAGAAACTGATTCCAAAATTCTGTGGAAATGGGAATTTGTTTGTATTTTTTCCACTGATTATATTCTTTCCTTTCAACTGATTATAGAAATTTTCTATTTTTTATTAATATTTAGGTCGTCTTAGACTGGAGATGTGTCACAAATGAAATGCCAACAAGAACACACTCTCATTTTTATGCCGAAGGGTATAGAAATGATGAGAAAACAACCGACACCATTGAACGAATGTTTCTGGTGGTGTCGGTCTGCTTGTCTGCGTACAGTGCATCTATCATCTCTCAATTTATATCGCATATGTTTTTTTTTTTATAGTGTCTTTTGGCATTTGTTATTTTTTTTTTTTTTTGGAATTTATTGCCATATGTGTGGTTAAAAGATGACAGAAACCACTAAAGAAAAAGCCACCAGGCCGGGACAGTTGCCGCGGTAAACCCAGTAAACATTTTCGGTCATGTATTAAATTGGATAAATTAAAGCTGGAAGGGTAAATAATATTGTTGCTATAAGTTAAGAACACAGCACAGTGGTCTTAATTAACAATATGGAGGCAGAATCACAGATATATTTTTAAGGTATGCATTTCCAGTTTTAACTTCATCTTGATTAGACTTGACATAGGGGTAGTTACACCACTGACCATTATTACGATCAAATTTTCAGAATTTCCCTTTCTACTCTTCTATATCTGAATTTCATCACACTGGCATAAATCCATTTCGTTCCATTAACCGAATTAGTTGATATTTCAGTATTCTCCGCCTTACATGCATCTCTCGTTACTACACCCTGCAGTATTGCGTTATGCGCAGCATTTGTAGATGTTTTCGAAGGGATGTACCTTCCCAAATAAGCGTTCGCCTACACACCTTAACTCTTTCAGTGGCTTTGTCAAATATATTCGACACTTCATATTATGTTTAGCACGTAAAAAAAAATTAATTGCCACGGAAAGGGTTAAAGCGTCATGATTGGCGCACATGCATCTGCCAGTTTAACGAAAAAAAGGTGTCAATATATACACAGGGTGTAAACACATGGACAGGGTGTCAGTACATACACAGGGTGTCAATATATACACAGGGTGTGAATATATGCACCGGGTGTCAAAACATACACAGGGTGACAATATATTCACAGGGTGTCACTATATATACAGGGTCTCAATACATTCACAGGTTGTCAAAACATACACAGGCTGTCAAAACATACACAGGGTGTCAATATATACACAGGGTGTCAATATATACACAGGGTGTCAATATATACACAGGGTGTCAATATATACACAGGGTGTCAATATATACACAGGGTGTCAATATATACACAGGGTGTCAATATATACACAGGGTGTCAATATATACACAAGGTGTCAAAACATACACAGGGTGTCAAAACATACACAGGATGTCAAAACATACACAGGGTGTGAAAACATACACAGGGTGTCAAAACATACACAGGGTATCAAAACATTCACAGGGTGTCAAAACATACACAGGGTGTCAATATATATATACAGGGTGTCAAAACATACACAGGGTGTCAAAACATACACAGGGTGTCAATATATACACAGGGTATCAAAACATACACAGGGTGTCAAAACATACACATTTTGCCGATTTCACACAAGTCAGTCCCAATTTTTGACATGACTTTTTTTAATTCCTTTTTGGATTTGCTTCCAGAAGTCATATGAATTTACACGTTGACTTTTTGCTTGCGACTCCGTTTACTTCTATTGAAAAAAAAACCTCAAAATATGTGAAGTCTAAAGAAATTTTTAAAAAAAAATCTAATTTGTTATTTCTGACTAATTTTGTTTCTTCCCCGCACCCATCTCTAAACGTTTCATAAACAATCTTAAAACTCATGATTTTAAAATCAAGCAAAAAGTCACCCTGTAAATTGGGTCTAAAACTTTTTTAAAACTCCATGACTACCGGTGGTCCATCTAGTAGATTTCTTTTGAATCATTGCCCTATTTTAGGTTGATAGCGAGCCCTACAGAGACATGATAAACCATGTTTTGTGGCAAGAGATTGTAGACACGGAGTTAGACAGTGCAAGGCTTCAGCTCTTTGCGATCTCTTACGCACCAAGTTCGGTAATCGTGTTATCAGCCGTCTCGCCGATGCCAATTGGCCAACTCTAAGCTGAAATTTGACGCCAGTAGACTTAACCTGTGTTTAAATCGACCCCTCATAAACGATATATTTTTTTTTGACAGTTACGATCCTCCAATTAGGAGAGGCCACCTTAGATGACCTGTCGGTCGTCAAAGCAATAGACATAAGGAATTTCTGGAACTTTATAGAGGGGACCGAATTCCTAACGTAAAAAAAGGCGAAGGGAATTTGTAGAAGAAACCAAGAGCGCACAACAGGCCGAATTGCTGGCCTAGGTGTATGTCAACGACATGAGACGGTCATGGTACATGACCAATCCTCCATTTCAACCTAACCTATCCTAACCTAACGATCCTCAGCATTTGACCCTTTCCTGATGCCCTGATACTGATACCAAGACCTTTCCAATGTTAATGTTATTTCCGAACTCACTATATTCGATTTCTAACGATTCGCCTCTGCCTAACATTCTGAGAATTGCAAACTTCTCATAATTGCGTTGGGTATTCCAACTACAGGCGTATATGTAACACCACGAACGTCAGACCCTTCGTCTGTCTGCCTGTCCATCATTCCATTACTCATCCATTCGCCCATCCAACATTTGCAGCTGGCAATTGGCAAACATGATAAACGCAAATGCAACAGCGTAAAATACAACAAGAACAACAACAAAAACGCAGAAATGCTGAACAAAAGCCGAGGGTGTAACAGAATTGATAAAGGAGGGACATGCATGTTTATTTATGATTAATCGATTTTACGATGATGCTGTCGTATTTAAAGTCATAAAAAAATATTACTAGTGAATCCTTAGATGTATTCTAACCACCACAGTCACACACACACACACACACACATATGTTATGCATTTGTAGTCACAAACCACCGTCAGTCACCCACAAAACGGGATATTAAAAGCTTACAAAGGAAATGAAGGGAAAAAAACCGAAATTCGCCTGAAAGAAATATGTTTCTGTTAATAGAAACATATTCGTCGTGTGTGTGAGTGTCTCTGGTTGGGTTGCTGTTCCGGCAGAGTACGGGCATATTCCGACACAAATAACAATCATAATAATAATCGTAATCATATGTGAAATAATAACAATAAACACATTCATTATTATTACTTATATAACATTTTGCGTGTTTTTTTTTTATACACTTTTTGCTTCTTCCGGGTTCGACAGCGGATGGGCGGCGGGGTGAGGCCCCACACAACCTTCAGTTTGGCCTTTTTTGTGTTTGGCAGCATTTAACAAAAGAGGGTTTAACTTTATAAAGCTACTTATGTTTTCAGTTTTTAAATTCAGATAAAAGAAAAATTCCCATTTATACTCTCAGACACACACACACAAGCGCGCCCATGAGTAACTAACACATACAGAAAATACATTGAGCTCACATATGGATTCATCAAAGCCTAATAATGTTGTAGTGTATGTGTAGAATGCAGAATGCTTGTGATTGTTCCATATGTTTTGTGTATAGTACATATGGAACATTGCGGAAAAAGTTTACCATTGCTTAGTCGCAATTTAAAAGATGTCTTTTTGCCTTGACTTGGATTTAAATTATCTTTTGGCTTTGCTGCTAAAAGTCATATGAATTTATACGTTGGATTTTTTGCTTGCGACTCGCTTTGATTTTTTTTAAAAATGTGTGTCAAAAAGAAATTTAAAAAAAAAACCTCAGAATGTGTGAAGTCAAAAAGAAATGTAAAAAACAAAAACCTCAAAATGTGTGAAGTAAAAAAGAAATTTAAAAAAAAAAAATCAAATTTGTGATTTGTGACTTTTTTCGGACCCGCAATCTTATACTTGAATCTTGTTGATTCGTAAAATTTTTGAAAAGCAAAAATTGTGTCAAATGTCAGAAAGAAATGAAAAAAGAAAAAACCTCAGAATGTGTGAAGTCAAAAAGAAATGTAAAAAACAAAAAACCTCAAAATGTGTGAAGTAAAAAAGAAATTTTAAAAACAAAAAACCTCAAAATGTGTGAAGTAAAAAAGAAATTTTAAAAATTACCAAAAAACCTCAAAATGTGTGAAGTAAAAAAAAAATTAAAAAAAAAAATCAAGTTTGTGATTTCTGACTGTTTTCGGCCCCGCAATCTTCTCTACACCTTTCACCTACAGACTTAAAAATCATAATTTTAAAATCAATCAAAAAACTCATGATATAAATTGGGACTTAGAGGCTAAGATTTTTTTTTCAGCAATTTCAAGTTAAGTCTTCGATCTTGATCAAACAAACAGAAACCATTTTTCGTAAATAACACCGTGTTACAAAAAATAGATTTTTTTTTCTGTCCTAAGAAGCAAATGCACAAGTTCGGAAAGAGGGGAGAAATAAAAATACACGTGTATCGGCGATTTTCATGTACACGTCAGAACACGTCAAATTTTTTAAAAACAATTTTTATCAATTCTCAGATTTTCCCCAATTTTTATTATTTTTTAAAAAAAAATATTTTTTTCACTTTTCTTAGCATAACTTGAAGAGACTCCAAATTTTTAAACAACTTAAGCGTTACGAAAAAAAATGTTTTTTGAACTGAAACCTTAAAAAAAACATTTAAAAAAAAAAAAAAAAAAATTAGGAAAATCTGAGAATTGATAAAAGTCTATTTTTAAAAAAATTTGACGTGATACAGACATTTCCACGAGTCTGCCTGCCAAAAATCAGCTCGATTGGATCACTGAAAAAGGGTTAAAAATCGGTCGAAAGCCTTTCACACATGCCACAAAGAGCTTCATACTTCAAACTTAAAAAAAAAAAAAATTCTGACGTGTACATGAAAATCGCCGATACACGTGTATTTTTATTTTTTATCCCCTTTCCGAAAAAGTAAATTTGGTTCATAGGACAGAATGTGTGTAACACGGTGTAATCAGTACTAAAGAAATTAAATTATTTTCCTAAAAACTTATTGTCCAAGCCATTTTTGGAAAATACATTTGTCCCGGAAAAATCATGCAGCAGCACAAATACCACTTCGGCGAAAGAATATTTTGTGTCCCAGCTATATTAAAATAAATACACGCTGAAGGTGACATGGATGCATCAAATCATACATGCAAGACACCGTGAGTTTGCTGAGGTCCAACTGGAATAAATAATGCCAGGGGACCGGTGTCCTCATTCAGTGTCCTAGACCGACCAATCAGTCAACGAACTGACGGATGACATTTTTTTGGCAAGATGGAGGTGGCGGTGGATGAGGACGCCCTGTTGAAACCTGCTGGTAAAACAAATCGTCTCTTCAATGTAATCCACGAAAAAAGTCTAACAACGTCAAATCTCAGTTTCTTGGTGGCCAATTGCAATCGAAGGGGCGATTAACGAACTTCGTGAAGAAAATGTCGATTGAGGCCATGTTACGCCTTCCTGTTGAAACCAAGGATCGTCCAAGGAGGAGTCTACAATCTGCTATCATAAAAAATATGGTTTATCATGTCAGTAATTGAGATTGATGGAGAAACGATGATCCGGAACAGAGTCGGCTACGGCATCAAAATTCTCATTTGTTGGAAGAAGACCGATGAAATATTGGATTGGTAGCCTGCCATAGACGTCAATGAATCGATAGAATCAGATAGTATCCTTCTACACATTATGAGTCGATCGGTATAATAAAATATTAGTGGGGCTCAATTACTTCCTAGCTTTATCGGAATGGACTATCTCACTTATCCGTTTTCCAGAATGATGGAAAACGTTTATTTTTCGTCTTCGCTCTATCGCGATTATTTGAAATGAAATGGCCCATATGCCAGCGTATTTTGCTCATTACATCAATCTTTATATCCTGTCGCCTGTTTGGTTGACTTTATTTCCAGATTTTTTCCTGCTTCCACCCCGCCTGGCCTGGTAAGTTATTTAAACGCACATATGCCTTTTTGTCGGCATTGTATAAAATGGGCACACACACACAGAAAAAGAGTCATGGCTGTCACACACACATCCTTCATCATAAAAATGACTTTTTGGATTGTTGTCATCATCAGCATCATCCTTATGGGCAACGTCGGCGTCGGCGTCGTCACTGTCCTTGTCGTAGTCGCGGAAGCGTTTTATGAGCATTTTACACTGCATTTAATTTAATGAGTCCTTTGTCGTTGTCGTATCGGTGGATTTCTTTCTTTGGCAGGCAAATTCCGATTTAGGTTGTTCTGTTTTTCACATTTTGTTGTTGTTGTTATTATTATTATCAAACTGCCACGTCATAAAACATCGTTAAATTCGCTGCTCACTGTGAATAGACATACATGTATGTGTGTGTGTCCGTCCGACTATCTGTCTGTCGGCAAAGCTTACTTTACAATGGAGCCCAGCCGCATTCTTTAGTTTACGATGCGCTTCGCTATCGCTGCGCCACAGAGTATTCGCTGTTTATTCCTGTGGAATTTATGATTGCACGGATAATGTGGCCGAGAAGGAGAGATAATGAAAACATTTTACCGATGCTTACTTTTTATGCTAATTAAGTGTTTAACGGTGATTTCATTCTCTTCTCACTCACTCACCCGCACCAGCACCTGCTCCAGCTTCAGCTTGTACTCATGTGCGTCACGCGTTTTCTTTGAGGCTGACGCTGTTTTTATGTGATTGCGTTTTTATTAGTGAGCTATTTTTTAGGGGTCGACAATTATTGAAATTGAAAAACTTTAAAATTACCTTTGGTGCCATTATCGTTGGAAAAATTTAAGCTAAGAGCAGGAGAGAAAACATCTCTGCATTCCTAATAAATTGCAAGAAAAACGTTCATTCGCCAGACCGTTGGTGGGGCGATTATGTCGGCGGAACTGCCCCATGGGGCTGATTCACCACCGACAAGTGAATCCTATTGGGTGGAATTACATCTGGCAAAGGTATTTCTAAAATATTTGTTCCTGTAGGTTCAACTGTCAACAATAGTTCGGAACTACAAGAGAAAAACCAATCGAAGTGATTTAGATGAAGGCAAGGTAAAACTTGCTATAAAAGATGTCATAATCAAAAAATATAAAATCAGTCAGGCCGCTGATTTCTATGACCTAAAACGAACATCGACAGATCTTCTTAGAATTTTATAAGAATATACATATTCCAGAACAGAGCTTTCCAAGTCATTGAGGCTTACGTATCACCAGCCCCCACAGAGGGAAGGGGAAACTTATCACTGCCCATTCAGACCAAACAAACAAAATAAAATATATTTGTATAAATATTTGTTTTTATTGTTTGAAGGAACTGAGTGGCAAAAAAGCACACTGCGGTAGTTGTTCTTCATCCATGATTATAAATGAGAATCCACGTTTTACATACTCCTCATTAAGTAGGTTAGGTTAGGTTGAAATGGAGGATCGGTCATGTACCATGACCGTCTCATGTCGTTGACATACACCTAGGCCAGCAATTCGGCCTGTTGTGCGATCTTGATTTCTTCTACAGACTCCCTTCCCATTTTTTACGTTTAAGTTCCCTAAATTCCTTATTCCTTTGACGACCGACAGGTCATCTAAGGTGTCCTCTCCTAATTGTATTAGGAGAGGCACAGGAAGGGGTCCGCCGTCCTCTCCGCATCCCATCCTAATTAGGTGTGCCCTTAGGCTAGGGTGTCCTGTGATGACCCCAACTAGCATACTCCGCTGATTTTTGTTAAACCCGAGTATTCTCCTTGTTTTCCCCCCCAGGTTTCCTTTGTGGTTATTCCCACCTGTCCCTCTTGCCATCTGAAGGCCTGGGTCGTCTTCATCCATTCCCTTAACTCCTTTTTTATCTACCGAAAAGATTTAGACAATTGCAGAGTACTTTGGTCGGATTCCCTTCCCATTTAGTAACCACATTTGGTTTTTTGATGTAATTTTTATTAAACGATATCAGGGAATTCATTCAAATTCAAACAAAAAATTATTAAAACAACAGACGATCGACGATAATCTTAAGTTGCAATCAAAGCAAATTCATAGCATGAAACTCTTTAAAGAAAAAAATAAATAGAAATGTTTATTTTTTTTTCAGAATTTATTGCAAAACTAGTAAGTTGTAATGCGCCTATGGCGCCCGTTAATTTGCTTTAGAAAGTATTTGTTACTTAATTTTAAAAATTTTGTAAAAAATATTTTGAGAAAACTATTTTGTAAAAAAAAATTTCGAAAAAAAATAAAATTGGGAAAAAAAAATTTTGTTGAAAAAAAAATTTTTGTGGAAAAAAAAAAAATTTTGTTGAAAAAAAAAAATTTGTTGAAAAAAAAAAATTGCTGAAAAAAAAAAATTTGTGGAAAAAAAAAATTTTGTGGAAAAAAAAAATTTTGTAAAAAAAAAAAAAAATTGTAAAAAAAAATTTTGTGGAAAAAAAAAAATTTGGTAAAAAAAAAAAAAATTGTAAAAAAAAAATTTTTGGAAAAAAAAAATTTTGGTAAAAAAAAATTTGGGGAAAACACAATTTCTGTACAAAAAAAAATATTATTTTTTTTATTATTAGTATTTATAGAATTATAGAATGCCTATTTAAATTCCTACGTACTGCGTGACAGAGTCAGTGAATCAGTGAATCAGGAAATCAGGGAATCAGTGTATCAGTGTATCAGTGTATCAGTGTATCAGTGTATCAGTGAATCAGTGTCGAGGGTAAATATATATTAAGATACAAAAGTTTTATTTTTTTAAAGAGTTTGTAATTCATGATCATCAAATTGACGTACAATGTTCATCAATTATAATTTCTATATAAAAATAAAATAGCATGAAACTCTTTAAAGAAAAAAAATAATGTTAATTTTTTTCCAGTTTTTTTTGCAAAATTATTTTTTTATAGAAATTATAATTGATGAACAATGTTCATCAAATTGATGTACAATTTTCATCATACTGATGTTCATCAAATAGATGTACGGAATTCAAGAAAAATTAATAAAAAGTTATACATCAAATGTTTTACTGCCTTTGATAAAAGATTCGCCATCGATTTCAATTTTTAAAAAACGACTAAAACAATATTTGTTACAAAACATTGAAATGCTTTTAATGTAATGGAATAAATATAACGTCTCATTGTAACTTTAATTAAATGGTATAATTACAAATTCTTATATCTCCTTTTATATATTATAAGTAAATTTTGTATGTCATGGAAAGACAATCTAGTTGCCAGACAGCCTCAAATATGCCTTATGGCGCTGAGGGACAAATTATTATGTACATATAAAAATTGTCAAAATAGAAAATACAAAATAAATAAAAAAAATTGTAGAAATGATGTCGAAATTGCTCAAATTGATTTTAGAATTCTCCGAACTGGTGATCACCTTTTTTTTAGTGTATGGTGACAATATTTATATTCCACTAAGAGAGACATTTCCAAATAGTCTGCCGAACAAATGTTTCGGATGCACATACCAAGGCATGAACCTGGATTTGCGGTGTGATAGTAGCAAACTCTATCTACAAAAATATAAATACAGTCGAATTCGGATAAGGGCAAATCATTTAATTGCAAATAAATAATAGTAACAATTGTCCTGGATGATTTTCCTTGCACTGTATTTCGCTTAAAAGAAAATGCGCTTTATTGAAAAATCGTTCATATGAAACACATTTTTAATGTAAAGACTCAAACTTATTCGATACGAACGCCGCTTAAGAGAAATATGGTGAATGTAACGGCAACAAAACCGGTCAAAACAAATGATGTGTCAACCACGTTTGAGACAACTCAACCAAATGAAAATAAGTGATTATTTCCATCCAATATTGATTAATATTGAATTTATATTTGAAATACATGTATTTTAATAGTGATGCCACAAGTTTCTATAGTACATACTCAGTTCGTTTAAATGAGAGAAGGTGCAATTATCCAAAGTAATTTTTATTCAATAATTGAAAACAATTTCTTGATATTTTTCATTTCCGCTTAACCGATTTTTAATAGTTGTGCCACAAGTTTCGATCTTCGTTTCATTGGACAAATTCAAATGTACATACTCAGTTCGTTTAAATGAAAGAAGGTGCAATTATCCGAGGTCCCTTTTAGTGAAAATTCCGCATAAGTGAAAACAATATCTTGATTTTTTTCATTTTCGCTTAATGATCTACACGGTTCTTTACATTTCTCTTTTTTTTTGTATACAATTTGCGATAGCTTAAAAAAATCGCTTCATAAATCTCCATGAATTACAGATTTATATTTGCATTGCAATATGTCTCTATTTCTCTCTCTCCCTTCTTGATGACTTTATTTGTAAAACATAAACAGAGAAAAAAAGACTTCTTTAAAATCTGTCTGTTTTTGTTTTCAATTCAGTCCAGTTCAGTTACATTGAACGCTTTCATAGTTTTATCTCTGCCCGTTGTTGTTGCCACTGAATAAATGAATTTCTGAATTGAAATCAGCTTAACGCTGAATGTGCGACCACGTAAAAGGACGACGGCTGTTCATCACACTTTGCCGTAAACTTTCCACTAAGAGAGATATGGTCGGTGTGTCAACACCATCCACAGTCGTGGCCTGACTGTGCGGCTGACGGAGCGGTGAAGATGCTGCTGCCTGGACTTCTTGACATTGTTATCAAGTGTTTTTCAGTTAAGATGTCATCCCTTGTTATGCTGGTGATATGTGTTGTTGGAATTGTTTTTCTTATTATTCGTTGGTCGTGTTGATGGCAGTGTGATGTTAGGGGCAGGGGCGTGGTGTAGGCGGATTTCGGTTTTCGGAGATTTTCTTTGGGAATTTTCGTGAATGAATGGACAGTGGCAAAAAGCGAATTTAGTTTTTAAAAATTGATTCAAGTTCTTGTGAGGAAATTTGGTGGCCAAAAAGAACGTTGTGGGGAAAGTGCCCTCATTATAAATTAACTTCAAAATAAACAATTACGCTCTTTGATATTTTTTATAAAACTTACTTTCTATAAAAAGGTGTCCTAAAATAATGTGAATTAAAAACTTTTAATAATTACTTTTAATAATGTCCGAAATTCTCTTTAATTTAAAAATCTAGTCAGAGAGTCAGCTGATTGTATGAATGGGAGAGATCTCCTTATTTAGAAAAAGTAGCAGCCATTAAATGTTCCGGTTAAATCACTTTAAACAAGTTTAATTAGAAAGAACTGGAAAATCCAACATTGAAGAAGTGAGAGGCCTTGATTCGAAAATGGTCAGGTCTATTTTTCATTTTTTGAATAAAAACAAAAAAAAAACTATTACACAGCCTTTAATTGTGTCGTCGAATGTTCAATTCGGTATCGGTATCGTCAAAAAATGATTGGACTTGACAAGTTTTGAAACTCACTTTTGAAACTAAAATCGTTGGACTTAACCACTTTTGATTCAATACTGATGGACTCGGTCAAATTTGAAAATGAATTATTCACTATGACGAGTTTTGACAGTAAATAATTGTTTTTGAATAGTTGTAGGTGAAATAGTTTAAACTAAAAACGAATGAAAATATTTTCAATATTTTGTCGTTGTTTGTTGTGTTAACACATTTTGGCTCAGGGCGCCAAACAAAATTTTCTAGTAAAAAACGTTAAGAATTATAAAATAATTGATATTCATGGAATTTTATTGTTAGAGAAACAATTACAATTTTAGTGTGTTCTCAAACTAATTAAACTTTTAAAAACTAGATTTATAAAGACCTTTTTTGAGGTCTGTTTGCTTGCTTTGCTCACTGACTGACACTCAGTAGATGAGCGACGAAGGAGTTTGTTCATATCGAGCGGACAGTGAGATACCGATTGCTGTGTTGTGCTCAATCCTAGACCGAAAACACAAACGAAACGACACTGAGCGAATCCGTTTCATTTGTTTCGGTCTTGTCAGTATTTTGCGAGCTCTGTCTTAAATGTCACACAATCTGCTGGCAACCTGAAACCCCCAAGAACCTGTAGAGGAATTACTCTCCTAAGCATGGAGACACAGTTATATGTAGCACATAATAATGACAAATCATCGCGCAAGCGTCTTGGAACCGGACCATAGACCACACGAGACTGGTTTTCGCTCTTATGTAAACCTGCGTCAAGTCAACAGCCTCAGAGTCATAGTAGAGCAGTCTTTTGAATGGAACTACCTGGGCCATGCCGATCCAATGAATCCAAACGCTCCAACCCGAAAGCCATTGGACGATAACTACCACAGAAAGCTCAGATAGAGAAGACCGAGACTCAGGTAGAAGATCCGAGTGGAAGTAGACATGCAAATCCTTGGTATAAGAAACTGGAGAAAGCACCCACAAGTCCGGCAATCATTTATCAAGCAGGTCCCCACCAAGAACAGCTTGAAGAGGCAAGTAAGTAAGAAACTGCTACTAAACATCAAAATGATTTATATATGACTACAACCATTGTAATGAAATCGATATCCCACCTCCCTTCGATGATTGAATTTCTATTAATTTCTTAAACTTGTTCCACTGTTCGGCCGCTGACGAAAACGTTTGCCATGGGTCCTTTGATGATGGTATTCTGTGTGTGTGTTTTTCTTTTTATTATTTTTTTTTATTTTTGGTGGTTGGCGGCGGTTGTGCTGATGCTTTTCAACTGACACCTACTTATCATATTTTTGTCGGACTTAATTTCATTTGATGTGGTATCTCTTGAGAACTTGTGCTGTTTGGCTTTGTTATTTTGTTGGCAATGCCTTCGGTCGCCGCTACACAGGAATTTTGTTTTTGTCCATGAAAAGTGTATTTACGAAAAGTTAGTTTAGATTTAAGCGTATTAATAGGATTTCTTAAATGTTATTAATGTCAAATGAAAAAGTTTGCGTACATATCAGTTTACATTGCTGTAGCGCCACCGTCACCGCCACCTCCTCTACACCCTGTTTCTCTTCCTCAAATTGAGGCATGTACTTTCGTGGAGAGTTCTTTTTCTTATTGTTGCTTTATTTTCTAATGATTTCATTTGTTTCCAATAAAATAACAATCAAATTTGTTCAAATAATCAAAAGAGAGCTTAATGAGGCCACTCTGTCATCTTCAATCTGTCAAGAGCTGAACAGAAAAAAAAAAAACGAGGAAACACAACCTACGCCAGCACATATGCTCTGACATACTTATGGTATTTCTTATCATGACACAAACACACACACACACATACAGACAAGGCTAACGAAAGATACAATAATTCCGGCACATATTGATTTTGAATGCCTTCAAGAGACATATGAGAACGACCCTCCGACCGACCCTCTTTTTGAAACTACTCCATTTCCTTTTTTTTTCAATGTCTTCCCAGTTGTTTCCGTTGCCATGTTACAGTTATGTCTGTGTGTATGGGTGTGTGTGTTTCCCGTTCCGTTTGCCAGTACTTGGCTCATGTCAACTCTCATGTTATTAGTGTCTACTCGATTTTCGTTTAATAAAATTAGTACAAACATAACAAATGTCTCTCGTCCTTTTGTGGGCCCGTATGTGTGTGCGTATGGCTCTGTGTGTGTGTGTGTGTGTCTGTGAACATATGAAATAGAAATGTTATCTTCTTCATTGAGAGAGAGAAAGAGGGGGACTTTGAACAGCTTTTGGCATCATTGTTGCCTTTTGTGTTGTTGCTGTCCTTATTAAGGAAAAACATGGTCTATTATGTTCTTTAAGATGTTAACTTGATGTTTGTTGGTTGCAACAGTTTGTCGCTCTTTCCCTGCCCTGCCCATCTCTCTCTCTCTCTCTCTCTCTGACAAAGTCATTGTCAATTTGTCTTTTTTCCACTTAATGGCTCTGTGTATGTTTATGTGCTTGTTTGTGTTATATAGGCATTTTCTTGGCCTTCACTTTCAAGGCTACATAAACTTTGGCTAACAAATTTCATTGTAATTTATTACCCAGTTATTTGCCGCTACTTCAATTTTCGATTCAATAAAAGTCAGTGTTATTTTCCAGGAATACTTTTTCGGTCTCCTTAAATCTCAAACATGATTAAATGTATAAACAATATTTGGGTATGCGAATTAGTTGAGATATTTGAAGATTCCACTAGAGATATTAATGCAAATTACTCTTTTTATGATTTACTGGCATGGGTATTTGGATCGATGTATTGCAAAATATTATTGATTTGAAATAAATTTCAAATATAAATTTCAACAATTCTTCTGGCTACGAATCAGCATGTAAAATTATGAATAAGTTAAGTCGTTAATTTTTAGGATTTTTCTAAAATCAACGCCAAAATAGCGATTATTTCCAAATTTCGAGGGAGTGGCGCGACCCCTAAAATTTTTTTAAAATTTTTTTCTTTATTTTTCCCCTCATTAGGGCCCAAGACTACATCTCTTTCCGAGGTTAACTTTTTCAAATTAAAAAAAAAGCATGTTTTCACTCCACCCTAGTATACATATCTAATGTGTGGTCGCAGTCAATAGAATCGAAATATTTAGCCTTCTTTTTAATAGAAATAGCCGTTTTCAACTGAAATTTTATGGAAATGACTAATTTAATTTTTGACTTCTACGCCATTGCCCAATCAATGTTTACAATATCTTACCTAAACTCGCATAAACAAAAATGTCCTATGAACCAAATTTACTTTTTCGGAAAGGGGATAAAAAATAAAAATACACGTGTATCGCCGATTTTCATGTACACGTCAGAATTTTTTTTTTAAGTTTGAAGTATGAAGCTCGCTTTTTCAGTGATCCAATCGAGCTGATTTTTTGCAGGCAGACTCGTGGAAATGTCTGTATCACGTCAAATAGAAATAGATTTTTATCAATTCTCAGATTTTCCTAATTTTTTTTTTTTTAAATGGTTATCGTTTTTTTTAAGGTTTCAGTTCAAAAAACAATTTTTTTTCGTAACGCTTAAGTAGTTTAAAAATTTGGAGTCTCTTCAAGTTATGCTAAGAAAAGTGAAAAAAATATTTTTTTTTTCAAAAATAATAAAAATTGGGGAAAATCTGAGAATTGATAAAAATTGTTTTTAAAAAATTTGACGTGATACAGACATTTCCACGAGTCTGCCTGCCAAAAATCAGCTCGATTGGATCTGAAGCCGTGGGCAAAACAAATGATCTCAAAAAATTATGACTACTCAACCAAATGAAAATAAGTTACTATTTCCATTCAAGCTCATTAATATTGAATTGAAATTGTACATACATGTATTTTAATATTTGTGCCATAAGATTCTATCTTCGTTTCATAGAACACTTTCAAAACCACATACTCAGTTCGTTTAAATGAAAGAAGGTGCAATTATCCAAAGTCCTTTTTAGTGATTTTTTTTTCATTTCCACTTAAGCGAATTGGACTGTATATAGTTTTTGTTGGGCACGTGAAAGGGTTCAAAATCGGTCCAAAGGCTTTCACACAGGCCACTACGAGCTTTATACTTCAAACTTAAAAAAAAAATTCTGACGTGTACATGAAAATCGCCGATGCACGTGTATTTTCATTTTTTCCCCTCTTTCCGAATATGTGCAGTTGGTTCATAGGACAGAAAAAAATCTATTTTTTGTAACACGGTGTAATGAGTTATATTTACATTTAAATAAGCTTAGTATGGAAAGAAATAAGGTTTACTTGCTAAAAAGTCCAAACACACGTTTTACTTGTGTGCAAAATTTGTCAGCGTCCAGGTTCCCTGACAATCTTGAACAGCTGGCGAGTGCACCTAAGACTTGCTCAGCGAATTTCACCGAAAGCATCATACCCTGCTAACCACTACCTCTCCTTCTCCGCCACAAACAAAGGGTTTGGCCTACGAGTGAACCCGCTCTCACGAGCGGACAGCCGATTCACCTAATCCTAACCTATCCAATTTTGCAGTATTTCAAAATCAAGGGCATCTTGTTCTTTAAAAAAGATAAACTCTTATATGAGTCGTCGACCAAGTGGTCCGCTAACAGAGTTCCACACTTTCTACTTGAGGCTAAAAACGCCCCCCGTACTTGGCCTCCCTATGGATATGAAATAATGGAATGCTTAATTTAACCCCATCAATATCATATGAAAGTCAACTTTTATGGAAGTAAACTTAATTGCATGGAAAATATTCAATTTATTGAAAGATCTTTCTGTCTGATGGGTGACAATGAACTTTTATTACTTCACATTTGCATATATGCAAATTATAAACATGAGAGAGACAGAGCAAGAGAGAGAGAGAGGTAGAGAAAGAGGGGGGATGAGACAGTATGAATATTTATATAAATGTATTTATAAATGATGTATTTATGGTTAAATGTACAGACGAACATGAATGCATTTGTACATATTCAAATCTTTATATACACATATATATACATACATACATACATACATATGGAAATATGTATATTAAATAGCATTCAATGACGAAAAAGTCACAATTGAAATGTCAACAATTAATCAAAAAACAAATCCCATTTATTTGTATCCGTATTTCGTTGAAGACAATGGCAAAAATCAATGAATGAACAAATCCCATTTAAAATCCATATAAGTCAATATACAACAACAACAACAACGGCAGCTACCGGCAAATAAATTTCATAGAGATTTAGCCACGACAACAACAACAGCAACAATAATTGTTATTTAGTTGGAGCAGAGGATATTGCACAGTAGTCGCATCTTCTTTATTTACATCTGCAAAATAGATTTACAAGAGACAGCCGAAGCAAATGGCCTAACAATTATCAATCAAAACAATTAGAATCAAAAAAAAAAAGAAAAAACCTTACCATAGACAAAGTTGTGCATATGTCGAGCAAATTTTTGAAATTCATACCTTTACTCAATTGCGAATAAAAGCGAAACGCGTGCATCGACTTTCATGATCTTTGTCTCATTTTGCTCATAGGTTATGTGACTTTACGTAAAAGTAATAAGATTTGACATTTTTTTTCATTTTGGATTTTTTATGGATTTTTAAAAAAATAAAATTTAAATCTTTAGGCAAAAAATAAGTTTTTTCCTTTATATATTCATTTTTAACTTGGAAACTGTTGCTTGTATAGGAAAACAATATATGACCAGATTAAGGGAATTGTAATTTTAAATTTTTTAAAATTTAATTCAATTAAATCGGGCTAGTGGTTCCCGAGTTATGCCGGACGAAACAAATTAACCAAAAAATTTTTTTTAAAATTTAAAAAAAAAAATAAAACAGAAACCAAACGAAAAAAAAAAATTTTATTGCGTTTTTCGAGCTCATGTCAAGGTTATCTACACAGAAAAAATTATCGCATCCGGAGTACATGAAATTTTTTTCATTTTGTTGAGTAGTGTTATTATACAGAGGGGGAAAAATTCGGGGTATTCCCTCTGGGGATTTCTATTTAAATCAAATGGCCCACACAATTATTAAACATAAGAAAACTCAGGGGTAGTCCCTCTAGGGGTTTATATTTAAATCATGTGTTATGTTGAGTCAGCTCTTTCCCACTCGATATCTGGATAGAAAGTCAATATCAGTGACATTAAATCGATTGGACATCGTTAGGAAATAATGCAAACTTATTTCCAAAATCAAAGATTTGGGTCAAATGGAACACCCACAAGGCCCGTGCACCTCTGACTTGATCAGCGAAATTCATCGAAAGCATCAAATGGTTCTAGTTGCATACGCCAGGTCGGGAGGGATCTCCTTCGTCATACGGCGCACACAGACGAGAATGTGGCGGCCGCAGCAGAAAGTGGAATATCGACAAGTCATCGATCTCAACACTCCACGCACCAGCCTAATGCGCTTCAAAGGTCCAATTGACTCAGCCATTGAAGGGACACCGCTTCGTGACTGAATTCTTCCCCCCAGCAAATCTTTACCAAACCACTGTGAGTTTCCCCCCCCCCCACCCCCCCCCCCCCCCCTTAAACTTAAAGCCAACTGCGATAACAGATAAGAACTCATATAAAATCTGATAACTTATGATGATGCCTTCCAATTGGCCCGCCCGCTCCTCTAAACTTCACCAGCTTAACGAATTTGTTGTAATTATTATCGATTTGCAATAGGTTTAAGATATTATACCTCAGCAGTCGTTTCCTGATACATGCGTCTGGATATCCTTCTGTACAACTGCCATACATAATTCCTTTAGGGATAAATCGAAAGAGGGAGAGGGGGTGGTTTCTGTTTCGGTTTCGGTAGTTAGGTTAGGCACAAGAATGTTATGTTTATGTTGCGGATAAATTTCTGGTAAATGCCTACAAGGCAATATAAAGACAAATGATGCCGGTAATGATGTCACACACGTGTTGCTCCGGCTCTAGATCGCTGTGGCGGCGTTGGCGGTGGCGATGTCGTTATCTGTCATTGTAAGCGATACTTGTGGCAAGAGCTTTGAGGTACATGGCACGGCAACAAGAACAATAACACATCTGAGGTTCTGTCATGTGAAAAGGAATACTTGTTGCTAAAGAATTACAGCAACGACAACAACAAAAAGACAGCCGATTGCTGGTGTTATTTACCCCAGATTGAGTAGCCCACATTTTTTTTGGAAGAAGAACAAACAAAATAGAATATAAAAAGTGAACGTTGAGTATTAAAGTGGCAGCATGTCTGCGAATTGAATTTTGAACTTGTGTGCCACAAATTCGGTTTTATGTGTGTATAAGTTGCATGCCACATTTGTTACTTTTTCTGTGTGTATGTGTGTGATATAAATCGGATTTGTATTGCGGTGCGCCCCATCATTCATTCCCATTTGATTTTATTATGTCATCTGATATTGATTTAAATCTGTTATCCCCGATAACGTGTACTCAGATTTGGGCATTGTCTTTTGCGGTCTGCGGTCTCTAGGCTGGGCCAGCACCGTGTACATTAGGGTGTCCCAAAAAAAGCCATAGAGAAAGCAGGTAAAGTATTTTTGAGAATTTTTTTTACGATTTTCTGAAAAAGCTTTAGTGGTTCCACAAACGGTTTTTTTTTGCGAAAAATTCGGGTTTTCTGAGTTTTTCGTATTTCCAGCACAATTTAGTCAACAAAAAGCATTTTCAAAGTCGTTGAGTCATCATTTTAAAAGAAAAATGTTAGGCCTTTCATATGACGTGTTAAACTCTTGCCTGACTGACTGGCTGATTCATCACTGTCCTGTTTGGCTGAACCTAGAATCATAAAATTTTGGGAGTAATTTGCATCCTGGAAATTCGGATTGGGAAACGGATAAAATGTGTTCCGAAAACACTTCGAAATATGAAAAAATACGAAGTAATCAAATATTATGATTATTTGTTGGGAAATTGGTCCACGACTACGATTAGCAACAACAGTTGGAATTGATTTAGAGAGGGGGAGAAAAATGGACCAAGACGGGATAAAAAAAGGGAAAGAAAGGTGTAAAAAAAGGCGAAAAAAGATTTTGGCAAAAAAACATGTGGGTATTAGTTCGAGAAGGGACGAAAAAGTGACCAAAATGGGATAAAAAACGTACAAGAGGGGAACAACAAAAATGGGTGTGAAAAAAATTTTAATCGGCAGGAATGAGCCAAAAATTTGAAGTGATGGATAAGGGGACTAAAAGGTCAAAACGGGTCAAAAACTAGTACACTTTAAATGAGAAAATGCTTGCGTGACTGACGGATTCGTTGTGTCCTCAACGAAAAATGGCCAAAATGGGATAAAAAAAGTACAAAGGGGAAAAACAAAAATGTGTGAAAAAAAACTGTAATTGAAAGGAATGGCCTCAAAATTGGACGTAATGGAAAATGGTCCAAAACTGGTAAAAACTATAATGAGAAATAATCTACATCAGTAGCAAATGAGTTAAAGGTGGGACGAAAAAGGGTCCAAGGAGGGATAAAAAAGGGAAAAAATTATTTGAAGATTGAAACAAATTGCTGGCAAAGAAATGTTGACAATAGTTGGGGAAGGACGAAAAAGTGGCGAAAATGGGATACAAAAAAATACAAAGGGGAAAACAAAAATGTGTGAAAAAAATTGTAATCGACAGGAATGGCCCCAAAATTGGACGTAATAGAAAATGGTCCAAAACAGGTATACTATAAATGAGAAATAATCTACATCAGGAGGAAATGAGTTAAAGGTGGGACGAAAAAGAGGCCAAGGCGGGATAAAAAAGGGGGAATAAATATGTGAAGATTGAAACAAATTGCTGGCAAAGAAATGTGGACAACAGTTTGGGAAGGACGAAAAAGTGGCCAAAACGGGATAAAAAATGGTACAAAGGGGTAAAACCAAAAATTTGAGAAAAAAATTTAATCGACAGAAATGAATGGAAAAAGGGAACAAAACTGGTAAAGTATATAAATGAAATCTAATTTAAAATTTGAGGAATCCAAAAAGTTTTAGCATACTGAAAAGACTACAATAATGTCCCAAGACAGGTAAAATATAGGGGATGTGGGAAAACGTTTTAAAAATAATCATAAAGGGCGAGAAGTAGAGAGGAAATAAATGTTTGGAAATTGTTCCGGGATTGACACAAGCATTTGCAAAAAGCAGAAAAAGGTACCAAAAATGGGGAAAATTAAAAAGTGTGAACATGTATTTCAAGGGCATACAGAACTTGTAGAAAAATGTATGAAAATACAAAAACAATTTTTGTAAAGTTTCCATCAGACTTTAACTGATACTTGAATAATTTCCTTTGAACTTTGAAAATAAAATGTTTAAAACCCTAATGCGATTGGATTTAGTATGGCGCGAAATTCTCCTTGGTCACAATTGTTATCAAGGAACGTACATATTTTCAATATGGCACCTGTAACGATACTTTGAAGGTATGTGATATATTAGGACTAGCGTTGAAATAACTTAGGAAATAGTTTCCACACTTGTTATGTGCCAAGTTTGGAAATCCAACCAAAACACCATTGTTGGTTTAAAGAAAACCTATAATTATGGCACCTGTCATCAGCGTCATTTTCCTTTTCTCTTTGAATTTTAAATGATTGGCCAAAAGAAATGGATCTATCAAATTTTGATATCTGACTTATTGGTAATTTATTCCAGCCCTCTGAAAAAGTGTTAATAGCAATTCATGAAGTCTATCGATGGCACTCTTCCCTTCAAATACCTTTCATTTAACACGTATATTATGTACGGCTGCCCGTTCTCTGCCGACACTACGCTACTTTCAATCTTAAAGTAAATAATTAAATTTCATTTCAATCAAAATCTTAAATATTTCATTAATATTTTGCCATCCGCAACCAGCCACTCGGAGATTGTATAACCGATGGCAAATGCCGGGGCCTACCTATCAACATCAGTGAGTGCCCCCTGATTATCAGCATCGTCATCATCGTCAGCAGCGGCATCATTACAATATTAACGACGTTAAAAAGCGAAATTATTATTCAAATTTTAATCAAAACAAAACTTTGCGAGTCTTTTGTTTAGATAACCCACCAAAAAACCCGAAGAGCCCACCCAACAACGATGATGAGGATGTCGGCCGTGTTTTTGGCAGCTGTATGATATGCCAACATCACAGCCTCTTAAAGAAGGTTGAAAGGAAAACAAGAAAAAAAACAAAAAACGAAGAAATTCTACATATTTTTTCCAGCACTTACCACGGAGTCGGGTGACGAGTAGGTTGAAGTACATCTTTGCCTTTAACAACATAATGAGAAGCTGGAAATATAGGAAAGCAAGTGGAAGTGAAAGGTATGAATGAATGCAAATACTTTGGCTTTTTCTCTACGTGTATGTATATGTGTGTTTTTGTGTGTCGGTGTATATCTGGGTGCTGTTGAGCTTGTTTGCAGGCTGCCATGTTGTTGTCTTGTAATAGGGCTTATCTGCATAAATCAATAATGACGGATAAAAAGCATAAAAAGTGAAAATTTGAATTTGAAATGCGAAATGTGAAAGAGGAAAAGTGTTGAATGGCTAGGGGAAAGAATCTTTAAAGATCAAATTTGTAATTTAAATAATAATTCGGGGAAATGGAAAAAGATATCTTCTGGTCATGGGTAAGCTAGCAGTGGACAGCAACTGTCTTTGGGGGAATTTGGAAGTCCAAGACTAATAGTTGTTGGATAAAATTCTTTGGATAAAAGTTGTAGACTACAAGTCGTAGGCTTAAAGTCGTAGACTAGAAGTTGTAGACTGCAAGTAGACTAGAAGTCGTAGACTACAAATAGACTAGAAGTCGTACACTACAAGTAGACTAGAAGTCGTAGACTAGAAGTAGACTAGAAGTCGTTGACTACAAGTCGTAGACTACAAGTAGACTATAAGTCGTAGACTAGAAGTCGTAGACTACAAGTAGACTAGAAGTCGTAGACTAGAAGTCGTAGACTAGAAGTCGTAGACTAGAAGACGTAGACTAGAAGTCGTAGACTAGAGTCGTAGACTAGAAGTCGTAGACGAGAAGACGTAGACCTGAAGTCGTAGACTAGAAGTCGTAGACTAGAAGTCGTAGACTAGAAGTCGTAGACTAGAAGTCGTAGACTAGAAGTCGTAGACTAGAAGTCGTAGACTAGAAGTCGTAGACTAGAAGTCGTAGACTAGAAGTCGTAGACTACAAGTAGACTAGAAGTCGTAGACTACAAGTAGACTAGAAGTCGTAGACTACAAGTAGACTAGAAGTCGTAGACTACAAGTAGACTAGAAGTCGTAGACTACAAGTAGACTAGAAGTCGTAGACGAGAAGACGTAGACGAGAAGACGTAGACCTGAAGTCGTAGACTACAAGTCGTAGACGAGAAGACGTAGACCAGAAGTCCTAGACTACAAGTCGTGGACTACAAGTCGTGGACTACAAGTCGTAGATTATAAAAGCTCTTAAAATGTATGAGATAAAGTTCAAAAAATTGGAAAAATTAATTTAATTTTTTTTTTAAATTTAAAATTCTCAAAAAATTGGCAATTTGTAATACGGAAAAAAGGATTTTTTTTACATTAAAATGTGTAATAAAAACTAAACCAAAAAATATAACAATAGGAACCCCTCACTAAAATCGAAAAATACAAAACCTACAAAACCGATTTTTTTAAAATATATTAAAATTGATCCGATATATATATATATATATACAAGGTGGCGCAAAAGTAATCCTCCTATCAGAAAATGCTATACATTTTGCGATTGGCCCCTAATGTGACAATCAACTGTGGCGGCGGCCATTTACATGACATCATACTCTAGACTTGATGTAAAAAAAAAATTAAAAGACCAAATAAAAATAATCCATAGGAAGAATCAAAGTTTTTCATACTTTTTTTTAATTACAAAAAAAAACATCGGAAGTTTACTTTTGCGCCACCAGAACACAAATAATTTAAAATTTATTAACAATAATTTAAAAAAAAAATGAAATACTTTTTATTATCATCAGTAGCTGGAGATCTATATTTCTGAACACTATTTTTCAATGGGCAAAATAATGTTCCCTACAAGTTATTTACTCCCAGAAATCGATTGCAATGGAAAGCTCTTCTTTATTTTACTCACGTACTCCCCTGCGGGAGTAAATTAAACTTTTTTGAAAATATTCTGGTTAAACAATTGACTTCAAACATCATGGATGTCACCACAAAAAATTAGCATCTCACTTAAATGAGACTAACACACAAAACTCGAGCCTTCAGTCGCTTCTTCATGGTCTTTGTTGCCTTCACCCGCCGCCCCAGAACCTGTCAGCCGTCGTGTAATTAATTAGGGAAAAAGCCTCGATTCATTAATTTTAACAGCATTCCATAAAAGGGTCAACTATGCGAGAATGTTAAGCAGGCTAATAATAATAAGGCCTCCACCGAAGTAAGCCAAGACAATGGCATAGTCGGCACAGACCAGCGCAGACAGACATGCAGACCGACAGACAGAGAATAGCTAAAAAGATATTTAAGAAGATGCCACAATCTAATTATAAAGATATTTTCTTACAAATAAGCACAAAATGTTGAGTTACGATGTTGATGAGAAAGACGAGCGGCATGTTTGTTTGTACGGCGTTGAATGTGAACTGGCAGCAACTTAAGAAGCTTCCTTGTTGTTTGGCGGCTAATGCTTAAAATTAAAAGGTTCGTGCTTATGTTGGGTTCATTAAAGTCCAGTGGACTTTAAGGAGATGCCAAAAAGTGTTTTCCACATGATTGAATTGAATTAACATAGTGGTTAATTTGCGGCAACATGTCTTAAATTTCAAAAGAATGGGAGATGCTCCTTAAAGATTGCGCGTTTTTAATCAATCTTATTGATCCTTCCTCCTAAAGAGTGATTAAGCTAATAGCTTGCTGTATTGTGGTTAAATATCTCAGATTCGTTGGCAGGCCATAAATAGTCCTACGTCCAAAGAGAAAACCTCTTTAAGATTACATAAAGGTAATTTAAATGTCTTGGATGTAGAAATGTTTCATTGTTATAATGTTAGTAGGGATCAAATCGTTTCTTAAATAAAATAATAGTGTAATAATAGTAGGAAAAATACACGCGTTAAAATCGACCGGTGCGAATTAATTACCAAGAAATCCTATAAAAATTTCGTGTAGCATAAACCAAATTGTAGGTAAAACAAAATTTAAAAAATGTATTAAAACTTAAAAAGTGGAAGTCAAAAGACAAGAAAAAAGTAGTCATGACAGTTTTGTGGGTCAAATCCGTTTAGTCGTCAAAATGCAGCAGCGCCACCAGCAGCAACAACAAATTTTATTTTTGTAATAAATAACCACTATTCAATTCTGATATACAGTCGAACTTCTCTATTACGAACTTCCGTACAACGAAGTTCTCTATATAACGAATTTATTTCCAGAACACTGCAATTTCGTTAAATTTTCAGTATGTTTTGATCTCCTTATAACGAGTTTCCTTATAGCGAATATTTCTTTACTACGAATTTTTTCTACGCCCGTAACTCGAATGCTCATGCGTTTTTGATCTCCGTATAACGAGTTTTACATAAACACATTTTTCAGTCTCACCATACACACACATATTTTCATTTTTTATTTGTTTTTGTGTGTGAGATTCACATTTCTACTCTCTGTAAGTGAGAGAAATGTAGGCTCGCATAGTAGACTACACGGAAAAATGGAAAAATCAAACGCAGACAAAAATTACCAATTATTTTAAATAAAATTTAACATACATAAAAATAAATTTTTTTTAAAATAATTCTATATTACGAATTTTCTATATAACGAATTTTTTTTTGGTCCCCTTGAGATTCGCTATATGGAAGTTCGACTGTACTAAGTACCAAAATGGTCGAATTTTTTTTCCACAGTTGGGATTTTTAGATTTTTTTTAAAAATATTTTTTGATACATAATTTGTCATACAAGTTACAAGGGAAAACAGAAAAAATTTGGACCAAATGGTCCTAACCTAACAGGAGGGTTAAAAGAGATTTTAAAAAAATGTATCACTACACTATCTTTGACTTTAATTGAGACCACGGCGAGGCTTGACTCCGTACTATCAGCGACTCGCCGATGACAAGAGAGATCAAACGACGGATTTTTAATTTTGCAAGATGACAGGCCAGTGAAAAATATTTTTTTTTTAATAAATTGAAAGACAGACAAACATTATAATTTTTCAACTGGACTTTCAAGGTCGTAAAATCGTTCGATTATAAACATGTGCATTAGGGTGTCCAAAAAAAAGATGACAGGCCAGTGAAAAATATTTTTTTTTTAATAAATTGAAAGACAGACAAACATTATAATTTTTCAACTGGACTTTCAAGGTCGTAAAATCGTTCGATTATAAACATGTGCATTAGGGTGTCCAAAAAAAAATTTTTTTTTTTTTGGCTCAGCCTGATTTTGATGGCTTATGGTGTGTAGAGGGATTTTTTCAGATTTTTTTAGATACGGTTTAGAGGTTCAACAAGCCGGCTTTTTGCGAAAATTCCGGTTTTCTGAGTTCTTCGTATTTCAAGCACAAGTTGGTCAAAAAAAAAAATATTTTCAAAGTCCTTGAGTAATCATTTCAAAGAAAACTGATCGAGTTATAATTTGATGTATATAAATCAAAGATTTTGTAATTTTTTTTCCTCGTTTCGCTGTCACCTGTACAACTTTTTGGGAAATTTTACATAAACTAAAAAAGAAACGTTACATAACATATAAAAATGTCAAGAAAGTGTAAGAAACTAATGATGCAGTTTCAAAGATTTTAAAAAAAATTAAATTTTACTCTTGTCTTTTCAAAGTTTTGGTCTTCAAACCTTTGTAGTCACAGATTCGATGCAGTTACGGTAATTTATTAAAAAACATTTCATAACTTTTAATGAATTTAACGAAAGTGTAAAAACTAATTATGCCGTTTGAAAGATGATAAAATTCTAAGTATCTAACAAATAATTCGTTGGTTGATTTTTTTTTTACATGGGATATGGACAATAAGAAATACCAAAAAATCACATCTAAAATTAAAAAAATACAAAAAGAAAACTCGTGGACGGACTCGTGGAAATGTCTGTATCACGTCAAATTTTTTTAAAAATAGATTTTTATCAATTCTCAGATTTTATTAATTTTTTTTTTTTTTTAAATAGTTATCGTTTTTTTTTTAAGGTTTCAGTTCAAAAAACATTTTTTTTTTCGTAACGCTTAAGTAGTTTAAAAATTTGGAGTCTCTTCAAGTTATGCTAAGAAAAGTGAAAAAAATATTTTTTTTTTTTAAAAATAGTAAAAATTGGTGAAAATCTGAGAATTGATAAAAATCTATTTTTTAAAAAATTTGACGTGATACAGACATTTTCACGAGTCTGCCTGCCAAAAATCAGCTCGATTGGATCACTGAAAAAGGGTTAAAAATCGGTCGAAAGGATTTCACACAGGCCACTATGTACTTCATACTCCAAACTTAAAAAAAACAAATTCTGACATGTACATGAAAATCGCCGATACACGTGTATTTTTATTTTTTCCCCTCTTTCCGAATATGTGCATTTGGTTCATAGGACAGAAAAAAATCTATTTTTTGTAACACAATGTTATTAATGACATTGCCACCAAACATCAGCTCTTTTCGATTTCAGGGCACAAATTTAAAACACCTTTCTTACACATTTTCCATAAATAAACTAAACAATTCAGGTGAAACTTCAAACATTTTGTAATTTAATTATACAAATATCCTTACAACCACTGCTCTTTTGTCCTAACGAATTTGGCTATTTGCGACTTCCCCACCGAACACCACTCAACGCATTCCCTGTCCATTGCTACCATTTCGCCGTCTTTCCACTCGATGCCATTTGGCATTCAATTCTCATTTCACCTTTCAAATACATCAAATTTTATTCTCAAGTTAATTAAAATGCATTTAACTAAACCGGCTTCATAAATTTCCGAACAACAACCCTGACTGCTCTTTACCCGGCACTAAATGAAGACAGTTGCTGTTGCCGTTGCCTTTGGGAAGTGCAGTCGCTGTACTTATTTACACGTTTTACCTGAAACGGAAAACGGCACAAAAACAACAGCAGTGCTACGCTAAGAAAGCGCTAAATGTTTGACTTTATGCTTTTGTAACTGACTTCATTTATACTCATTGAAATGAGGGGCAGGAGGGCGGAAAACCAGCAACTAATTACTTTTGGCTGGGTGGAATCTACGAAAGTAAAATCTTGCGTTCGTTCTGCAACTTTGTTGGGTTGCCTCACGACGGAACTTAAAGAAATGTTTCCCTTTGGCATTGCCAAACCTTTCTTTATGCCAAAACCATAATGTTGCAGCAACAAACAACAGCCGTCCGTTGCCGCCACATGCTCAGCAAATTCAGCCATGCTTGTCAGTGGCAAAATTTACGATCTTTTGCCAGAACCGAACAGACGCCACAAACATGGAGAATTAAGGCATTCGTTTTTTTTTTTTTTTTTTTTTGAAAAATACTTTAAACGAAATGCCAATTTGACGCAACGCTTTCCTTGTTATCCTTGCACGCACACACACACCCATTTTGGGCGTCCTTACGCACACCATTGGAAAATGTAAACAATTTCATTACTTAACTTAAAGAAAATTTCTATAAAAATCTATCAAGTGTGAAAATTTCCAATCAAAATGGATATTTCAAATACAATTAAAAAAGGGGTTTGTCATTCATTATTGTTTTTTTTTTTAGGGGGGGCAACATCTTCCTGGCCTGATATTTGTTGTCATTCGTCTATCTACGGCAGGATTTCAATTTTTTTTGCCTCAGGGCGTAACAACAAAAATTTTGTTGATTGTCCATTAACACTTTTTGTGCACAAGAGTGCGAGATAGGAAGTAATTTTGTAAGAGGAAGTTAGAATTTGTGAATTGAGAAGAAAAAAATAAATCTGAAATTTGTTTGAGATTACAATAAAAAGGAAGGATTGTTGGAAGCTGTTTTGCTCCTGCGGGGGTAGAAATCGATTCTGCAATGCGTTTCCGGTCTTGACCACAATTTATTCTTGGATTTCAAAAGGGAAGATAAATCAGACAAAAAAAAAATAAAAATCTAAGAATTATTTCAGACAAGCAACATTGGCAACCGGAAACTCCTTTTTTAATAAATCAATTGTTTCAAAAATTTCTACATAAAATTTCAATCAGTTCAGTTTGCCTTATAACTTCTGTCAGTTTGGCTCAAAGAATTTAGCTTTTTGTCAACTTTGACAACATGATGACTAATGTCAATGAAACCCTGCATAGGTCCCATGATAAATTGTCGCTTTAAAAGGCAAACCTGTTTTTTAATAAATCCGGGCAACTTCAACTGTTTAAAAAATTTATACATAAAAGTTCAATCAATTCAGTTGGCCTTATAACTTTTATCAGTTTTGGGGAAAGAATTTTGTTTTTGGTCTACTTGAAAAAAAAGCGTGGTGCGTAATGTCAATGAACCCCTGCATAGATCCTCTGATAAATTGTTTACAGCTTCAGAAAGGAATGATGAAATAAGTTCTTAACAAACTTAATTGTATATAACCTAAGGATTTTCATAGATAATCCTTGGAACATCGACATGACATCATTCGAAACCAGCAATAATACATACTACACACTACATAACCGAAAACGAAGCGTGTCCATGCTACAAATCATTGCACAATCCGCTTTGTCGCTTAAACTTGCTTCTCGCTTCGCACTTTTTTTTTTTTTTTTTGGAAAGCGATGCCAAGGCCGCGATTTAATGTCGTTGAAGTTTTTTCTGAGGGTATCGTGAAGGACTTTAAGGCCAACTTAAGTATGTAAAAAAAACAGAATTACAGAACGCTTTTAGTGGTCTCCGACAAAGTTGGTATACCGAAACGCTTGAATACATCTCACATCGACCAACAACACTATAAGGATATTCGAAATACATTAAATGATGGATGTGATTTTCAAGGACATCTGTAAGAGAACACTTCTTTTCACCAACATAAGCGTTTTGTCCAATTGCACAGATAATAATTCATCTTAAAACGTATACACAGCCAAGGAGGCTAGCAACTGTTTTTTTCCCCCTCACCCTATTCGAAGCAAAGCGTTACGTGCCAACGGAAAATGATACAAATGTCAATATTAATGTCTGTGGCAATGAATCCGACAATATCCGTCACTTGGATGACAAAGAAAGAAACAAAAAAAGAAAAAAATATGGTGCATGTCATTGAATTGCTTTGACGACTTAATATTGTATTCCCCAAAAACTACAGACAAATGAGTTGCGAGTCGAATGCGAACAGACCTGAGGACGGGACGGGTCGGGACGGGCAGGTTAAGGCAGACCACTGAAATCCCTTAGATTTCAGTTCAATTCTGTCTAATAATGTCAAATACAATTGCTAGCACGTTTCTCTTGATGCGTTTCCGTTTGCCGCTTGTCATCACCACGGCCCGTCTCTCCGTTGCTCTCTGTGTCATCGTTTCCCTCGTTTTCATTGCCGTTTATTTGATTTGGAAAATTTATCAAAATTCAAATTTCTTGTTTCCGTTGCCATTCGTTGTGCTGTGTGGGTGGTTTTTTTCCATTCGAACAAACGAGAAAATTGCAATAGAAAAAATGTGTAATTCGTTTTCATTTTTTTTCAATTCCATCTCTTCTATCACTTGGGCATTACTTAATACACTTGAAGTAAATTGAAGTTCTTGGCATTGCGTACTTTTCTTCTTTCCATCTCGGTTTCCATTTGTTGCTGTTGCTGTTACGGTTCTGACTATCGAGTGGGTGGCGACACACGGCTGTGCCTCATGCATCAAGTTTATGCAAAAGCACTGAAGAAATTGTAAATGCCAATGAAAATTTAATCTCGACAAACTTGTTAATACTCAAGAACGGAAATGAAAAAGAAACACCGTTTTTTTTTTGTCCAACTTCTCGTATTGAATTGCATTTTCCTTTGGCTGGAGTAAGTAGTTGGTTGGGGGGTTTTTCTTATGCGAATACACAATTTTTAAGCTTGAAACTTTGTAGGAATTTTCTTATTGCTTTGGAATGTATGCAAAAATATCGTTTTTATTTTGGCGAATATTTACCATAATACACATGTCTATTGAAGGGAAATACAATTAGAAACATCATCAAGAAATAGTTTTAGTCTCTATATGCGATACAGATAGTTTTTTGACTCTGTAGTGTAATTACTTGAGTGATTGCCAAATGTTTGGGGTTTTTTAATTTTGAAGGATGTGTAAATAAATTTGAAGAACGATGTTTTGCGCCCTGTTTTTGAAAATCGCATTATCAGCCGCAGAACTGATTTCGTTAGGCTACTGCATGGCCAGCCGAGGCAGCCATTTGAATGAAATTATTTTCCATTATTAACCGAAAGGATTGTACTTTCAAATAAAAAAATAAATTTGAGATAATATCCAGTAGTTTTTTTTATAGAATTTTCAAAAAAAAAAGTTATTTGGCGGACCCTGCGAAAAAAAAATAAAAAAATCCTAAACGAAGATTATGTGGCCCATTTAAAGTGAAAAGACGAATGATCGGCGGCAAAATCTTTGGCCAGAAAACAACCACCAAGGAGACTACTGTCATGGCATTTGAAAGAAGTTAACATCAATAATGTGAAATAGGAAAGGAAAAAAGATATATTTAATCTTTTCAAGTCACCCCGAACGAGTCTCATCACTGGTACAAAAACTCTAAAATGAACAAAACAACAAAAAATATGGCCCCAGAATCCGATTTAAATGATGATTTATAAACAGATCCAGATTAATAAAATTCAACGAAAAATTGCAAACAAAACATTTCCATTAAAAAAAACACATGTCCATCTTCTTCTTCTTAATATATATTTACCCTCGACACTGATTCACTGACTCTGTCACGCAGTACGTAGGAATTTAAATAGGCATTCTATAATTCTATATAAATTCTATAAAATAATAATAAAAAAAATAATATTTTTTTTTTGTACAGAAATTGTGTTTTCCCCAAATTTTTTTTTTTACAAATTTTTTTTTTCAACAAAAATTTTTTTTTTTACATAATTTTGTTTTCCAATTTTTTTTTTAAAAAAAAATTTTTTTTTTCCACAAAATTTTTTTTTTTAACAATTTTTTTTTTTCCACAAAATTTTTTTTTTTTCAACAAAATTTTTTTTCCATATTTCAACGGGCGCCATAGGCGCATTACAACTTACTAGTAATAATATAATAATAAAAAAATAATATTTTTTTTGTACAGAAATTTTTGTTTACCAAAATTTTTTTTTACAAATTTTTTTTTTACAAAATTTTTTTTTACAACAATTTTTTTAAAAAAAAATTTTTTTTTTACAAAATTTTTTTTTTCCACAAACATTTTTTTTTCAACAAAATTTTTTTTTTTCAAGAAAAAATTTTTTTTTGAACAAAATTTTTTTTCTTCCACAAAATTTTTTTTTTCAACAAAATTTTTTTTCCATATTTCAACGGGCGCCATGGGCCATTACAACTTACTAGTAAAAAAATAGTTTTTATTTAATGCAAAAAGTCTTATGTACAAGATGCACTTTTACTTTTGTAATAAAAAGTTGAATAAGAGCTTTAACTATATGATTTTAGTACCGATTTTCAAATCAAAACTACTTAATGATTTTTTTTCATCGTCAGTAAACTTTAAATCGTTAATAACTCAGAAACACAATTATGTGACTTGAGATGATTTTGTTGCATACCGACAATATGAAATAATTTTCGGAGCTTATTTGAAGCAGTTTGGTTCTATATTCCATATGAAATGATACATGTCGGGTCCTATTTGAGAAACTGGCATTTTTGATAAAAAAAAAAAGCGCTCTGAGCTCTGGAACCGAAAAAGATATTCCCATTTAAATGAAGAACAAATGAGCTTAATAAAGTTACAACAAAAAATACTCGATCCGTTCAGCAGCGTAAAACGGAAATGGGATTACTAAAGCACACGAAATTTTTCAAACTAAAATCATATGATGGAAAAATTATTAGGATATATATATATATACATATATATATATATATTTGTATATCCCATGAGCAGCATAGGATCGTATAAATTTAATTCCAATCTACTCTATTTACTGCACGAACTTTCAATCCATTTAGGCTTAAGTTTAATGGATCAGCTAAATTTCAAATTTGACATTTCCATGTATGTGAAGAACGACCTCTTCTGTTCATTTGCTATTCGCTATCACAACAATGCCAGTTGACTTTAGACTTTGTAGGGTACCGTAAAGGAGCAATGTTATGCGAACAATGCATCAGCGATTCCGGTCCGTAAGTCGAATATCGGGCAAGCCATTTGTGAAATAGAGACAAAAGTCGTCAGATACTGTTGAGGAACTCCCGCATATATTTGTCACAAGCTAAGCGCCCCGGTAGGCGAGTTGGTAGCGTGCTTGCCTATCAGCGTGGGGGTTGTGGGTTCGATTCCCACCAGAGGCTTTGGTCTGTCGCTGCAAAAATCAAGCCAAATGGTCTTTGTCACCCGGTTTACCCTTGGACCCAAAATTAGAATATAAATTTACTTTGTATTGTAATTAATAAATAAATAAATAAATTTGTCACAAGCTGTGAGACCAATTTGTATCTGTATGGGATACGCTATCAAAGATATTATGTCATAGTGGAGCCATAATTTTGGCGTCACGATTACTGAGTATAGAAACAACATCATATACAGCCCGCCAAGCTCGGATTATATCCCCTCAACCACACCTAACTAAAAATGTCCTCCATTACTTGAAGGACATTATACACTTACAAAAAACCCGAGTATTTTCAATACAACCTTGTCAAAGGTAAGATCTGTCTCCCATTGTGCATAGACTGCATTAACTTCTAGCTGACGCGGAAAACGATACAAACAAATAAAGAAAAGTAAAAGGGCATGAAGTAAAAAGTCTGCTTGTTTGACTGATGTTCCATTTCCTCTCCCTCTCGGCAAGTGGCAATGTTAAAAGGACAATCTGGTTTTGGGTTCTGTGTTTTTTTTTTTTTTTTGCGCCAAGAAATGTGTTATAATATTCAGCTTTGTATAAAACATTAAACGACGCAATCGGCGGAGAGGGACAAATGGAGACATTGAAATTGTTAAAACCAAACGGAATGCTAAATCATGGATGAAGACAGCTTTGGTCAGGCACAAAAACAAGGGACAAGGGACCAAACGACCAGAGCAAACTGCGAAGAAGAAGAAGAAAAAAAAATACTGAATATAATTGCATTGCATAACCATAAGGAAACACTTATTCATCATGCCACCAGCGACCCAACGTCGTCGACATTAGAAAAGGTCCGGCGCAACAAAGGCAACGCAGGGAGGCCAGGCTAGGGCAGACGAGAGTCAGCATCAGACGATGCTGATGATGCGATGAAGATGGTCACAAAAGGAATTTCTACGACTGCACGCTGCCTGCCGGTCATTGGAGTCATGTTGTTGTGGTGCTGGTGTGGTCCATAGACGCGAGATGTTGCGTTCAATGTTATTGAAAGTTGTATTTTGAAATGTGGTTAAGATTGGCCATCGGCCGCTCCCCGGGTTGGAAGGCAGTCAGAGTTGGAGGTAAATATACAAAAAAAGAAGGAAATTGTAAATGGAAAGGCGAGAATGAAGGTAATCAATACAGGGTGATGTAGTTAAATATGTGGCTGGAGATGATGAAAAGGGCTCAGAGGATAAAGGCAAATATTGCATGAAAGGCCAAGGGACATAAAGATAACTAATAACGATCATGAGAAACACAGACATATAGAGAGTGTGCAAAAAATTCGTGACACTAGTGGCTAGTGGACAAACTTCACAGCCCCCGTTGTCGAACGGTGGGCAGTCGCGATAATGGGGCTGTCGTACCGGAGAGTGTGTGACTCAGTTCTGGAACATCGACTGTCCATCGATATCAACAGCTTAACATTACACAGACACGTTTTTTGCTTAGAAGGCCCAGTTGAGTCAACAATTGAAAGTACACGACCATCGCTTCTCAGTTTGGTCCTTCGAGTAGCTCGAGTATGAGCAACGATTTTGCACGAAAATTTTATTTTCTGGCGCAGCGTATGTTCATTTTAGCGGCTATGTTAACAAACAATCATGTTGCATCTAGTGATGGAAAAACCTAGACAAGCCATATAATTCTCGGATTTGGTTTGGATTTTCGTGCGATGGCAACACTGTCTCATTTTTTCTTTGAAAGTGCGGCTAGATTCGTCCTTTCTGTTTAAGGTGGGCGCTACGGAGGCATGATCGACTACTTTTAGAGGCCGGACAATCTGTACGTCCCAAAAGTTACGAATTTTGATCCTGCCAATAAAATGAAAATATATAAAATAATGTATTCGAAATTATAGCCATGCTAAACGTTGGCTGAGTTCTGGAAGTCAGAGCAATTTCATTGGCCATTTAATTTAACATCACCAATCAATTCAATGCTTCACCCTGTATCTCGGTCTATTAATTGTGAATCAAAAAGGAAAACCAAGCAACACTTAAACAACATGTTGTTGGTGCGGACGATGTCGATTAGTCTAGTGGTCGTTATGTTGTCCCTTCCCCCCCTCTCTCACCCTATTCTACCGACTTAAATGCAAATCATAAAAAGAAATAATGTGGCAATTGCATAAAAGCCAATTCAGCACACACACAGACAAACAGACAGACAGAGAGAGAAACATAGTCGAAGCAAAGGCTAGAACAACTCGGCCCAAGCCACAGCCATGATACAGTATCAAAGGCAAAGAGCAGAAGTAGCGACGCCAAACCAAAACATTCAAAGCCAAAAAGGACATCCACAAATGTTTCAGTGGTAAATGGTGTAAACTGTTGTTGTTAACTGGTGTTTGGCTGCCACACACGACCACAGCAGTAACACAATAACGTTGCATGTGTGAGATTTCATTCATTGAAATCATTGTAGCACGAGGGCGATATGATTAGTAAAGTAATAAGGAATGCTTGCTAGTCAGCAAGAACACATTGGGTCAGAAGTCCTTTGCCGTTGAATTCGAAATCTCAACTATCTTAATCGTCCTAGAATTATGTGACGTGGCAAAGAAAAGTAATTCACATTCACTTTAATAAAAAAAGGTCTTTAAGTGCTCAATTGTGTTTCCACTTAATTAATAAAGCCAAATGCAGAGTCATTTCCGGCGAATCTTTGAAGAAGTTCCTTTAACAAAACACCATTTTTTTTATCGGCCTTGCCCAAGTACTTGGTGGACCACCCAGTGGTTTTATTTTGACAATGACAGCCCTTTTCCGCTTGAAATCGTGACATAAAGTCAATTGAACAACATTGGGAAATAAAAAAAAAATTGTTTCTAAAATTTAAATGTGGCTCCACCTCGTCGGCTGTGGTGCAAAACGGACGTCACTAGAAATAGGAAAACCCGCACGTGATGGCCGAGAAGCCAAAGCGTTCTCAGAGTGTACTGGTTTAGTACAGATTATGGAGCCGCGGAATCATTGGTCCATTTTTTTTAGCTCATGATGCGTTCATGAAAACCATTTATGATGGCCGGAGATTCAAGACAAGGACTCATCCAAGTCATTAGTTGGCATGAAGACAAAGTCCACGCCATAATTAGTCATCTCAAGCTAGACAGATTTTTTTTTTTAATATTAAAAAAATTAAACAAAAAAACAATTTATTCGAAAGAGGAAATATGCTCGGACTCGCAAGGGTAATCGATCGAACTTAGCCCTCAATAGACCGTTTGGCCAAAGCCGGCATTCCACACAGAAAAAAAAGACAACCAAAAAATTTCAATGAAAATATTTGTACAAGAATTTCATCACTGAAACTTTTTGTTAATATGCCAAAAAATTTGTCAAATATTGAAACGAAGTTTGATCAAATGTATCAACAAAACAATTCATCAAATATTTGGATATTTTTAATGAATTTTTTTGTTGATCCCATTTATCAAATTTCGTTTTAATATTGATACATTTTTAGCATATTTACGAAAAATGTTATCAAATGTTGAAAGAAATTTGATAAATTGAATCGACAAAAATTTTATATTTATAAAAAATAAAAAAAAAAATAAAAAAATTTATAAAATTTACAATTTGTTTTGTAGATATGCGAATTTTTTCATCAAAAATATTTTTGATAAACAACCTACAAATTATTTTGTTGAATGTGAATGATTTCATCAAAAATATTTTTAATGAACGACATACAAATTTTTTTTGTATATATGAAACTTTCTTCATCAAAAATATTTTTGATAAACAGTATACGAATATTTTCTTTAAGTTGACAAATTGTTTTATCACAGGATTTTCAATGAATTTTTTGTTTGAATTCGTGAATATTTTCATTGAATCGGAAAATTATTTTTTTCTGTGCAAAGGATCGACATTATTCGTAGGGGATAACACGATCACCGAAAGCTCGCAAGGAAAACGAACAACCAGAGCTAATTTGGAGTAGACGATCGACCGAAGTACTCTGGGTAAATGTCCGATCGATGCCGCCAGGATCGAATACATTTTTTTTTTATTATTTTTTTTAAATATTTAAAAAAAATGTAGTTGATAAGGTCTTGGACAACTTTATCCGAACATTTGCCCAGAAGACTTCAGTCGATCATTTCCCACTACGACTATGGATATCGGTTAACGTCATGACTCCTGAAGGCTTCGGTTCATCGATTACCGTGACGACTTCGATCGAATTTTTAAGCCGAGGTCTTCTGTCGGTCGTTTACAAGATCGATCGATCGTGCATGCCGACGGCTTCGATCGATTTATCGTGACGATTTTGATCGAAAGTTTACCCTGAGGTGTTCGCGACTCCTGGTGGCTTCGGTTTATCGGTTACCTTTATGGGTTCTTTCAATGGGTCTGTCAAAGCTAAGGAATATTTAAAGAGCCACTTGCCTCATTTTCACTTCGCTTATTTATATAAACTTGGACGATAGATGTCGTCTGTCTGTATTCCCCCATCCCTCTAATTGCCACACTTTCCATACCATCTTCTTATTCCTTGATGTTTTTCTACAGATTTTTCAAATGTACGAGAATTTAACGCAATTTTTTTTTTCACATGCTTTCTCTGTATTCCAGTATATATTGTGTTCAATGTGGAGCGGGGGTGGAAGTGCGGACAGAGCATATGGCACAAAATATATGGTAACTTTACAATTTCAACAACGAGTACGAAAAAGGAGGAATTAACAATAGTAAACATGTGAGCGGACTCGACTACTCCCAGCGGGCGGGCAGGGTCACAAAGCCACCAAGCTCTCCCCAAACGGAAGTGTTAGTTTTGTAGAACACCTAGCGGCAACATTTTCATTCCCACCAAAACGAAAAAGAAAAACAAAAAAGTAGCACTCATTGTTAACGAAAACAATAAAATGAAAATGCTCGTGCCACTTTGCCAACGCACCGCCAGAATGCCGTGCATGCAATGCCGATGCCGCCGAATAGTCTCAGTCGTCGTATGTGAAGTCACGTGTTGCCATTTAAGTGCAGACATGGAAAATGAGACATTTTTATTTCATCGTTGAGTACTTGGTTTTCTGTTTTTTTTTTCGCCCGCTACTTTCTGCATCCCCCCGTTCTTTTTTGTGGCGTATAAATAATTTTACCTTTTCTTGTATTTTTTTTCTGTCGCCATAAAAATGAGTTGTGCAAAGCAGCTCACTTCGTTTGTGCCGGAAAGTGGCCATTATGTTGTGTCACTTTCTTTCACGTTTTGTCGTTATTGCAACACTTTAGAGTTGGATGGGGCCGGGCAACAGTGGTCGGTTGCTTGGCGGTTGAAGGACTCTCGTTAGAGGTGGACAAATATTATGAGTTATTATTTCTTGGATTTGGTTTTTGTTCCGTTTCATTGTTAGTGCCACACAATACACTTCATCACACCTCGTCTTGGGCAGTGAAATAGTGTCGGTTGGTTTCTTCGGAGAGGATGTGATTTGTTTTTTTGTTTCTCTTTGAGCAACGAAATGTGTTACTTTCATTGAAATGCACTGCAATGTTTGAATTGAATTGAATCCTTGAAAGACTTCGGTGTGATCCATGGTACGTGTATTCTGCGGGTGTGCGAGATTTCCGTTGAAGTTATGCAATTAATATTAAAGAAATTTCATAATATTGAGGAGATTGAGTGTTTATTGAAGACTGAAGCTAAACTCTGGGCAGAATTTGAATGGATATCCTTGGTTTCTATACAATGTACCCGATTACACAATCGATCAACAATTACTACGGGATCGATTATGAATTTTCTTGGAAGAAATATTAGATGTCTTTCACTGAAATTTACTTGAATTGTGTCATAACTCAAAACCGGATAGCAGTTTAAAGTTATCAATTGCATCTTACTTAGCAAATATAGAAAAAAAAAACTATAGGATTTCCCTCACATATGTATGCTTTTTCTAGAGCAAAAAGGTAGAAAGTGAGTTTTGAATTGTGCCACCATTCAAGTAAATGAGGAATAACAGGAATTATGTGGCGCATCATAGGCAAAATAGTACCTCCAATATTTGAAGTCGCTTGCCTCATTTCCACTTCGCTTATTTGTTTAAACTTGGGCGATAGTGACACTATTCAAGTAAATGAGTGATCTTATATATAATATATATTTACCCCCGACACTGATTCACTGACTCTGTCACGCAGTACGTAGGAATTTAATAGGCATTCTATAATTTTCTATAAATAATAATAATAAAAAAAATAATATTTTTTTTTTGTACAGAAATTGTGTTTTCCCCAAAATTTTTTTTACCCAAATTTTTTTTTTACCAAAATTTTTTTTTTTCCAAAATTTTTTTTTTAGAAAATTTTTTTTTCAACAAAAATTTTTTTTTCAACAAAAATTTTTTTTTCAACAAAAATTTTTTTTTTCAACAAATTTTTTTTCAACCTAATTTTTGTTTTTCCACAAAAATTTATTTTTCAACAAAATTTTTTTTTTTTCAACAAAATTTTTTGTTCAACAATTTTTTTTTTTTCAACATAATTTTTTTTTTGCACAAAAATTTTTTTTCAACAACATTTTTTTTTCCACAAAATTTTTTTTTTTCCAACAAAATTTTGTTTCCATATTTCAACGGGCGCCATAGGCGCATTACAACTTTCTAGTATGTATATAACGGGAGAAATAGCGATTAACCCATTCTTTTCACACTAACCGATTACGTTGAAATATCGCTATCACATCTGGTGTGTAGGCTTTTAATGACACTCTTATGAAAAATATTAAGTTTTGATTACCTAGGTGTTTTAGGTTCCGAAATATAGGGTGTTGCGAAAACGCACCAATGCTCGATTAGGTGTATATATATAAAATTTGTTTGTAACAGTGAACAATTGTTATTCAAAAACTAAAAACTAATAAGAGAACAGAATTTAAGTATTGCTTTTGATTCTGGCACTAACTGTAACTCATCTTCCAAGGGTAAATTACAGACCTGCCAATGTTACCCTCCAAATATGGGGAACCCTTTCACCTTTCCAAATTGGTATAACTTATTTCCCTTAACATTCAATGATCTCCCGAATCTATGAGCAATGCGCGATTTCATTTTGTATACTCACTAATCGAGACCTACTGTTTAAAGCTGGCTCCAAACGGCTGATGTTTTTCTAGAGAGGTTTTTAATGGCTTAGCCGTTACTCTCTTATTTGTAAAGTCGACAGGGTTTATGAGGTGGAAAACAGCTGCTGATGGCTGATGTTTGATGGTCTACCCGGTTCGGAATCATACCAAATTGGTATTGCAGTCGTTAAAGGCTTTTGAAGGAAACAAAGAAAATTCCTCGTGTTAACTAGTTTGTTAATGCAGAGCGCGATCTTAGGAAACATTAAAGAGTAGTTTGAAGAAAATACCGAAAGTATAAGCAATTTTATAAAAGTACTTGACATCACTGTCCTTGGTGGCGTATGAGTTATTTTATTTAAAGAAATTCCTTTAGTATTTTACTATTTCGACTATATCTCCGGATAGGAATAACCTATTGGGTTCAAAGTAACCTTAATTGAAAGATAACACAGTGGGCTACATAATAATTAATTAATATTTCATCCAAATCCGACCATAACAAATCATTAATCATCTCTCGATAGCGCTGTCCATTGATCCAATCTCATTTTCGAAAACGTAAGGTCCAATGACCCCGCCGGACCACAAACCGCACCAAACAGTCACACGTTGAGTATGGAAAAGCTTCTCAACAATAACTTTTGGGTTTTCCGAACCCCAGATGCGACAATTTTGCTTGTTGACATAGCCGCCGAGGTGGAAATGTGCCTAAAACAATTTGTCAATCGTTGGGCAAAGATCTTAAAAGCATCGACATTTTTCGGTGAAGTTTTAATGTGAAATTAAAACACACTTGAATCTTTTTTTAATAGAGAGGTTAATCTTGAGATGAATTCAAATAGGGTTCGACACAATGTTATGGATAAATATTGAAACTATAATTTACTTTTTTTCGGTATTTTTATACCCTCACCCTACGGGTAGGAGGGTATATATCATTTGATACGACCCAAAAGTGTAACACCTAGAAATATTCAGATTAGAACCCAGGTGTCTTTGAAACAAATTCGATTTATGACTTTCTGAATCGTTTGAGCCATGTCCGTATGTCCGTCTGTCCGTCCGTCCGTCTGTCCTGCTGGTACGCACGATAACTTTCGAAAGCGTTAAGCAATCACTCTGAAATTTGGCATGGCTGAATATTTTCCCAAAACTGCTTATGGGATTGCATATGGGCTATATGGCCACACCCCTTCGGGTACCTCCCATACAAATCTGATATTTCGCCCACTTTATAAATCGTGTAATAATATCAACTCGCGCATGTTCGATCTTGGCCAAATTCTGTATTTAGTAATGGTATAACTGGACAAAGTTTCGGACAAAAACTTGGCAGTCTGGCAACTCCCCTTCTGGCACCTCCCATACAAATGTACCATCCCGCCTACCTTAGAAATCGTGTAATATATCCAATATGCCCAACGCGATCTTGCACAAATTTTGTATTAAGAAAAGCTATAGTTGGTATAACTTTTGGACAAAAACTTGGAAGTCTGGCAACTCCCCTTCTGGTACCGCCCATACAAAAGTACCATTCCGCCTACCTTAGAAATCGTGTAATATATCCAATATGCCCAACGCGATCTTGTCCAAATTTTGTATTTAGTAAACGTATAGTTGGACTAAGTTTTGGACAAAAACATGGCAGTCTGGCAACTCTCCTTCTGGTACCCGCCATACACATGTACCATCCCGCCCCTTATAAACCGTGTAATACTATCCATATGACCAACGCTATCTTGCCCACATTTTGTATTTAGTACAGTTATAGCTAGACAAAGTTTTGGACAAAAACTTGGAAGTCTGGCAACTCCCCTTCTGGTACCTCCCATACAAATGTACCATCCAATATTTTTTTCTATAGCATTTCTATAGTATTTTAGGTTGCTATTATGACATTCCATGAGATGTTACATCAAATGATGGTAGCCACGGTCACATTTAACTTTCCGATACTTATGAGTATGACACTTGTAAGTTTTTACTGAGGGTGAGGGTATATATAAGTCGGTTTACCCGACTGCAACTTTTTCACTGGTTTGTATGTATTTCTTTCATGGTTATGAGCAATTATTAGGAATACTGCCACGCCCTAAAAAGAAAGTCACAACAAAATCAAAAATTGAGATAAGGCCAGATTCGGAATCGTGATTAATATTCTGATTTTTGTGTTAAGCTTATAAGACCCATTTCTCAAATGTAAAATATTTCAAAATAAATTCTGAAATTTTTTCAAAAATATTTAATTTTAAGGCGTCAATGATATGAAACGTAACAGCTAAATATCTGAAAACTACCAAAATAGAGATGTGAATATCTTAAAGTAAACTATATGACATGCAAAATGCTCTTGAAAAAATATTAGACGGTCAGAGCTGGCTGTAGTTTATTAACAGACCGCAGTCTGTTTATAAATAAATAATATTTTACACAGTTCAATGATCACTCACGGATTGTTAGGCAAAATTTATATTTGAAATAAAAATTCACAATTTATTTATGTATTCCCAACAAAAACATGACATGTCCTTAAATTAGATTTGAATAAAGTTTCATTTCAAAAAGTAGTCGGCCAGCTCAATTGGTCAAGATTATTCGATTTTGGTACAGTACCAGCCACTCTCAAACTGAGCCAATTTTTTGGGATGCTCATAGAGACAAACGGATAATAATTAACAATAAGTAAACATTGGCCATTCAAATGAGCGAAAAATTTCATGAAAAATTCATAAATAAATTTTATACGAAATATCCTCGTACGAGCGCAATGCATTCATATTTGATTCGAGGAGTATGAAGGCATGTCGCCCATCCATTGCCATTGTGCAAATCTGGACAATTGCAATTAATGCAATCGTCCATCCATCGACTGCATCCCATCCATAGCATTGCGCTCAATCACGGTGTCATTGGATTTATGAAAACGTGAGCGCGTGTTCATATGTGAAATTTGTGATGAATACCAAAAAAACAACAACAAAAAAAACAAAAAACATTCACCCAAACATACGATGAATACGCAATGTAGCATTTTGAAGAGGGCGACATAATTCCGTGATTCAGGTTCAGGTCGCAGTAGCTACCGGTCCATGGAATATATGCGATATATTATTGTTGTTTTTGCTGTTTTTGGTAATATTGACACACATATACGTATATGGACAATAGTCGGCGCTAATGTGTACCAGTGATACGGCTGAGACGAAACGTATTTACCCTGCAACGAAATTCAGTTTTTACTGGAATATTCCATAGCATTCAGCAATTTGTGGCAATTCCGAAGAATTGCACAAATATTCATAATAAAAACAAAACCAAAAACCGTAATTTACCTCTGTTGGAGGAAAAACATCACAAAATGGATTTTTCCAGGAATAAATGCATCTCGAAATGTTAATTTGTGTTCGTTTTAATTCTGAACTTTGTAAATTATGAATATTAATACAAAAACAAAACACTCTTTTATAAATCTTTGAGTTGGTATTAGACCAACTGACCACAGCCAGAGAATGCGTCGTAAATGAATGAACGCTCGCGAAAACAAGGAATTTCCTAAAAAACATTTTTGGTGAAACATGTTTTTTCAACTTAACAAAAAAAAAAAAAAAAAAAAACATTTTGTCTTTGTTTTTAAATAGATGTTTGCAATGGATTTGCGAAAGGTAGGCGATGTACCATCATTACTAAATCCTAACTAACGAAGATGTTGCTGCCAAAACTTGAACCTCGAATATTTTATTCGCCGAATTATCAAATATTTGAATCTTGAACCTCGAATATTTTCCTTTTGCCGAATCATCTAAAAAATGTGAATCGCTATATCATTGTCGGTGGATAAGATCATATGGGATAGAGTCTATCCGATAGACTAATGTTTGGGCTCAAAGAGCGGATCACAAATAGGAAATCCTGAAAACTATCATTACCCAATAATAGGCATGTTTTCGTTAAAAAACAAGCTATTATCGCTTGCTTAATTGTAAAGAAAACACCAAATAAGCGATATTGTCATTGGACACCAACTAGGCAGCATTCGGCCAACGCTATGAAAAAATATAAATACATTTTCATTGAAATCTAAAACAATATTCATGATAAGTAAGTTTTGCGAAAAAAATATTACAAATACAGGGTTTTCCAACAAGAGGTGTTATTCTGTTATTCAACGAAAAGTGGTATTTTTTTTTTAAAATAAATGATCGGATGTTTATTTCATAATAAAGAGGAAGGAATGCCGTTAATAATGAAAAACAATATCAGTCAAATGGCCACCACGCTTACAGGACCATATCCTTTTCATAAAAATGTTCCATAACCAAATAGCAAAGTGGCTGCGCCATTGTCCTCGATAGCCTCACGAATTCTATCTTTGAGGTCTTGAATCGACGCTCACTCGTTGAGGATGGAGAGGCTTCTCAACAACAACTCTTGGATTTTCCGAACCCCAGATGCGACAATTTTGCTTGTTGACATTGCCGCCGAGGTGAAAATGTGCCTCATCAATCAAGATGATTTTTCTATGGAATTCCGGATCATTTTCATGCATTTCAAGGACCCAATCTGCAAAGACACGACGTTGTTGATGCTCAGCCGGCTTGAGTTCTTGTGTTAACTGTAATGACGTTTGTGGAATGCCAAATTTCAAAGAATGACGAGGAATGGACGAACCTGGGTTTTGTTCAACACTTTGGGCTACAGCAGCAACATTTTATGTTATTTTATAGAACAACTTAATCTTTGTAAATTTGTGAAGAAGGAACTTTAAGGGTTATCCATTTCGTGGTTTCAAAAGTATAGGGCTTTGGTTTTCGACATCTGTCAAACTAAGTTGTTAAACCAATTTTTTTCTTTTCATTTCGAAGTCTGACATTGACGAAAATCGAACGCTTAACTATCACACAGCGCGTAAAAATTATTAAAACCTACTACAAAAATGATGATTCTGGCACAGCCACATATCGTGCTTTAAGAGGAGATTATGGTGGTCCAAAATTACCTCAAAAAAATCAAGGATTGCAACACTTCGCGTGGTGGTCATTTAAATGATTTAGTGTTTCACACATAATATCAACGTTCAAACTTTATAATAAAAAAGAAATATAATGAAAAAAAAATATTTTATATGTGTTTTATTTACGTTTACTTTTTAAAACGCAAAATGGATAAACTTTTTCATTCGATGCAGCGTTGAAAAAAAATGGTACAAGTCTAGGAATGGATCCTCATATTATGGGATATTCCAAGCTTTTACATTGTACCATATAATTATTTCGATACCTGTATTTTAGTCAAAGTGGCATTTTAGAGGAATCAAACTTCTATCAGTTGAAAGGTGATAGAACCGTCTTTAAAACACTTTTTCAATTTGAATGAAATTACTCGTTAAAAACTCGAAATAATTATGGAGAAATATTTCTGCAACTGTTCACAAAATGATTTATCATGGAGTCATTAAGCATCATTTACTAGTCGAGTAATAATAGTAAATCCATCAGAGGAAGCCCAGGAAAAAAGAAATAAGGATTGCAGATTTTATTGAGAGAACAGTACCAGAAAAATATCACGATATTGTAGAAATGAAGAGATATTGAATATTTTGTTGGCAAAAATAGATCATCGGGACATAGATGAAGAAGCAAAAGGATTGCTAGGAGACAGAAATAATTGCAGAGATTTTTTCAACCGAACGAATAAGAATTACACTTTACTGCTTTGTTTTAATAATTTTTTTTCACTTAATGTAGTTTAAATAAAAAACAAAATTAACATTAAAATAGTTCGCTATGAACATTTCTTTTTAAATACCGAGGAATATTTTTTTTCTCTATTTTCAAAATTTATTATTAAAATTGTGTATTTATGATATTTTTTTTAAGAAAAAACACATTTCCATGCTAAATATTAAAAAAAACTACAAAAGTTCATCTTTGACCTTGGATTCCTCAATAACTAACTGAAATTGAGACTGGAGAAAAGATTAAGGATTTAACTGTCGAATAAAAATGAAATTACGAAAATATATATATAGGTTCGAAAGTTACGGAGTTTTGGCCAGTAAAAAACGATTCTTAACCACTGTGCGTCGTCGGTTATCGATAACTATATGAATCCATGCGGTATTGCCGTCAAATGTTGATATTCATATTTTATAGGGACGGAAGATTCCAGCACTGTGGTCTCAGCCAGTCGGAGGATGCTGTGGGGAATCTGCGACAGTTTTAGAAACACCTAAGCCCAGGGAGAGACAAATTGTCCTTCCTAAGGCATCCAGAGTCTCAGACAGTAGGTGGGAATCGACAGGGCACAGTGCTAGTCCCATGTTTGAGTCGTCTTCAACACTTTGCCGGATCACTGAACAAAAAAAATCCCATTTTTGCTTGTTGATTGTGAATGTTGATCTGATTTCGCCTATTATTAAGACGAAAGTAACTCTCAAAACTTTCAAAGAAATACAAAATATGTACACGCCCAGGAGGCAACAGATTTTGATTTTCCTGCTCACGTTTCATGTGGTAATTTGAAGATATGGGACTACTCCCTCAGTAGTCTTCTTGGTAATATTAGATTTTGTTTATTTTCTACGATTTAGAAATAAAAGAAGAAACATGTTCCCACAAAAACAGCAAAATAAATAAATAAACAGACTCAACCGTTAGAGATGACAATTTGCTTTTTCAAATTATCGATAAACAGTCGACGTCGCACACTAATTCAAAACACCAAATTGGGATTGAATTGAGGTCTACGTCGAGAAGAAATGAAGTTGACTCAAAAACAACGGTTTTCATGTTTATTTTTTTTTTTCATTATAATTGTCCAATAAGAATAAGTAATTCTATTGAAAATGTAAATCGACCTTGGTTTAACATTTTAGCCTTCTTTACGTCACTATGACCGTTTTCCGTTTCTTTTTCTAATTTTGCAGTTCTTGAGGACCTTCTCAGTGTCCAAACCAACGTCAACCATCACTATTTTCGGCACTAGTTCTGTCCATGTCAATTCTTTCCGCTGCGTAGGGTGTCACAAAGGCCACTTTCAAGGGGGAAACATGATGTTTGTCCATTCCAGAACTGAGTTGATACTTCAACTGTTAACAAGCATAAGCTACCAGTGTCATCAGTATTGTGCAACACATATCGAAAATTATCAGTTGGCCACTGCCTCCTCACTGCTGTTGCATGTCAACTGCGGCGCTGAATGAAACCATTTTGCAATGATGGTGAATCTCTTGAGTTGCAACATGACATTGCAGCACATCTCCATTTACGTGTGGCGTTATGGAGTTGTTTGATTCTGTTTTTTTTTTTTTTGCTTGAGGCGCCTCTGTGAACAAATTAGCCATGCCCATAATGTATTATGATGCAACCGGAGTTTAGGGTCCAGTCTCTTGAATCATGTCATACGCGTGACAACTGTTATGACATTGATTGTTGCCCCTGATGATGACGATGATAATGATACAGATGCGTAATATCTCTCATAACATTGCAAGGTTTTTGAGGTTGCATTGGACTGTTCGTAATTTGCATGATGTATGAACCATTTACAGTCATTTGTGCCAATTGAAACTGGGAATTGCAAGCGAAGATCTCAGAAATGCTATATTACTGATATTTCAGAATATACTAGAGCAAAGTTACGTTAGTAAGTGAATGCCGCCAACAAAAAAAAAAGTAAAAAAAAGAACATAATTCTAATAAAGAAAATCCTATTAAATTATTTCAATGTATTTCACTCCAAATCCCCTGAACCAATTTATTTGGAATCTGGTATACAAATATTCTAAGAAGCGGAGAAACTGTTGACAATATTAAGAGATCAGAAGGGGTGAAGTATTTCATGCACCACTTCAAAAAGCCTAAACAATTGAATGCTTCTTTAGACACTTCGAATATATGGCTTGCCCAACGATCGTTACCCTGTATCTTCATTCATCCACATCACCCATAGATATTGACTACGATGCTGGATCAGTCGGACGTGCATTGAAATCGACTCTGTTCATTTGACCCCACTCATAAATCGGCGCCAAATTGCGATTGCGAGAAGTCATTTAACGTTCGCGTTTTGGAGGCTTTGGCCGATGGTCAAGTGAATGACAGAGATTGCTGTCATCCGCAAAAGATTAGATTGGGTTCACAGTCTGACCCAACAGGGCCTCAATGAAAATAAGAAATAGAGAAGGTTAAAATGAGAGAGAACAGAACCTTATGGCACTCCTGCGCTCAACATATCGAGCACTTACCGCGAAAAATACGTAATCGTCATTTTTTTCAAAACTCACTGTTTAATGAAATTCCGTAGAAAATTGTCCAATGCTCTTAATCCTAAAATATTAAAAATTAAGCATTTTTATATACAAAGATAGAGCATATTCAATTGTATCGATTTTTCTGGACCACAAAAAAACCGTTTCCTGAAAAATTTTCTTTTTTTGGCGCTTACGTTTTTTTTTAGGTTAGGGGTTCCATATGCTCGTTAGATTAGACCCCATGTATAACAACTCGTACAGAGCGATCTCTGTTAATCAGTTAACGTTTCGGCACTTTCAATCGACCGATTTAGCGATTTGATCCCACTACAGTCAAATTCGGATTTTATTTAATCGTATGAAAAATATTTCTAAGATTAAATAGATTACATCGTGTTACAAAAAATAGATTTTTTTTCTGTCCTATGAACCAAATGCACATATTCGGAAAGAGGGGAAAAAATACAAATACACGTGTATTGGCGATTTTCATGTACACGTCAGAATTTTTTTTTTTAAGTTTGAAGTATGAAGCTCGTAGTGGCCTGTGTGAAAGCCTTTGGACCGATTTTTAATCCTTTTTCAGTGATCCAATCGAGCTGATTTTTGGCAGTCAGACTCGTGGAAATGTCTGTATCACGTCAAATTTTTTGAAAAATAGATTTTTATCAATTCTTAGATTTTCATAATTTTTTTTTTTTAAATGTTTATCGTTTTTTTTAAGGTTTCAGTTCAAAAAACATTTTTTTTTTCGTAACGCTTAATTAGTTTAAAAATTTGGAGTCTCTTCAAGTTATGCTAAGAAAAGTGAAAAAAATATTTTTTTTTTCAAAAATAATAAAAATTGGGGAAAATCTGAGAATTGATAAAAATTGTTTTTAAAAAATTTGACGTGATACAGACATTTCCACGAGTCTGTCTGCAAAAAATCAGCTCGATTGGATCTGAAGCCGTAGGCAAAACAAATTATCTCAAAACATTATGACTACTCAACCAAATGAAAATAAGTTACTATTTCCATTCAAGCTTATTAATATTGAATCAATTTCAATTGATACATGTATTTTAATAGTTGTGTCATAAGATTCTATCTGCGTTTCATAGAACACTTTCAAAAGCACATACTCAGTTCGTTTAAATGAAAGAAGGTGCAATTATCCAAAGTCCTTTTTAGTGATTTTTTTTTTTTCATTTCCACTTAAGCGAATTGGACTATATATAGTTTTTGTTGGGCACATGAAATCTTTTGAATGTATGAACAAGTCAAACAGAATTACTGCCTGCCGAAATATTGGTAAAAAAAATGTGGCCAAATTGGCAAAAAAAAATTTACAAATTTTTAAAATCCATGTCAACAAGAAAATGACAATTATGAAAAAATAAACAAAATATTTTTTTTTATGGATTTGGCAACACTTTGAAATGAGCATATACTGAAAACTCCCTTCTAAATCTTTGAACGTTTTTTTTTCAAAAACCGTTCCTCTGAATTAATAAACAATTTTATCTCTGGAAAGAATATACTCTTTCCTACTTTTTGTTGAAGTTTCGACTTTGTATGTTTCATAATAAAGATTTTGTGGATTAATTTAAAAATTAAAAGTAAAAGTTGAAAAAGTTTAAAAAATTTGCTATTTTACATAATAAAAGCTTGATACTTTCCAACAATAACAAAGTCAATTCTAGTAAAAATATAATGATATTTTGTGAACCACATTCTTAATATTCGAGTATTTAGTTGTAGGAAATATTTGGTCACACCCGTCACATCTGGGATAACTCCAATGTTTTCAATGGGGGCCAATAAAAGAAAACAGGTGCAGTGGAAGAAATTTAAAGAAAATAAAGAAAAATATTAACAACAATTGGCTTTAGAAAGAGAAAGCGACCGGGACAGAAGAGATGCTAAGACAAATATGATGAATAAGAAATCATTGGAAGAAAAAAGAAAAAGTGTTTAAAAAAAAAACAAAAGAGAAGACAACGGATAAGGATGAAAGCCAAATTCTAAAATAAATCATTAGGGGCAGCAATTAAAGCCATGGATTATTTAAAAACTATAGTAAAAAAAAATTAAGTTACACCATCGTTTTCTACGATTCTAAAGATGAAATAGTGAAGAATAGTTTAACAGAACGATTAACACCACAATGTGTGTGTGCGTTCTACGGAATTTTTACAGAAACTGTCCTAAAAGCCATAACTCTCTAAAAACTGATGTATGTAAGGTCACAGCCTTCTGATGGTCATTCTCAGCAGAAATCACGTTCTCTCAATGTGTACCTATTATTAATAGTTTTAAATAGTAACATCCTTGGGAATCACATCCTTTTTAGATGTGGACCCATAACACCGTGTTACAAAAAATAGAATTTTTTTTCTGTCCTATGAACCAAATGCACACATTCGGAAAGAGGGAAAAAAATAAAAATACACGTGTATAGGCGATTTTCATGTACACGTCAGATTTTTTTTTTTTTAATTTGAAGTAAAGGGTGTTTTTTATTGGGGTATAGAACTTTAAGTTGGCATCACTTTTTTAACTGGCGGCCATTTTGTCAGCTGTCAAGTGATTAATATTTAGTTTGGTTTGCCATTTCATCATGAACAGGTTGACAAAAGAACAACGCTTGCAAATCGTGCAAATTTATTTCGAAAGTAATGGTTCAGTTCGCTTAGTTCACCGCAAGCTCCGTCCATTTTATGCCATTACATCCACAAAAACTGACTGTTTGGTGTGCTTTATGGGCTGGTGGAGTCATTGGGCCATACTTCTTCCGAAATAATGGTGGAGAGTCAGTTACCGTTAATGGAGACCGGTATAGAGCCATGATAACCGACTATTTTGTTGCCGAATTGGATGGCATGAATGTGGATGAGTTGTGGTTCCAACAAGTGGTTGAAAATTGGACCTGTAGAATTGGCTTTATTCGAGCCAGCCGCGGCGGCCACATGCCCGAAATCATATTTAAACATTAATGGCATAAAATTATCCTTCCAATAAAGCCAAATTGATGGACATTAAAACGATTTTCTTGTGTTTTATTTCAATTCGAAGTTCTATACCTCAATAAAAAACACCCTTTATAAAGCTTGTTGTGGCCTGTTTGAAAGCCTTTCGACTGATTTTTAACCCTTTTTCAGTGATCCAATCGAGATGATTTTTGGCAGGCAGACTCGTGGAAATGTCTGTATTACGTCAAATTTTTTAAAAAAAATTTTTATCAATTCTCAGATTTTCCCCAATTTTTATTATTTTTGAAAAAAAAAATATTTTTTCACTTCTCTTAGAATAACTTGAAGAGACTCCAAATTTTTAAACTACTTAAGCGTTACGAAAAAAAAAATGTTTTTTGAACTGAAACTGAACTGGTTAAAAAAAGATAACCATTTAAAACAAAAATTTTGGAAAATCTGAAAATTGATAAAAAATCTATTTTTTAAAAAATTTGACGTGATACAGACATTTCCATGAGTCTGCCTGCAAAAAATCAGCTCGATTAGATCACTGAAAAAGGGGTTAATAATCGGTCGAAAGGCTTTCACACAGGCCACTACGGGCTTCATAGTATGAAGTTCAAACTTCAAACTTAAAAAAAATTCCGACGTGTACATGAAAATCGCCGATACACGTGTATTTTTATTTTGTATCCCCTTTCCGAAAAAGTAAATTTTGGTTCATAGGACAGAATGTGTGTAACACGGTGTAATTAGAATATAAATAAGCGCCCCGGTAGGCGAGTTGGTAGCGTGCTTGCCTATCAGCGTGGGGGTTGTGGGTTCGATTCCCACCAGAGGCTTTGGTCTGTCGCTGCAAAAAATCAAGCCAAATAGTCTTTGTCACTCGGTTTATCCTTGGACCCAAAATTAGAATATAAATTTACTTTGTATTGTAATTAAATAAAATAAAAATAAAAAAAAAATAAAAAAAAAATATAAATTTACTTTGTTTTACAGTTAAATAAAACTTTAAAAAATACGAAAGTCAACAAATTTCTTTCTTATATGCGATCTTTTCTTGTAAGCAATTAGTGTTAAGACGAAAGTAAAGACACTGTGTGTTTACAGATCTCTCTTATATTAATTGTTTTCCTATAAGAGATGTTCTATATAGAAATGTGGCATAACAACTACTTGTGGACTTCTAGCAAGTGATGGGGATGTCCCTACCTTAAACTTAAAGAAAATCCAATCTTACATTCTTCATCGGATTCTCATTCCTTAAGACAACGCCTTATAAATTACTGCAGGAATACGATGGGTCGTTCATAGAAACTTCACACAATGTCCCATATTATTTGTCAGTCACATTCACCCGTGAATATTTTTAAAGCTTTAAATGCGTTTCGATGTTTTTATTTGTTTGCAGGTTTATCTGTTGTAGCAGCTACAAAACAAAACAAACAACAAAAAATCTGTTGAACTTGCAAACGTGCAAACGGCGCAGGAGTCTCGTCCGAGGGTAATTTACATATGAATTCATGTTAATTTGATACCCTTCTGCGTTACACATTCAGAACTGTTTTTGGCCACTTCAGTTCTATGTTTGATACAGAGGGCATACGTGGACTTGCATATACATACATATATACTCCCTACATGGACTCGTACAGGGCGATGTATCTACTTACAGACATATGCCGTTGATGCCCCAGCGTTTGGTTGTTTTAGACATGTGATGAGGTTCTTGCTGATTTTGGTTGTTCGTCTCTTTTTTTCGGCCACATTGAGCTTTTGTACGTGCCGGTATTGTTGGCGGACACACGATGATGTCGCCTGTCAATTTTGTGGTCAACGACGGTGTGAGGACCACGTAGTCCACATTGTGATTTGTTGCACAGGGCACCCTTTCGGTTACAACTTCATCGCCGTCATCGCCATCATCGAGTCGTGTTATCAGAATTGTAACTGGAATAATATTGTCATTTGTATTACATATACATATGTATGCGTTGCTATGCCTTTCATTAGGGAAATATTCCATGTAAATCCCTGTGAAATCGCTTTTCCTTTCGATTTATTTACCCTTTTGCGCGTGGTGGATTTTTCTTTCGCCATGCAAATTTTATCATAATGAAATATACAATTGCATTTGCTGCCCCTCCCGCCCTCTTGGGCTATGAAATTAATTTAAAAAAAGTTGCCCACCATTCGCATCATGCAACATTGTTGCAACATGGCCTTCAGTTGTGTTTTTTTGTTTCTTTTCCCGTTTTTTTTTTGTTCCATTTCTCGCATGAATTTGATGAGGAATTTTTATTGGAATGCAATCGGAAAAGTAATTTATCATTGCGGTAAGCACTGATGGACACACGGGCGCTGATCGGAGATTTCAATTGAAATTGATTTTGTTTTTTATTGCTGCAAACTTCATCATGTATGAAATGATGAAGTTGCATTTGTTTGGCGGCCAAAGTGGGACTGCTTATAAGCCGCGGTTAAGTTTTTAAATAAGTGAAATATTCCAAATGCCTTTCGGCATTGTTAAATTAATTCAATTTGTATAAACAATTGCATGAAGCTTCATGTATTTATGATACAATTAATGTCCATTAAAGAGTAGTATCACTTGAAATGCATAAAGTTTTTATTCCTTCAACATTATGCTGCGAGGCAAACATGTTTAATACTTAGCAGGTGCCATTTAGGATCGTAAATGTATGTGGACACGGAAACGGAATCCAAAAACCAGCAGACTACAAGGCAAGGGAAATGGTTTGGTATGGGAACACTGGCCAGATCCACTACACCACCTTCCAGACAAAGCTGGATGCGATTGAAGATAAGTGACATCGGCGGACACCTTAAAGTCATAGTCGACTTGAGCTCACGAACAGCAGAATGGAGTATGAGGTAGAAAAAAATCCGAATTGCAACAAGAACTGGGCTGATAGTTTCAAATGTTTGGAACGTGCCAACCCAGAGGCGGAGAGGATCACACTGACGCGCCTGGTCCCGACGGAATTCCCGCAGTGGTGATGAGGAAATAGAAAAACCGCGACCTGAACTGCAACTAAATATATGAAACAGATGCCTAAGGGAAGGAGTGTTCCCGATGCCTGGGAGAAACAGCCACTTGTCCTCATTGACAAGGCAAACGGTGAACCACATTCAACAGAGAAATATCTAGAGACTTATGAAGGCCCGCCTTGAAGAAGCATTGAAAAGGCAACACAGATTTCGGCCAGGCAAGTCCACTAGCAGGACCTTGAAAGACGTAGAGGATGAAGTCGAAGCAACACAACAGGAAACTCAATTCACCAGACCAGTGGGTGCTTCACGATACTCTCGATGTCAAGCAGGCTTTAAACAGTCTTAGATGGCCAGATGTGATGTGCAAGCAATTTCGATGAACCGAGATACCTGATGAAAATGATCAACTATTACACCGTGACAAAAAATAGATTTTTTTCTGTCCTATGAACCAAATGCACATATTCGGAAAGAGGGGAAAAAATAAAAATACAAGTGTATCGGCGATTTTCATGTACACGTCAGAATTTTTTTTTTAAGTTTGAAGTATAAAGCCTGTGTGAAAGCCTTTCGACCGATTTTTAACCCTTTTTCAGTGATCCAATCGAGCTGATTTTTGGCAGGCGACTCGTGGAAATGTCTATCACGTCAAATTTTTTAAAAACAATTTTTATCAATTCTCAGATTTTCCCCAATTTTTATTATTTTTGAAAAAAAAAATATTTTTTTCACTTTTCTTAGCATAACTTGAAAAGACTCCAAATTTTTAAACTACTTAAGCTTTACGAAAAAAAAAATGTTTTTTGAACTGAAACCTTAAAAAAAACGATAAACATTAAAAAAAAAAAATGTAGGAAAATCTGAGAATTGATAAAAATCTATTTTTTAAAAAAATTGACGTGATACAGACATTTCCACGAGCCTGCCTGTAAAAAACCAGCTCGATTGGATCACTGAAAAAGGGTTAAAAATCGGTCGAAAGGCTTTCACACAGGCCACTACGAGCTTTATACTTCAAACTTAACAAAAACAAATTCTGACGTGTACATGAAAATCGCCGATACACGTGTATTTTTATTTGTTATCCCCTTTCCGAAAAAGTAAATTTGGTTCATAGTACAGAATGTGTGTAACACGGTGTTATTTAAACAATAGATAACTGACCAGTTACATTGGGAGTATCACAGGGATCTATCGTAGGTCTTAACGTTTGGAGTGCTAGCTACGACGAACCACTGCAAATGCAGATGTCTGAAGATCATCAAAGCGAGAAATGCGGATACAGCTCCGACAAGTGATAATAGGAAGCAAAGACCTGTTAGACTCACCATGGGCAACAGCTGGCAGCGCTTTGTCTTTGGACAACCTTTGCATTTCCTTCATGATTTTTAAATTTTAGATTTTTACAGTTTTCATCAATGATAACATTAGAAACACAAGCCCATCATAATTATTTTTGGGGAAAAAAAATAATGTTTATTTAAGGTTTTTATTTTTTTTCTCAAAATAAAACTCCTTTCATTAAGCCAAAATTGCAGGATTAAAGTGCATCAAACCGAGTATTTTTCTAGTCTAAAAAAATATCCTTTTGAGAAAACAGAAACAGAGACGCAGCTTTCCCTTTTCCCTGTTTTCCTAAATAATCTTCGAAAATGGGAATCTTTTCTTGTAAAACGCGTGTTTGGACTTTGTAGCAAGTCAAACTTACTTCCTTCTACACAAAGCTTACTAGGATGTAAATATAACTTATTAGTTATTAATGTTACTTATTTGTGTGTAAGCAATAGAGTGTTTGGGAAAACAGACAACCAACTTATTATATTAAACAAACTACAACATTTGGGTGTGAATAAGTGTGTATTTGCAGCTGTTTCGCATTTTTTTCCATCTACGCTCTTTTTAAAAAAGAAGCAATAACCGAGAGAATAAGATGAATTATTATATAAAAATTCACAAATTGAAAAAAATAAAAAGTAACACAAAACTGAATACGTATATGTCGTAGTACTGCCTGTATATGTGTTTGTTATAAAAACGGCAAGCGTTGACTCTGATGTCAAGCTTGGGTGGAATCAACTGTCACAACTGAAAAAATAAAGCAGAAATAAAAAGCAAGCGAGAGTGACGAGTTGGGACTGCCTCGTTTAATTCTTAAAAACAATAAACATTTGAAGTTTGATTTAAAATAATAAAATCAATTAAAATGGATGAAAATGGATGAAAATCCGACATATATATTTGCTATTTCTCACCTACAAACATGTTAATGTATGGGGTATGGAAAAATATAAATATGTTTGATGCGAATTTGTTTAAATGGTAATTTTTTTCAAAATGCAGGGAAAAAATGGGCATTATGAATTTCAATGAAATGGTGAATGTGATGTGTTTTTTTCGGAATTATTCCGCCAATAAATTGCAAGGGAGTTCTGCTTCTTGAGTTTTTTTTTTTTTTTTTTTGTTGATTACTAACTTTTTTTTTGAAAAATGTATGAATATACCGAAAAAGTTTAATCTGCAATGTTGTTTCCAACAGTACACCGAATATTCCAAATAGATGAGTCGCGTCCACGTACTGAATCCTCAGCTCATGATCACCGACATTAACATTTATTTTGTTATTTTTTGTATAAAAATTCATTATTGATCAATCCGATAAATATCTGGAAAATGATGGCATCACGTATCTTTTTCCTTTCTATTCTTTGGGCATTCTTCTACTTAAGCGTTTTCTAAAAAAGGTTTAAAATTGTTTTTTTTTTCTTCGGACGTACCTTTATTATGTTGACTACAATTTTGGAAGGAGACGTCCGATCGAACAATACAATATATACAATTATATGATCTAAAAATGGTATGAACATAATTAGAATAGAAAGAAAATGCTTGTACGGCAAGGAGCAAAGTATTCATTTGTTGGCACAAACAAATTTAAAACTTTTCTTTTTAGTTTATTTTCTATTGGAGGAATCAAACCAGATTTGAAGAACATTTATGGACAATAGGTTCCCCGGTAGGTTTTTATGTGCTCACTTAAACACAAAGTAACTTTTTGCCAACTCATTTACAACTAACTTTAAACTAACTCAATAATTATGCAGAATTCTTCTCCATAAGTGATAAACTAGGTTTGGGCTCACTCTAGGCGAAAAAAAAATATAGAAAAAAAGTCAAAGAACAAAAGAAGAATCATAAGCTGCAGGAGTGCTCTCTTATTATACACAAGAGGTGTAATTTTGAATCACCCGGTATTTTGGTAGCTGTCACTTTTGAAGCTTTTTTTCCCCCGTTTAACTGTTTTTTTATATCGATTTCATTCAAGCAAATTAAAAATTTCATTTCAATGTCTGAATAATAACAATCACCACTCCTGGAATAGGACGACAGGAGACATGCATGATATCGATGACACAAACCGGAACTTAGGCGAATATCACTGAAAGTTCAAAGTCAAATACAGATGGCGAGCAGGTGGTGTGCAGATAGTGCGGGAATTCACTAACCAGCTTCAAATCAGAAACTTTTGTAAACTATTAAAAAAGCTTTTGGTGAAATAAACAAATTGAAATGACATTGATGATATTGATCATTGACATTGGTCAAATATAATAACTTTACAATCGTATGTACAAAAAGCTCCGAATTGAAGAAAAATATGAAATCCAAAATGACCAAATATCAAAAAATCCCAAATCGTATTTTAAACTGATGCTGGTGAAATGGCCTAAAACACATGTCTCTGCAAAATTTTACACTTTAATATTTAAAATTTGCAATTTTATTGGCTAATATCGCATAGCGAAATAACAACAAGAGTGTTTGGATTTTACAGCGTTTTGGGCTTCTCCTTTCTAATGTTATTCAAATGTTATCATGGATTTCTGGTGACGATATATACAAATTCACTTACCTATTGTTACATCAAATCGATCGGTATTTATTTTTGCAATTTGTTTTGACCGCACCGAAGAAATACATATTCTCTTATAATTGAATAACAAAGTTCCTTCCAAATAAACACAAGGTGTAGATTTCAATTTGTTGTTGTTTTCCAAAACATTCTAACATTCAATTTTGTTTCCGAACCGAACACGCATAGTCTTTACACAAGCGCAACACTACCACACGCACACAAGCGAACGCCTCATTCTTACATTCCCACAACGGACCGACACACAATTTACGATTATTTTCGAATGTTTCGTTGATGATTTTTATCGACCGACGATATATTTAATCAATTTACTACAATTTCAGGTCAATTTTAACTAATTTCTTTAATATTTAATAACTTTTCAAACAATTGTTAACTAATCAGCAACAACTTTTCAGTTGTCACACAAAAAGAGCGGCGGAAGAACTGATCAACAAGAACTTTTCCTCTTCTTCTCAAACACAAATACAAATTTTAATGTGTGTGAAAGAGACAACTATAGAGACATGTGTACAAGTGCAATGGAATAAGGATGCATTGGGAAACAGAAATTCTAACAACGTTGAACTGCTCGTAAAGGGAATGGAAAACAATAGGAACACAAGTACAAAAGGGAATGAAAAAGTGCATGTTGCCATATCGATTGCACGGTGATAGTAACGGGAAGGTGTACAGTATTAAGTTATTATTCGGTGAAAAAGTAACTGTTAGTGTTTCTGTTTAAATTCGTTATTTCGTAATTTTGTACAAGAAAATACTAAATGAAGTTTGCACTTTTTGTGCCGATTTGAATTAAGACGAATTTAAAAACGTATATTTATACGTGTGAAAATGAACTAAATTTTTTAAGAAACTAAACAACTCCTCACATAGAAACGAATTAAATCCTAAGAGGTTTTTTTGTTCGCTAACGACAATAAAAAAAATAACTTGTTTCCACTTAAAATTCAACATTTTTAATATCAAAATAGAATTTTAGTTCTGTTTTTACCTATTCAAAAAGTATTCACCTACCATTTTAAAATGAAAATTTTAGTGTACAGTGTATTCTCTCCTTGCGGACACCTCTCATAAACGGACACTTTTACCAGCACCAATCCGCTTTAATCCCCTTGTGTACTTCTCTCACAAGTGGACAAAATTCTCAGTCCCTTAGGTGTCCGCTTATGAGAGAGTACACTGTGAATGGTTTGAAAATGAAAAAATATATGCGAATTTTCTTCGTAGCACCTCGATGAACGTGTCAAAAAGGAATTTATGTCCATCAAGATTCCATGACGGAACAAACGTTCAACTTCTCTCAAATCAGCGAGTTATGTATGATATAATTCGTCACTAAACGGGACCTACTGCTTGAAGTGGGCTATGAACGGCTAACGGGTTTTCTGGAAAAGTTTTCAAATGGCTTAGAGGGCGAAGTGGTTTCGATTTCAGATTACCTGGTACCATTAGCGATTTATTTTTAAAATCATATGATCTGATTAAATCTTTACAGAATGATTACGTTGACACAAGTTGGGGAAATAATTCAATCTTATTCCCAACGGCCATGCTGTGTAGTTAAAAGGGTGCGTTACGGGATCTACTGCTTAAAGGCGAAACGAGACGTCAAATTAAAGGTGAAATTTTTCTTTTAGAAAATATTTTTTTTGTAAGGAAATATTTATTTTTTTAAAAAAATTATTCTTTTTATAAAATATTTTTTTAAGAAAATATTTTTTTAAGAAAATGTTATTTTAAGAATATATTTTTTTTAAGAAAATATTACTTTTTTAAGAAAATATATTTTTTAAGAAAATATTATTTTTTTAAGAAAATATTTCATTTTAAGAAAATATTTTTTTTAAGCAAATATTTTTTTAATAAAATCGTTTTAAGAAATTTTTTTTAAGGAAAATTTTTGTTATGGAAATCTATTTTTTTTATGAAAATATTCAATCTTGTTTCCAACGGCCAAGCTTTGTAGTTCAAAGAGTGCGTTTACGGGACCTGCTTTGTTTTAGAAAATATTTTTTTTAAAAAAATTTTTTTTTTAAGGAAATTTTGTTTTAAGAAAATTTAGTTTTTAAGAAATAATTTTTTTTAACAAAATTTTTTTTTTAAGAAAATATTTTTTTGTAAGCAATTTTTGTTTTAAGAAAATTTTGTTTTTTAAGAAAATATTTTTTTTAAGAAATTATTTATTTTAAGAAAATATTTTTTTTAATAAAATATTTCATTTTAAGAAAATATTATTTTTTTAAGAAAATATTTTTTTTAAGCAAATATTTTTTTAATAAAATCGTATTAAGAAATTTTTTTTTAAGGAAAATTTTTGTTAGAGAAATCTTTTTTTTTAAGAAAATATTCAATCTTGTTCCCAACGGCCAAGCTGTGTAGGTCAAAGAGTGCGTTTACTGGATCTGCTGCTTAAAGACGAAAGGAATCGTCAAATTAAAGGTAAGAAAATTTTTTTTTAGCAAAATATTTTTTTAAGAAAATTTTTTTTTAACGAAATTTTATTGTAGGAAAATATTTGTTTTAAGAAAATATTTCATTTTAAGAAAATGTTTTTTTAAGAAAATATTTTTTTTAACAAAATTTTTTTTTAAGGAAATTTTATTGTAGAAAAATATTTGTTTTAAGAAAATATTTCATTTTAAGAAAATGTTTTTTTTAGGAAAATATTTTTTTTTAGAAATTTTTTTAATAAAATATTTTTTTTAGTAAAATCGTTTTTGTTGGCACAATAATATTCGTAAAAAATGTAATCCAAAAATATTCTTTTTGTTTTCGGATAGGTAGCACTCTATTGAAGAAAAATAAAGAAAATCTATGGATACATTTAAAAGTTATGGCCTTTTTTTAGAAGTAGCACAATTTCAGAAAATCCACTCTATTGGGCGTTCAACAGATAGATTAGTAGACCTAGATCGTAGCTAGATCGTTTTAAAAGTGTACAGTTTTCACTACCTTTGCTCACTATTTCAAGGCGTTCCTAATGGAGTGATATATTTAATTTACATATTGTCTTATATGCGAGGATGCATCCAGTCACTATAAGAAGGGATTAGTTTAAATAAGCCTTCTCTTTCAGAGCGAAACGGATTTATCAACTAGTATTCATTTTTCGAGTGAAGTTCATTGTATATGCTTTTTAAACTATCCTCTCCAACATTTCACGAATTAATAGAGGAAAACTTTCATAACACCTGTGTCCTCTAGGCCTACCATTCTCCCCATTCACAACTAAGTCACTTTATGCAATTGCATTGCTTAAGCTATTCTTCCACTATATTTCAAGATTTACAGAACAGAACTAATGAACTCTGACAAACCATCCACAGGAGCTACATAACTACCAACGCCATACAAAACCCCAAAACCGCATTTAATGTCCCAACTGTATACTGTTCGGTGGTGGCCGCAGCCTTCCAATCAATTAAGTTTCAATTTTCCCAAAACAAATATGGGCACAGCGTAACGGGACAACACCGCAAACGGCAATTGTCGATAAAGGAAAACTACGAAAATCTGTGCAGAGGAGGGAAAAAAACTGAAAATTATACAGGCTTCATAAAGTTTTATATTTAGGCTTCAATTTCATTTCGGTTGTTTTCCTTTACCACCAACCAACAAAAAACACTTCACAGTATCGAAGAATCATAAAATCTAGTAAATGGTGCAGAAAACCAGGGAATAACAAAGAACAGGATAAAGATATCAAATGGTAACACAGGCTGGATAAAGGTCGACCATAAAATAACCCTAAAAGTGGCGAGTACTCAGAGTGTAGCGCATGTAGCAGATAAGTTATTTTGTGTTGGGGACATGCATTTCAAGTCCGAAAAAAATGGTGAACCAGAATTCAAGTACGGTGAGTTTTTACTCTTACGAAGCAAATCCGGGTTCACATCCTGGTCAGAAATCAAAAAGGTTTAAGACACCTCATAAATGCCAGCCATTTTCGAGCAGGAAATTAATCCCTTCGGAGCCGTACTGGAAAGTCATTGGAGGTAATTACTCTTTGTGTGAGAGCAGCAACAGCAGCAGCATTTTATGGATTCCACAACTTAACCTTTGCGAACCTCCGATATTGATGTCCAGGATAATAACAACGTCTCTTTCTGGAGAATTTTGCGAAATTGTTCTAGGTTTGTCATGATTTATGCAGCCGTTTTTCGAAATAGGCTGGCAATGCCACTGAAATAGAAATTAGTATGATGTGTGGCAAATATTGTAAACAAACATTTTTCTAGCCTAGCATAATTTTTGGAGCCATACATAGGAAAATTCTAAATAAAATCAGCACAATGCATCACAAATTTATTTTTTTTGAATCATCCGGGACATCCACTATTCTCATAAAGATAAAACGAGAGTGAGTTTCAAAAGTCGAAAAAAAAAATCTAATTAAATTATGTAGAGAAAGAGAGAGAGACCATTTGAGAAGATCTGCAGTCCCTTTAAGAAGGTCATTATCCACAACCTTAGAAGTCATGCTAAGGGTAATAATATGTCATTACCAGGTAATGCGAACTGTAATAAGTATTAAAAGTGTTTCAAAATAAAGTCTGACATTTTTATCTACGATAAAAAAATATTTATCCTTCTGTTACGAACGTTCACAGTGACTCAGGACACCCTACAGACAAGATTTGGCATACGATGCCAATACAATAACCAAAAATACAGAACTACAACAACATTTCTGCGAATATAAGCAAAGAAACCAAACCACTGCTCATTTATTTCAATTGTTATTTTTATGTGCCTTAAGTTATGCCACAATTTCCTTTATGCCCCTTCATCCCCAAAAGTATACCACTCGGTGGCACTATGCCACAGCGAGTACTTCATGTGTTTTTCTTTCTTTTCTTTTTTTGATGGAAAGAGGAGGTAACTTCATTTTTATGCCATTTTTTGTGTGCGTAACAAGCTCCAGTTTTTTTTTTGTGCTCTGTTCTCTATCAGCCAAATAAATGATCAAAGCGCTTTTTTGCTGTTCATCATCCGGTCTTGTATTTTTTTTTTGGCCTCTTTGCTTTCGGTCCTGTGGCCTGACGAAAGCAAGAGAAACTGGCAACAAGTGAAAATATTTGTTAAAATTAATGTCATGTTTGGCGGATGGCAAAGGAAGAAAAAGTGACAAAATTTTCGCAATTTTTTAAACTGTCACTTGACTTTGTGTATTACAGACTTTCACACAGAGCGTTTTCTTTTTTCTTCGGTTCTTTCCATTTTCTGTGGCTTTTTTTTGTGGTTGTTGTTGTTGTATGAATTATTTTACCCTAAACGGAAGGGTTGCATGGCTGTTGGCTTTATGTCGGCAATTTGTATTTATTTTCGTTGCCTTTCTGCTTCTTCGAACAAATTTGAAAAGAAAGAAATTGTATCTCTTTTGCATATCTAACATGGCATTTTAATGGGGGACCAGAGGGGCTTGGGCCTGGATAACAAAACAACAAATTACAATGAAAATGTGTTAATAACAATTTGTGTTAAAGAATGATTTTGAATCGATTTGTTATCATCATTGATTTGGAGTTTTTTTTTTTTTGATGTCTTGAATATGTAAGAAATTTATAATATTGTGGGATATAATTTTGATGGCTAAGGAGAATATTTGACTTCGAACGCAGACAACTAACACGGAACACCCAGACCCTGGTCGAAGGACCAAGCAGTGGAAGACTGGCAGGACTGGATAAAGCCCGCAAGTGCTGGGAAATCATTCATTAAAAAGACTAATATCAACAACAGGTTGTACAACGAACTTAACTACCAACCAGTTGAGTAGAGTTTTGGTGGACTATTTGGTCATGCGACTCTAAATGGAGAACATTGTTATACGTAATCTTTACTGCGTTTTGCTTCGCGGTCAAGTATGAGCGGACAGTGACAACTTTAGAGCGTTCGTAACCCGAAACATTTAAAACGATGTTTATCTTCGGTTTAATTTATTTACTCATTCATGTTGGACAGCTGTTGTTTGATCGTTAGTGTGTGCGATATATCACACAGCAAACCTAGGTTCGCAGCCTGGCAAGGGATTCGAAAAGTCATTTCTACCTCATGAATGCCGGTAAATTTAAGAGTAAGGGAGTATCAGTGTCCGGCTACAAGTTTCAAACCTGTAAAGTAATCGGATCTCCGTACATATTGGGCAATGTGCTCTTTAAAAAATTAAATGAAAATGTTATTTATTCAAAATATGATTTTCCGTGTGTATGTTAACAGTTTAATTACTTACGGTCTGACCCACGATATCGAATGAAAATCTATGCGTACGTAAGACAGTCACTTAAGGCCCAATTAGTCTTGACGGTTGACGGTAGACGATCAGCTGTTTGAGTTGGGGTTGCATTTTGCATGTGTTAGAGAGAGCCAAATAAAATTGACGGTAGACTTCTGCAGGTTGCAGAATCAACCGTCAACGGTCAAGACCGATCAGCTGTTTATTGTTATTGATTTCACTTCGACATTTTGCGCGCGGTAATTATTTATAAGTTGTAAATTAAATTTTATAGTTTAAAGTTATGAGTAATGTATTTACAAACGAAGTCAAGTTATATTTTGTACAAATGCTCTTCAATTAGCTGTTTTTGTTTTGTTTTGTCTTACCGTCGTCTAGTGTCATAACTAATCGCACAATATTGAGCCTACCGTCAACCGTCAAGACTAATTGGACCTTTACTTTCGCCAACAAATAGTGACACGCTATCTATTGACTAAACTCTTTAAATTTTCTTTCGTTCGCTTTGTCGTTCTGGTGACTGTGAGTGAGTCGCAACTCAGCTGATTGTCGCATAGAAAGCTGGCGAACGTTAACGTTCGACTTCGTGAGTCAGCCAGTTAATATTTATTAAATTGCAAAGCTATTTTGAAGTCGCAATAGAAAAATTTATAAAAAATAAATAAAGGGGAAAAAAGGATTTTTTGTATGTAAAACATAAATTTTAGAATTCCAACAATTTTTTGGTTTTGTTAATAAACAAAATTGAGCTTATGAAGTGTGAAAAATCCACAACAAACCCTACAGATTCCATAACATCCAAAAAAAGTGCACAGCTTGGTATCATCCGACCCCATTTCTCTAAAATTGTACCTCCAGAATGCCTCCATATGCCCGAAATCCTTTTAAAAGGTTATTGCCTTGTGTTGATCTTTCGAGTAAAAAATTGTTTTTTTTTTATTAAAATTTAATTGTTCGATGTGGTTTTTACAACTTTAATTTCTATCGACCTTAAAGAAACATCCTTTATATATGAATGTGAAACAAAAGTCGAATGGGATTGCTGGCGACATTGAGTCAATTGGTTACATCAGGTATACTTGGTATATCCAACGAGAGCTCTTAACCGCATCATAACTGCACACAGAGTGATGAACCACCAAGCGACGGCAGCACTATTGAAGCCACAACTAAACTAGGAAATATAACTGTCATATATGAGCGGAGGCTTCAATGGATTTTCTAGACCGTGATGGTGATGATTTTGAATATGGTAGCGTTGGTATGGAAGCTTCCACAATATATGTAAATAAACTAAATTTTACCTAATATAAATAAATTTTAAGAATTATAATTTTTAAATTCGTTTTTAAATTTATATACAAATTAAATTTGTTAATATACCTTTTGGGTAAAAGTCACAAGAAAAGTGTTTCAAATTAACTGCATAGTAACATTTTGCAAGACGATTTACTGCCTGTTTCCATAAAACGAATTTGTTCGTTTGTTGCAAATTGTCCGAATTGAAATTCCAATAAAATGGATTTTTATCAGCGAGGAGAGCTTAATCGTTTGGGATTGTGTGCCATATGGCGATAACTAAAATATATCGGAAAACCAGAATTGAATAATGTCTGAAACACATTTTATAACGCTTCGAATATTGAAGATGTGTAACGAAAGAGCAAATTCGTTTTACGGCAAAAGGTAGTTAAAGTTTGAAATTCTACTCACTGCCTTTAATTCTGATGGTAAGTCACAAACACCAATCGAGTAACAAATTTCCCCCAAAAAAATTGTTCCCTTTCCCAAAATAGCGATCATGAACTATTTTCAAAAAATGTGTCATTTCCGCAAAACAAAATCTTCTTGGGTTTTTTTTTCACAAAAAACTACGATTTAATTCCCTGACTATACAGAAGGGGATGAATTAAAATGCAAGTACATTTAGTTAGTTAGAATGTAATTATTTAAGGAATTTCCAGGAGTAATACAGTAAAAAAACAATTGTATGTTTTAGTGAAGAGGGTGAAGGATAACCCTAGAATTGATTGCTGGTTTGTTGTGAACTTGTTACGAAATGAAATTGCTCAGTTCCAACAATTAAGACAACTGCCGAATGCTAAATGATGTGTTTTATGTCCACATTAATTGTACTTATTTTTAAACCATAGTTTGTGTAAATGGCTTGGACAATAATTGCAATCTCTTATTCTGTGGGTAGATTACATTGACGACAAAATGAAACATCCAACAAATTAAGGAACTCCCAAAACATTGCTGAATGTTGACTGAGCCATCGCTATACATCACAATAACTTCCTGGTCGGACCCTTTAGCAAATAAAAAAAAAACGCAAACTTGGAGCCGACTTTATTATTGGTGGAATAATGGAACAGTTTTGCGGTTTTTGTAAGGACGTTGTTGAGAATCTCAAGGAGATACATGTAGATGCATTTTTGTTCAGATGCATCTATAACACCGTGTTACAAAAAATAGATTTTTTTTCTGTCCTATGAACCAAATGCACATATTCGGAAAGAGGGGAAAAAAATAAAAATACACGTGTATCGGCGATTTTCATGTACACGTCAGAATTTTTTTTTTTAAAGTTTCAAATATGAAGCTCGTAGTGGCCTGTGTGAAAGCCTTTGGACCGATTTTTAACCCTTTTTCAGTGATCCAATCGAGCTGATTTTTGGCAGGCAGACTCGTGGGAATGGCTGTTTGTTCTTTACATTGTCCCACGACATGTTTCAGTGCAATGTTATATCTAAGTATTTTACAGACTGCGTTTCGACTATTAAAATTCCGTCCACATTGACGTAGAAATCATGATTCAAACTACTGGCTGGTGGTCGAAAATAAATTTTGTCTTACTAGGATTTTACTAGGCAATAATCTATTCAGCCGAGCATATTCAAGTTATAGTGCAATATCCCTTTCCATATTATCTTACCAAACCAAAGCGTACTTGTACGGATAACACTGACAGATATTAACAGCAAATATTTAAAGCTGACAATATACTTCCAAGTTCTTCAAATCGTTTATGCAAATGGAAAACAATAATGGACTCGCCTGTGGAACACCATGTTCTATACAGACAGTAGAGCTCTTAGTTATTAATTTGCCCAAACCGTTTTCTGTTGGACAAATAACTTCTATACAATGACAACTCTTAACCCTGAATACCATACGAGCCCAGTTTTCCTATTAAAATGTCATGGCCAACCAGATGGCCATCTGATCCGTGCGGTCCCTTATCTGAGCCGTCGCGAATATAGCGGACAACATTCAAAACTGTGTCATCAGTAACATAACGCTGCGTTTTGTCTCATCGCCTCAGCTAGAATAATCCACTTTTAAGTTCACACTATGCGGGGAACATAAAATCTAACTACTTTCACAGAAACATCTATCTGTAGATTATATGTGCCGAATTGTATTCCAATCAAAGGTCCAAATATAAACGTTAATGAAGTAAAGCTTTTATGAAATTGAATCGATGATTCTTAATCATTCATTCCAGTATCATCTTGATAACTTGAAATGATTAAAAGAAAAACTTAAATTTTCATCACACACAAACACACAAAGAACGAAAATTCATTCTACTCGGCGTAAAAGAAGAAATGCACTCTATAATGATTGTCCCTCTTGATTAACTAACTAAACTTAATTCTGGCATCAGTTGTTATTTCGCCTTTTTTCCCCCAGAAGAAGATGAAGAAGAAGAAACGTGAAAACCTCCTCGCTGTTCGGCACTTTATTGTTTATGAAAAGTTGGAGTTTTTTGTTTTTTCTCTCTCACTTTCTTTGACTTAAGTTGGACATGTAAAAAATGGATTATGCCACTAGACAATTCTTAAGGAAGTACACACGAAGAAGGGGAAGAACAAGAGAAATGTTGGTGGAAAATGCCAGGAAGAAAGGAAACATGAAATAAAAATTTCACTGGTAATGAATCAAAACAATTTTCATATTTTTCTTAATTAATCTTCTTTCTTTAGTGAAAGCGGAGAGTTGGGGTAGAAGGAGGTGGAAAAAGCTTACGACCTGTAGAAAAAGGAAAAGTTAGAGCGGAACAAGTCGACTGTTAGCTGGCGGTATTTAGGCAAATAAAAAGAAATATAATTGAATAAGCCTATCTAATATTAGTAAATTTAATTAATGAAATTTGGGTGGAGAAGGTCAGCAAATGTGCTCAGAAAATCATTTGAAGGAATACACTTTCCCATTTTTTGATTGTTGATATTCGATCTCTTATAAATCTGCTTATATTAATTAATTTAAAAAAATACTGCTTTGCCCACTAAACCTAGCTAACTCGATAGATAAAAATCCCATAGACCATTTTGGTAAATGCAGAATACATTTTATAACGCTTTCATATCCTGAATGAAATTATATCCTGAATATATTCTTTAAATGTAGACTACATTTTAAAACGCTTTCATATCCAGAATGAAATTATATCCTGAATATATTTTTTAAGGTATTCTGCGATTTACACATGGAAGTCGATTTTCCACCAAAAGGTCATAGAGAAGATCTCTGTCATTATGAGTATGATTATTCAAATCGAATACTCTAAGGCCATTCTCCAGATGAAAAAACATTCCAACACTTTATCAAAATGTCCATATTAATGAAACGAATAAATTATGGTGTAGGGTGTTAAAAAACAAAAGTGCCCACAAGTAAAGTGCGTATTTTTCTGGACACAAACTTTTTCTCTTCCACCAAAAAAATATATGAACACAAGTCCGTAGGTGCACGTTGGCTTCATTCTTCTGCCCACAAAACATTCGAGACCAAAAAGGGTGTTACATCTTAAGAACTAATGCTGTTATAAGTGTAATAAGCACAAAATGACGAAAACATCGACGGAAATACCGAGACAGCAAAGAGGTTACCGCCGGCTCTAGGAGTGGGCAAGCACAGATGGAGGACAAACTAAATTAGCTAAGACACAAGCGATGTTCGTTACCCGAGCGACTGACGGTAGGAGGAAGCAAGCGACCGGGACCGGCAAAATAAGACAAGGAAAAAAAGGCTGATTCAAAACAAAAAGTGAGTAGCGAGTAGAACAGGAAGTAGATTTCATAAAGTAAATGAATGAATGACTGCGTGAAGCAAGGAGTGAATGGCTGAGTTGATATTAACTGGAACCAACGTCATCAACATCAGGTAATATATCACAGAGCCACGCACACACACACAAGGTGTATTACCGACCCATGCCCGCTCTATTCGCCATTGGTATCCAGAATGACGGCATTACACTTTGTTGTTGTTGTCGCCGTCGTCATCATCATCGTCGTCGTCTTACAGCGGAAATGAGACGCTGTAGTAATGAAGATAACATTTCCTGTTGTCAGCAGTTGTAAAGTTCTGAGCACAATAAGAACAACAACAACAACTGAAATCTAACAAGTTTTTGTTTTATTTTTCTGCTTTTTTGTTAATGAAAGGAAGAAACAAAACGGAATCATAATACACAACAATAATAATAATAATAATAACAATGTAGAAAAGTTGTGTGCTGCCGTGTTAAGAAATGTGCTGAAATCCTCAAAAAAAAAAAAAAAAAATTCAAAAACAATCAGCTGATTAAAGTCAATGGAAAACTGTTGATGTTTGTTGGTTTGAATGAACAAACATTTCAAGCCTTAAATCACAAAGAAACCAGGAAAAAAAGTATGGATAGGGTTTTCCAACAAGTGTTATTTTGGTGTACAAAGAAAATGGAAATTTTTCGAGATAAATGATCGGATGTTTTTGTTTCCTAACGAAGGAATGCCGTTAATAATGACCACGCTTACAGAACCATATCATTATCATGAAATTGTCCATAACCAAATCGCAAAGTGGCTGCCCCATGTCCTCGATAGCCTTACGAATTTGGTTAGAGCCACTGGGTCCTGGGTCACGGGGCAAATGACAGGATTTATTTCCAAAAATATATTTTAAATTCACCCACCGTGCTCCGAGAGGAGATGTGTCGAAAAACAACATAAGTGCCTTTATTATTTCTATGCTAGTAAGTTGTTATGCGCCTATGGCGCCCGTTGAAATATGGAAAAAAAATTTGTTGAAAAAAAAAATTTTTGTTGAAAAAAAAAAATTTTCTTGAAAAAAAAAATTTTTCTTGAAAAAAAAAATTTTTCTTGAAAAAAAAAATTTTGTTGAAAAAAAAAATTTTGTAAAAAAAAAAATATTGTACAAAAAAATTTTTTTGTTTAAAAAAAATTTTGTAAAAAAAAAATTGTAAAAAAAAATTTTGGAAAAAAAAATTTTTGGTAAAAAAAAAAATGGGGAAAACACAATTTCTGTACAAAAAAAAAATATTATTTTTTTTATTATTATTATTTATAGAATTTATATAGAATTATAGAATGCCTATTTAAATTCCTACGTACTGCGTGACAGAGTCAGTGAATCAGTGTCGAGGGTAAATATATATTAAGATAAGATAAGGAATTTCTCTGAAATCAGTGATCTGCGAAATAGGTATACTAATACATAATTGTATGTACTCACTAATTGAGACCTTCTGCTCCCAGCCTGCAGAGGCTTTTCGACAAAAGTTTAGCATAGCTTAGATAGCACTAGCATACGATTAAAGTTACTGTTGTGGGTTCGATCGATGTCAAATGCGGTTGTCTACCAGAATGGATGTGGGATAAACACTCATACAGTCTTCAACAGCTCACTACTACGCCCTTTTCAAAAATTAATAATTGAGAAGCTTAGAAAAATTTGCCATTGGAATTTTCTTCTTGATGATTAGAAATCATTATATGATTTGCCCAATATTATGCGGTAGTCACCACAAATGCACAAAAAAACCTTTATCATTTAAATTTTTTTTGAGATTACACATAAATTCCCCCAGTCTGCCATGATATTTAATTGCTGTGTAGTTGTGTTTCTGGTTTTTGTGCGCTTTCCTTTAAAAAGACATAAAATTCAATTTCATCATGTCCGCCTTGATGGCCATGGAGTGGAGTTTGTTAGCCATCATTCATTCCATTAGAGTTACAGACATACAAGTGGTTTACAAGTAAATAATTTAAAAGCTGCATTTCGTTCATCTTCTACTCGTAGTCGTCTCGACTCCAATGTTTTCTTGTTCGTTGCCGGTAAATGCGGGTGGGTTGTTCTTGCTCTGCATTCACGGAGTCTCTTAACTAATGTCCTTACGGGTGAGTTGTAGAGTCATTTATCCTGCAATTAATCATGATTACGCGCTTTTTCGTTGTTGTTGTTTCGTTTGTTTTTAGCTCCCTTTTTTCCTTTTTACTTATTGCCTTTATCCTTATTTCCTTTTTTTCATTTTCTCACTTAATTTGTATTTATTTAAAGTCCAACTTGTTCGACTTGATTTCAAGGTAAGGCTCTCGATTGTTAGAAAATTTCATGCGAAACTCACTCCAAGGCCAGGGCTTATGTGTTCAATGATTTCTTTTTAATTAAGAGAAATGCTAAGATGTCTCAGACGAACGAGGATTTTTTTTTTCAAATTTTGAGACCGAAACCAAATTTGTATGACTTTCTCTACAGAATAAGCTATAAGTGTATTTAACTGTAATAATTGAAACGATCCGATTTCGGTTTTGTAATTAACCGATTTCCGAATGTAGGCTGTAGACCTTAATCCCGTTTTTTTAACAGTGTTCCGTTCATCCCTATGTAACTTGTTTGGAGTTACATGGATGATATGCGGTCGTTCAATCAATGAGATAGCAGAGATAAGCAAATTACATCTATATAAATTGACTAATCTAAATAATTCTCTTTATTTGGCCAATTTTAGTTATAGTTTTGAGGCAGCTTGACTTACATGTGTTGTTGTTGATCCGTTTACAGTTGATCCCCCAACCTTCTGACGTCATTGGTAAAGTTTAGGGTTTCTTCAGGAACTTTTGTCCAATTGAATATTAAATCTTCGTTTTGTATTTATATATACGCTCCCTCAAGCTTTAATTTACATATTCAAAGTATTTACAAATAATTTTAAGATTTACTGACATGTTATGCCTTTGAAGTGAAAAAATGAAATAATTCGACACGTCTTCTTCTTTAAATTCACTATTTTGACATTTGTTTGTCCACACTCTCTATTGTTGACTATTTCCCCTAACTCCTCTCTTTGACCAGAACTCACACATTGAGAAAATAAACACTTTTCTCCTCTTTTTTTTATTCATTTTATGCTCTCCCATACTCTTATGTAATATTCTTTTTGTTGTTGCAATTCTGATCACTATTTCTTCGTTCATTGCATTTAATAAACATAAACATTGCATTTAATAAGAAATGAAATAATTGAACAGGTCTTCTTCTTTAAATTCACTGTTTTGACCAGCGTTGCCGTTGACTTTTTTCAAAAAGTATCACAAAAAGTATCATTTTCAAAAAAAAGTACCAAAAAAAGGTATCATTTTAAAAAAAAAGTATAAAACGTTTTAAAAAAATTTTTTTATTTAAAAATTACTTCAAATTAGGTGCAAAGTAAGCAGAACTTTAAAAAGAACAAGGTAAAAAATACGAATTCACGTAAAGTAACAAAAAACAAAAATAATAATACAATAAAACATTAAATAAACATTAAAACTAAAAAAACAACCGTCAATGAAAATTTGGCACTTATGTACTTGGTAATTATTTTTTGTAATTTTTTTTCGGAATTTGTCAATTAATTCCGGGTTTGGCTTCCAATCTCCTAAATCAGTATCTACCAAATTAAGAGCTGATAGTCTCTCATTACAGGTCTGAACTTTGAGTCTATTTGTTAGCTTATTTTTCATAAGAGAAAGGAATTTTTCATTTTTGCTACTTTCCCCCAAAACTCCTCAGCATCCCTAATTTGGAAAAGGCGCTCCCATGTTTTTTCTTTTGTTAAAGCCTCCAAAGATTGGTATTCGCTCACATATTCATCTGCATCTTTAATTTTATAATTAAATTCATATATTAAATCGAAATAATCTATGTATATCAACATTTGATTTGATTGTAGAGGGATCTAAAAACAAAAAGTATCAAATTTAGTATCAAAAACAAAAAGTATCAAAAAAGTGGCAAGACCCAAAAAAAGTGTAATTTTGATACTTTAGTATCATCAACGGCAACGCTGGTTTTGACATTTGTTTGTCCAAACTCTCTACTGTCCAGTATTTCCCCTCTCTTCACTCTTTGACCAGAATTCACACATTGAGAAAATAAACACTTCTCTCCTCTTTCCTTCTTTGTCGGTTTTATGCTCTCCCACACTCTTATGTAATATTCCTTTTGTTGTTGCAATTCTGATCACTATTTCTTCGCTTAGTGCTTTTAATAAACAACATTGTTTTGTTGTTGTCAGGAATGGGAAATGCTACAAACACTTTCTGGTTAGAAGATGGGATTGTCAGGGATGATAAGTACAACAGTAGAAATGGTACACATAAGTTATTGGTTAGAAAAGTGCCAACTTGGGAGTCGTACATGTACAAAGTGGCCGGAAGGGCCGTTCGAATGGTTGACACAGAATCTGATTGGAAGATTTGCTGAACGGAAATTACCAAAACTGACCCATATTTTATTTATTTAAGCTGTCATCTGACGATATGTTTTTTACTGTATGTACTGGCAAATTTTCCATCTGTAAAAGTTGTACACAGCGTCTAATACATATGAAACATTTCATATGTAAAATACATGTGAAAATACATATGTAATTTTTTTTCGATTAGAGCGCGCTCTATTTTCATCTGACAAATATAACAAAACAGCTGTTTTTGAAAAATACACATTAAAAAGTCAGCTTTTGCTTGCGTTTAGAGGTTATGTCATACGAAAATACAAGTGTGATAGCAAAAAATATGAATCGTATGTAAAATGACGATTTCGACATACAAACGGAATTACATATGGATACAAAAAGTGACAGCACATATGTAAAAAACAGATCGTCTGATGGCAGCTGTACTGAGCAAAATATTTATATCGGAATATAAAACAATGCTAATTCTGCAACGACAATTTCCAGAATAAGTGATGTCAAAATTAGGCTGCATTAAAAGGTCACACAGTGCCCTAGATTTGACCACTCCGGAGCCATTTCTGTGGGATTATTGGATGATCCATATAGACGAGAGCACACCTCAGACCATTGACGAGCTGAATTCGTGCAGAAATCATCGCTATACCACCATATTTTGCCGCGACCAATAAAATCACTTGATTAATGTTCAGAAATAAGCCCAACTAAATTGTCACCGACAAATTTGAACAAAAGCAGAAGCTCATTTATTAAAATCGTTTGCTCTTAAAACAAACCCGTGACTGCATTTTGACATGATGAAGGCGAATGTCGCTTCTATATTTTCTTATTGCTATGATATTTAGAGTAATTTAGGCCATATTTGAGGGTACGTTGTATAAAAAAAAAGTTTTAGAAATAAAAGTTGTGGTGAATATATTTGAGGGAAACCATTTGAAACGTATTGTATTTCCAAACAGACCGTATTTAATTTCTCTTATATTGCAATAAAACATTATGCACTTGAACCATTGAATAGGTTTCTGAATGTAAATCCAATGTTACGTTTCAAAAGATTAAACAATGCCAGATTTTTAATATGAATATCGCCCAGTTATTTATGATAAACTTGTATACTTCAATGGAAACAGTTAAAATTTATTTGCGTACTACATTTCTTCGCGCATATAATTCTTTCCTAGACAATAAGGTCGATGCTACACCTGAAATGGTCGAGAAAATAATTCTTCTTGCAATAAACACGTTTATTCCCTCGAGGACAACTTTGATTAGACCTTCAACGAAATGTTGGTTTAATCAGATATGAAAATAAGATGAAATTGGAGGTTAAATCACGAACAGCCTCTTCGTACTAAAGTTCTCTCTTCTATCAAGGGAAAGAAAGAGCTTTCGAAAATTTGTAAGGGACAATTTTTCGTCTTCTATCCCAACTCTCGTTAACGATGACCAAATATTCACTGACCCGGTTGATAAAGCTAACCTTCTGGCTGAAATTATTGCAAAAAAAATGTCTGCCCGAAAAAAGTCAACGACTCCCCGTGATCGAAAACATATCTAGTTCGATGCCTTCGATATTTTTTCGAACACGTGAAGTCAAAAGGGTTCTTGCATATCTCTACGTAAAAAAAACTCCGGGCCCGGTTGGTATTTCATCACTTGTCCTATGAAAGTGCTCTTCGACTCTAGCTCGTCCAGTCGTAGAACTATTTTTGAGAGAGAAAACTTAGACCGGACAATAATATGCTTTCTTTAAATCCATTTGGAACTCAATCTATTATGAATTTAATGTTCTTAGAACAGGAATATTGTGATATCAATTTAATCTAAATTTTCCTTAAATCAATCCCCGTTTCCGATAATTTCAAGTATTTATTCGTGCTTAGAAATAGATTTTTGGCCGGTTTATTTTATATATATTATTAAACCGATTAATTTTACAGTGTTATATTGTTCTTGAAATGATGTGTGTGGCTTTTTCAATTACAGTCGAATTCGGTTAAGTGGAAATGAAATTTTTCCCCTTATGTGGGATTTTCAATAAGAAGGATGTCGGATAATTGCACCTTCTTTCATTTAAACGAACTGAGTATGTACTTTTGAAATTGTTCTATGAAACGAAGATAGAAACAACTATAAACTACATGTATGTCACATTTAAATTCAGTATTAATGAGCTTGGATGAAAATAGTCACTTATTTTCATTTGGTTGAGTTCTCAATCATTTGTTTCGTGTCATATAAGTTTGTGTTTTTCAATAAAGCGGATATTCGTTTAAGCGAAGTAAGCGATTTTTTCAATTCAAAGGCGTGCGCTTATCCAAATTCGACTATATACATAAATTAGGTTATTCTTAAATATAATAACAGGAACAATGGGAAATAAAACGTATTTTACACACATAGACATTTCCTTATCATTCCAATCAGAAGAGTTAGACGTTTATATTATTTAACACGAAATGTATCAGACCACCGCACAATGTTAAAAAGTACCAAAGTACCACTACACTTGTGCCACAGAAAAAAGTACCCAACAAAGAGACCAGGGATGACAAACTCGAAAGTATGGCTTTATCATCCCTGGTCGATATTTTCAATGACAAAACATAACTGTTTACTATTTAACTTCGTCACGGCAATACACGGTTTTAGTGCGCAATAATTTTCATATTTAATTTTAATTCAATAAAAATATAAAATAACTCAGTGAATATTAGACAAAAGGTAAGTGTAATACGAAGCTATTCCAAAAGTCCTGAACTCTTTAAGAAATATTTAATTAGAAATTCGTTGCCGAATATGAAACTGCCGAGTGTGGGGGGAAACCAAAGAGGGAACCGAAGTGTTCATATTTTATTTCATATTTTATAAATGTCTTTTTACTTTCCAATTCGATTTCCAACTAGATTTGGTCGCTTTTGACTTCTTTGAAGCACAATTGTCACAAATTTCCATGTGAAGGGCATTGGCGTAACTAGACAATTTGCCAAGTGTTTGGTGCATTGTACTTCTTCCGCAACCCGCAGAGCTAATTTCTTGCAGGGGCTAAAATTATTCTGGGGTGCTAAGCATCTCGCAGCACCCCTATTCCCCTATTTCTCTGAATACCTAAATAACACCTCTTGTGGGGAAACCCTGTATTATTTATTTTCCATATACAATTTAAGGATGTGCAGGGAATTTTTCGGAACCTGATGACTGTTTCACTTGATTTACAAATCAGAAATTAAATATTTGGAGACAGTTCGATAATCCTGTTCAAACTCCGGCCGGCTGTCCTGCAGATTTTACCAAAAATTAACCTTTTGTTGAGTGACCAATGTGAGATTCAATAATGTCACCAATTTTTACATATTGTACATAAATGTAAACTTTAGAAATTGGCAAATTCTTCATAGGGACGAGGGCCACTCCATGTGCCCGTTTTGCAACAGAACATTTTTTGTGACGAATTTTACACCACAGTTAAGGTAAAATAGTTCCTTATCTTCGTGTTTTTGAGAAACTTGCATAATACCAGATTCGTAAATACACTTTTTCCACCCAAAAATGTATTATCCAATATGGATGGTGAGCGGTGGCGGTGACCCACTCAATTTCTGCTTCCTTCTAGCCCATCAACATGGTGTCTCCATTGCCCATTTTCCTTATTTGTATATCCTTACCTTATTAGTTTTGTTTCTCCAACGTGTCTTGGTTTTATGCAGCCTTTCACGAGCAGGTCAATGTTCGTGTCAAACTCATTCTTAATGTTCCTGCCAGCTGAACTTTGTGCTGCCCCACTCGTTCTATCACTTGCGTAACCTTATACTGACTGTGTCTAGCATCGCTTGTTTTTCTCTATACCATCGTCATCATCATCACCATCAGTCCTTAGGTTTATTCACGTTCCTTTATGGAATTTGCTGTTTGTTTTTTTTTCTCTCCCTTTTTTTCGTCTTCGCCCATTCTGTTGTGTATTGGAGAGTGTCTATAACTTGGGCGTCTTCTTCGGCTGGCGGATGGTGCGGACCATGATGCCTTCTCTATGCTTTTGTTTGCCTTCCTTGCACTTTCCTCTCTCTTTTGCCCATTGCACATTTTTATCCCGCTGCTCGGGATGTTTCTCTTTACTCGAATTGATGTGTATTTGCGTTTTTCATTACGGGCATTGTTTGATTATTTTGTTATTGTACAGCAAATACCGCAAAGATTGTCATTTTTCATAAGCTACGAAATGTTGGGCGGGGGATTTACATTCAGATTGTCTACTTCTGTCTGTTTCCGAGTGGAAAATATAAAAATAATAATAATAATTTTGATTGGATTCAGACGAATTTGTGGGTATTTACTTTGATGATTGATTGCCTTTATTTTTTTTTTTTTCGTACAAAACATATGTTTTCAAAACATTCGTATTGATGTGTCTTTGGGCAAAATACAGTAGGCGAATGTAAGTGAATGTAATCAAACCAGTGTTCTCATTCTAGAACTTTAATTTTGAGTGTTATTCCATCCTTATGGAATTAATGGATACGCTGACGAACGTACTTTGAGTGAGATATAAGAGGAACTCAATTATTTGCATATTCTGTTAAAGATTTCTACAGCTTTTACATATGTACATATATGATGCCGAATTAAATTATTCAGGAATTTCCATAATAAGGAATCTGCAAAATCGCTTCAGAACTTAAGTTCGTAATAATATAAATATTTTAAAATATTTCTAGATCCAACATATTTTTTTCATATTAAGATTTTATACTAGAATAAGCCTAGTAGGGGAATTCTAGTTTTTTTTTTTTGAGAAATAATTCTGGCATTTCTAACGGTCTAGCAACGGAAAATATTTTTGTATATGGGTGAATAATCTTAAATGACTCCTTTCTGTGTCCGGCTGTTTAAAATTGTGTTGTATTAACTAATTTTTTTTATAAATATGTTCTAAGCAGCTTATTATATTTGTTAAAATAACCCACGTATTAGTTTTTAAAATTTTTAATTTGTTAATATCGAAAAATAGAAAACAGTACATGTAGTCTCAGTCCCGTGGCGTGTCCAAAACCGACGCAGCAAAATAAACCGTACTTATTATGTATGTAAATATTAAAAATCTGTAATTGCATTCAAATGAATTTATGCACTATCACTTCAAGTCACATATACTCTTTTTTTGATTTAATTAAATTAATTTTAAGAAATTATAAAAATCATTGACTTTTGTCCGGAACATTTTCTCTCAGTCCCGTGCCTGGTGTGGTTTTCTGCTTAAAAAAAGGTAACGTTCAATTTGTAGTGTTTCTCTCGCGCTGAAGTATTGTTCTCTTCGAAGGTTCTCGAAGAAACTCTACTTCTATTTTAGTTTGCGAATTATTTTCGTCGGAGTGGTCGGAGACTGTCCCCTTTTTCGCAAAGAAAAGCAGTCATTTCAGATTATTCACCCATATACGTTTATTGAATTCCCTTCATTCATGTAATCACAAGAGTTGCTCTTATAAGAACCGTAATGAAATAAAAGGAGTGTTGCATAATGATAGGATGGTTCCTCTTTTTTTGGGGCGTAACTTTTACTCGCGTGAAGTTGCTCTCAAGACAGATGGGGTTCATTTCGTTGAAAAGTCCAACACCCGTTTTCATAAAAAAAATTAAAAACCGTTGTTAAGAACAAAATTTGAAAATACAAAAAAACCAAGGTTTTTTATCTTTTATCGCAAAAATCTAATTTTTCTTATTAACTTTTCTCCTTCTTTTCTCCTTATACCAATCGAATTCATAGGGAAAAAAACTCTATTGTTTTACACAGAAAACGTTAGCGCCGTATTCATACATATTTAAAACAGCTTTACAAATATTTGTGAAAATTGTCATGTTCAAAACTATTAAAAATAAAGTTATAGTTCGTTAAAAATTGTGCCTATCGGCCGTCTGCCATTTACATATCAGAATTTGACAATTTGACAGAATTTGTATAGGAGTTTTTGTTCTTATTGTGCCATGAGCAAATACATCGAAATGGGTCAGAGAACCTAACATAACAACAACAAAAATTTGTCCCACCTCTGCAAACGAAAAATACAAAAATTACACAAATTCGGAAATATTTCTAAAATACATGTCCAATTGTCCGATTATTACCGTTTATATTAAAAATCTCTTACTCCTTGTCTACAACCAATGTTTTACAGAACTCGCTGATTTTTACTAGATCAAAAGTTTGATCGATGGAATTGCATTGTGGAGCACTGTGTGCCAGTTAATTAAATTATTAAAGAGTTCATTAACTCATCCTCCGATCAAAAGTAGTCACATCGTCGCCATAACATAAAATTCGGTTTCACTGTGATCGTAACTCGGACAATAGTTGATGAATTTGTCCCACGTATAAATCGGTTACCAAGTATTTGTCAATTTCTCTTAACAATCCATATGGCAACATTAGCACATGCAACAGTTTTTGTTCTCTTTGATTCTTACATCCACATCCTATTCTCCTAGCACTCTTAGGACTGTCTCTCTCGCTCACATTCATTTAGCACATTTGATCAAAGAAGATGAAACACAACAACATTCAGTTTTTCCGCCGCGCTTTTATTGTATGGACGTGCATTTGAGATCTAATTGATTAGAAATTGTAAAAAGTTATTGAATTTAAGTGGAAATTGTTAAAATCCTTCATTGCATTTTACGAAAATGCATAATCGCATCGCGCGTGTTTGTTGTTAGTGTATATACGTATTTCGTGGTCGGGTGTGTGTGCGAGTGTATTAAAGACAGTTGCGCGTTCGTCTTGTAAAAACACAACAACTCGTACGAACAAAGTGATTCGCGATCTATGTTAAAAGAATGAAAGGTCCAATTGGAATTTAACTGGGAACTGTTACATATTCTTGTATAAAACAATGTCCACATACATAAATCTATGAAAATCAATTTTCGTTTAACAAAATGTAAGTATTTTTTTTCATTTTTATTGTTGGGCTTAAATATATATTGTTTTATTTGGATAATAGTAACTAACTCGATTGTTTAGCTGATATCGTGTTTTTATAAAACATATGGGTCTTCCGTTTCGTTAAAATAACGAACAGATAGTCCGTTTCGTCCGTTTGGGTTTTGGTAACACGAAAGTCTCTGTTAAAATTTTAACTGGATTTTTTTCTAATGTATTTTTGTGTGTACTGGCTAATTGGATTCGTTGCAGTTATAAAAGCACCATACATTTTATTTTCGGCCACAGACGTTTCTGTTCGTCTCAGACGTATACGTTTAATAAAACAGGAAGTGAATAAATTATGCAGCAACAAGAAAAATGTTGATTATTACAAATTATTTTTCCTGATCACTGATAAAACATTTTTATTAATAATTTTTTGTGTGTTTTCATTTGTCCTTGTTTGTCCTTTAAGACATCTTTTAACTCCACTCTACTTCTAAGCAGCGTTGCCGTTGATGATACTAAAGTATCAAAATGATACTTTTTTTGGGTCTTGCCACTTTTTTGATACTTTTTGTTTTTGATACTAAATTCGATACTTTTTGTTTTTAGATCCCTCTATGATCAAATCAATATCTGAATTTAATTATAAAATTAAAGATGCAGATGAATTTGTGAGCGAATATCAATCTTTGGAGGCTTTAACAAAAGAAAAAATATGGCAGCGCCTTTTCCAAATTAGGGATGCTGAGGAGTTTTGGGGGAAAGTAGGAAAAATGAAAAATTCCTACAACGAGCCCTTGTTCCCTACATTAAATAAATTTGTGTCATATATTTTTAAACTGCCACACAGCAGTGCTTGCGCTGAGCGTATTTTTTCAAAACTTTCTCTTATGAAAAATATGCTAACAAATAGACTCAAAGTTCAGACCTGTAATGAGAGACTATCAGCTCTTAATTTGGTAGATACTGATTTAGAAGATTGGAAGCCAAACCCGGAATTAATTGACAAATTCCGAAAAAAAATTATTCATTACTTCATTACTTTACATGAATTCGTATTTTTTACCTTGTTTTATTGTTCTGCTTACTTTGTACCTAATTTGAAGTAATTTTTAAATAAAAAAATCGTTTTAAAACGTTTTATACTTTTTTTTTAAAAATGATACCTTTTTTTGATACTTTTTTTTTTAAAATGATACTTTTTGTGATACTTTTTGAAAAAAGTCAACGGCAACGCTGCTTCTAAGTATGAAGACATGACTTTTTTCGAATTCCATAGGGCTCATCCATTTTTTTTTGGAAGCATATGGTGTTAAAAATATTTGATTTTTTTTTAGATTTTTTGGAAAAGTTGTAGAAGTGCCACAAACCGTTTTTTTTTTTGAAAAATTGGGGTTTTCTGAGTTTTTTCGTATTTAAGCACAAGTTGATCAATAAAAAGCATTTTAAAAATGGTTGAATGATCATGTTCGAGCATTAATTTGATGTATATAAAACATAAGTTAATTTTCTGGGAAGTTTTAGATAAACTACAAAAGAAATGTTGTAGCTTTTAAAAATTTCATAAAAGTTTAAAAAACTAATGTTTTTTAATGTTTATATTAAAACAATCTATCACTTCTTACCGCCAACCAATTTTTTATAGAACTCCCAAATTTTTACAAGATCAAATGTTAAACACTGTCACCGTTCTCTGTGTGCCAGTTCATTATTATTCATATTATTTCACCACCTCATCCTCCGATCAAAAGTAGTCACGTCGTCGCCATAACTTTTAATTGGTTCTATTGCCATCGTAACTCGGACAATATTTGATGAATTTGTCCTTCGTATAAATCGGTTACCAAGTATTTGACAATTGCCGTACAATTTGTTCAAGCAATCAATATGGCAACATTAGCACATGCAATAGATTTTTTCTCTTAGATTCCTACATCCTCATCCTATTCTCCTGGGACTAGGTCTGTCTCTCTCTCGCTCACATTCATTTAGCACATTTGATCAAAGAAGAACAAACGCAACAACATTCAGTTTTTCCTCCGCGCTTTTATTGTATGGACGTGCATTTGAGATCGAATTGGTTAGAAATTGTAAAAATGTTTTAGAAAGTTATTAAATTTGAGTGGAAATTGTTAATATTCTTCATTGCATTTTACGGAAATACATAATCACATCGTGCGTGTTTGTTGTTAGTGTGTATACGTATTTCGTGGTCGGGAGTGTGTGCAAGTGTATTAAAGACAGTTGCGCGTTCGTCTCGCAAATACACAACAACTCGTACGAACAATGTGATTCGCGATCTAGTTAAAATAATTAAAGGTCCAATTGGAATTTCACTGGTTATAAAGCAATTTGCACAGACATACATAAGTCTATGAAAATTGTTTTTCGTTTAATAAAATGTAAGTGATTTTGCACATTTCTCAATTCCGAGTTTTGTTGTTCTTGTTGTGGGCTGTGTATCGTTGGTCTTAAATCGATATTGTTTTATTTGGATAAAATAGTAACTAACTCGATAACAATGATTTATTTACTAGTTCTTGAACTAGAAAAAGCTTATATTGAAACAATTCGCCACCTGTATCTCATCTACAACAATATGTGTATCAGTGAGTGATATTCACGAAAGCGTCGGTTTGTGTCATGGATATCACCAATGCCACCTGTAGTTCCATACTCCATACTTAGAGCGGTGAATGGCATTACTATTCTGAAGTCGGCTATTAGCGTTATTCAACTGAAAAAATCGGCGTGTTTTTATCAAACGCATGGGTTTTTGTAACACGGAAGTGTCAGTTAAACTTCTAATTGGAACTTTTTTTCCAATGTATTTTGTGTGTACTGGCTAATTGGATTCGTTGCAGTTATAAAAACAGCATACATTTTATTTTCGGCCACGGACGTTTCTCTTCGTCTCAGACGTATAAACAATGCAAAATAAAAATGTGTGGATACTAAAGGGTGTTTTTTTATTGGGGTATAGAACTTTAAGTTGGCATCACTTTTTTAACTGGCGGCCATTTTGTCAGCTGTCAAGTGATTAATATTTAGTTTGGTTTGCCATTTCATCATGAACAGGTTGACAAAAGAACAACGCTTGCAAATCGTGCAAACTTATTTCGAAAGTAATGGTTCAGTTCGCGAAGTTCACCGCAAGCTCCGTCCATTTTATGCCATTACATCCACAAAAACTGACTGTTTGGTGTGCTCTATGGGCTGGTGGAGTCATTGGGCCATACTTCTTCCGAAAAAATGCTGGAGAGTCAGTTACCGTTAATGGAGACCGGCATAGAGCCATGATAACCGACTATTTTGTTCCCGAATTGGATGGCATGAATGTGGATGAGTTGTGGTTCCAACAAGTGGTTGAAAATTGGACCTGTAGAATTGGCTTTATTCGAGCCAGCCGCGGCGGCCACATGCCCGAAATCATATTTAAACATTAATGGCATAAAATTATCCTTCCAATAAAGCCAAATTGATGGACATTAAAACGATTTTCTTGTGTTTTATTTCAATTCGAAGTTCTATACCTCAATAAAAAAACACCCTTACAAATTAGTTTTCCCGATCATTGATAAAACATTTTTATTGATTTTTTCCGTGTTTGTCCTTTAACTTTATTTTTTTTTTTCGAAATTCATAGGAGCTCATCCGTTTTTTGGAAGCATTTGGGGTTAAGTATTTTTTTTTTTTGTAATTTTTGGGAAAAGTATTGGTAATCGTTTTTTCGGTTTTCGGGTTTTCTGTGTTTTTTCGTATTTAATATTTTTATGTTTAATTTCATAAAAAATATTATCCCTGCAAACAGAAATACTGGAAAAATCCATGCAACCTGTTTTTTGCCCCCCAGCTATGCACAAACAAATATTTTTTACGAAATTCAACACAATTAATGAAGACATCCCCAGAATGGTATTGCCGGTTAGAGGGTTAAAGCACAAGTTGGTCAATAAAAAGCATTTTAAAAGTCGTTGAGTCATCATTTCAAATGAAAAATATTCGAGCTATAATTTGATGTATATAAATCATAAGGCCCATTATCTCAATGTCCGATTAAAATTTATCGTAACGATATACTACCGGTTAGCACAATTTACTTTTCTCAATATCTACTTAGCGTTTATCGGATCGATAAATGATAACCGGCACTTGTCTGCCGGTTAGTCGTTTATCATAACGAAAACCATGAACAGCTGATGTGATGACTCAACTCCTTTTCTGTCATTCTTTTTGTTTTTTTTCACAACAATATTTAAAATTGAATTGAATAAAAATTTAATAATATACTGCACAGCTAAGAATACACAGCTATGCCATTTATTTGTATCATTTATAAAATCAACACGGTAGAGTTGCCGTACTACCATTTGCCAGCCAGTGAATTTAACGAATACATGAGAAAATGAAAATGTTTAACCGGCAGTATATCGCGTCGATAAATTGATGTGCCGGTTAATTAACCGGCACTTTAATCGTACATTGAGATAATGGGCCTAAGTTTTGTATTGTTTTTGCTCGTTTAGCTGTCAAATATTATTTTGTTTGGGAAATTATACATAAACTACCAAAGAAACGTTGCATAACTTTTAAAAATTGCATGCAAGTGTAAACAACTTATGATGCAGTTTTAAAGATGGAAAAATTCTAAGTAATTTGAAAAAAAAAAGATCGATTTTGCTGTTGGCGTTTCAAAGTTATGGTCTTCAAACCTTTGTAGCCACGGACTCCAAGCAGTTGTGGCACTTAAAAAAAAATTTGATAACATTTAAAAATTTCATGAAAGTGTAAAAAAGTAATAAAGACCTTTGAAAGGCCTTACAATTCTACGTAATTTAATTCTAAAAATGTTAATTTTACTCTTGTTGTTTCAAAGTTATCGAGTATCAAACCATTGTATTTTTTTCATGGACACCCTTATGACTACCGTATGGTTTTCACTTCACGTTCAAGATTGCCAATAAAAACTGAACAACTCCTTCTAAAATCCATAAATAATATTTACCGAATTTTACTTTTCCAACTAAAATCACCTCCATCTTAGCAGTAAGTCTTATTAAATCCATCTGTATCTTTGCACAGATCTCACATGTATTTCTTATTTGTTTTTGGTTAGAAAAATCCAAATTCAATTTAGTTGAATTTTCCGTAACACACCAAGCAACGGTACATGTGGGTGTCTAAAGTGTTTCGTCCTGGTTGGTTGGCTGGTTTGACTGCCTTCTGGCCTTAATCTGTGCACAAACTAATAAATTCTGACTTTATCCAATTGACCACAATAAAATAAAAACAAATAGTTTCACTTACTGACTTTCTTCTTAGATTCACATACAGAAAGACATACTCTTGCACACACACACACACACATACACACCGACAGCCACAGCCGTAAGAAATCCTCTTAAAGATTACATGATTCTTAAACATGATTTAATACAATTAGCCACAGCCAGAAAACGTTCGAACCGAACCAAAGCCGGCCCACACACATCGGCAACACTTTCCAAAACAAATTCAGTTAAGTTAAGTGTAGTGTAGTAACACTCGTATCCTTTGCTTGTGTGTGTGTAGTTGTCACATATATGTGTGTGTGGGGCAATGATGGAAGGAAAGGTTTCACAGTCTGTGTGCTGTGTGTGTCTTATTGTAAAAACACAAAACAATTAATCACAACGTGTTTTGAATATTGAAATAGCAGAAACGTGATTTTTGGTGCTGGCAAAGTTTTGCAAAAGAGGTGCATATGTGTGTGCGTGTGTCTATCCCTTGTTTGTCTTCCTGGTGTGAAGTTTGTAAGCGCTCTAATACAACATGGTGTAGATTGTCCCAGCAAAATGTCTTGGAAGTGCCCGAACTTCATAGATAATTTCGTAAAAACTTAAAATAGTTTGAAATTTTTTTGATGAAAACGTATCCATACTGACTACAACGTGTATCTGAATATAGTACATTTCGAGAAGTCACTGCATATTCAGCGAGTGACAGTTGGTTGCGGATTTTGGAGATGTGAAAAATTGAAATTTCTGCTGAAAATGCCAGATAAGGGACATGGTCTTAGCAGGATGGTGTACATGGCACACAGTCCACTCTACAGTCAATATTTTGATGTTTTTATAACTCACAAAAAATGTCAATTATAATGATAACAGAAACTTTCGGGTTACAAAAACCCAAACGGACGAAACCGAATTTCCGTTCGTTGTTTCAACAAAACGAAAGACCCATTTGATTTTAAGTTAGAGTCTTGCCATCTTTCAAACTGCATCGTTATTTTTTTATACTTTCATAAATTTTTAAAATTTTTTTTTTTTTTTTTTATATTTTACACAAAATTCCCAAAAAAAATGGACAAAGTTTATTATTATAATTTTTCTTATTCATTGCAAATATAATTTACGAAAAATAGTAAACAAAGGACAAAGTGGCTGCCGTATGTCCTCGAAAGCCTCACGAATTCTATCTTTGAGGTCTTGATTCGACGCTAGGCTGTTGGCGTAGACCTCAACAATAACTCTTGGGTTTTCCGAGACCCAGGTGTGATAATTTTGCTGTTGACGTAGCCACCGAGGTGGAAATGGACCACATCAGTCAAGATGACTTTTTTTTTTTGACTATAAGATCCATTTTCAACTGCACCATAAATTTTTTTTTGAAATTTTTAACGAAATATTGAGTTTTAAGACGCGAATGATATGAAACGTAAAAAATAAAAATGTCTCTCTGATTAAATTACACCGTGTTAAATAAAAATCGTTTTTTTTCTGTCCTATGAACCAAATGCACATATTCGGAAAAAGGGGAAAAAATAAAAATAAACGTGTATCGGCGATTTTCATGTACACGTCAGAATTGTTTTTTAAGTTTGAAGTATAAAGCTCGTAGTTACCTGTGTGAAAGCCTTTGGACCGATTTTTAACCCTTTTTCAGTGATCCAATCGAGCTGATTTTTTGCAGGTAGACTCGTGGAAATGTCTGTATCACGTCAAATTTTTTAAAAACTATTTTTATCAATTCTCAGATTTTCCCCAATTTTTATTATTTTTTTTTTCACTTTTCTTAGCATAACTTGAAGAGACTCCAAATTTTTAAACTACTTAAGCGTTACGAAAAAAAAAATGTTTTTTGAACTGTTTTTTGAAATTTAGTAAAATCTGAGAATTGATAAAAATCTATTTTTTAAAAAAATAGCTCGATTGGATCACTGAAAAAGGGTTAAAAATCGGTCCACAGGCTTTCACACAGGCCACTACGAGCATCATACTTCAAACTTAAAAAAAAGAAATTCTGACGTGTACATGAAAATCGCCGATACACGTGTATTTTTATTTTTTATCCCCTTTCCGAAAAAGTGAATTTGGTTCATAGGCCAGAATGTGTGTAACACGGTGTTATGATTGAATTTAGTTTTTCAAGACCTATAATTGATTACAATTACAAATAATCTAAAACTAATCAGGATTACTTGCGATTACTATAAAGTAATTCGAAAATAATCCAATCTCTGAAAGGGATTACTTTTGATTCTTTCTGTTAATTTATAGTAATCGAAAATAATTATTGCCATTAATAGATATGGTGATGCAAAATTTTTGTTCACATCAAATTCAACCAGTATTTGATTTGAGTTATATTTTTCTTTGCCGTTATAAATTGTATAAGATTTTTGTTTGTCGTTTTTCAAATTGCTAGTCTCATCATTCTTCATTCTTCTTCTTGTGCGTTTGCAGTTGAAAAAATTGCTTGTGGAATTCATTGATTTTATTATCTTTATTCGAGATGATATCGTGGGTAGCCTTTTGCTCAACTTTATACACGCCCCCCTGACAAGTGCCAGCAATTACTAGCGATCATGTCGTGTATCGTGTGATCATACATGATTCGTGCAAATCGCATGGGCAATGATTATTTTATAGTAATTTGAATCTTGATTACATTTATATTATTTATAATTGTAATCAATTATTTATCACATAGAGGATTATATACTCAATACAATTCTTTTTAAAAATAATTGTAATCGAAATTGTGACATATCATTATTATTTTATCAAAAAAGTGGACGGTGTTATATTTTTTTTCAACCACACCCATAATAGAACGATAAAATACACATTTCAACTCGTGAACACATTAGCCTTTCAGTTTGAGGATCATATTGTCCAAATAAATGGGCGGATCCGCTGTTCGATGCCACGCCGCCCTGGGCCCAGCCCCAAATTTCATTGTCATTGTCTTAATTTTTGGGTTATTTCGTGGAGAACTGTTAATTTTTTTCTTTGGAAGTGGTTCCCCTTGCTGTCACTTTATCCGCAATTAACCCATAAACGCCCATCTAATTTTTTTTCTTTCGCGTAGAGTCGATTTATCGAACTGCCAATGGAGGTAATTACCTGCGGGAGATACTCTCAACATTTGGTAGTGATCAATAAATCAATCAATTTAGAAAACTTGTATAATATCGTTTCCATGCTAAGGTCATAGCTGCGGGGCTCATTTCTCCAGACTGTAACTCCAGACGCCTGGCAGCGTCCAAATAAAGCACTTTGAATCAGATCACTTTTGGGTTGCACAAACCATCCATTCAGGGTCCAGGGTTTACTTCAAAATTCACACGGGTCACAGGAGAATCGTGGACACATTCATTGATTTCCATTCCTACGACCATTCAGACTATAAAAATTGACCCATCAAAAGGATAAAATGAAAGTTTCTCTCGAAATCGAACACTTACAAATGGAACCAATGTTAACCTTCTAACTGGAACTCTAACTCTGAACAGGTCTTCATTAATTGTGTTTATATTTGTAAAAAATATTTGTTTGTGCATAACTGGTAAAAAAAAAGGTTGCAAGGATTTTCCAGTATTTCTGTTTGGCCGGTTAGAGTTTCTGGAGATGGTTTTTTTTTTGGGTGGCCAAGCAAAAAAGTCGATACAATTGAATTTGCAATATATTTGCTAGTGTGTAGTATGTGCGGATTAAGAGCGCTGGACAATTTTCTAACGAATTTCATTAAAAAGCGAGTTTCGCAGCAAGGACTCGATATTTCTTAACCCCTTGTGGACCAAGACTCGAAGGGGTTGAAAAATGAATATGTTCTTCACGAAATCTGAATTGTGGTAGAATTTTAAAGATAAATTCAATATTTTTCAAATTTTCAAGAACCTGCAAGGACATTATTTATGACTGGTATGTTGGGCGAAGGTGAATCGAAATGAATGAAAAGAAAATCTTAATATTTTTGTTTAACTTTCAAAAAAAAATTAATAATAACGCCATTATAAATTCATTTATGCAATATTATTTCGAAAAACAACTTCTAGACATTGATAAAAACGTTCTTTCTCCAAGGCAACTATTTTTCAAAAGTGACAATTAGAGCCACGTTTCACAAAGAGCCTGAAAGTACCGTTATTCTGGGAAGAGAGTGCTACCAACAATTTTAAAAAAGATTTTATTAGAAAGATTATTAGGAAATTATAAAAAAATATTTTTCATTTAAGTATTTATGAGCTGATAATTGTAATGGTACTTTTAAGTACCGTCGGTCGACAAAGGTTTAACCAAGGCCTTTTAATTGTTACATCCAGATCTACAATCCTGTAGTTTCAGAGTTGTATCATTTTTGGTATTTGAGTTTTTTTTTTTTTTTTTTGAATTGCTCTCTATATTAAATGGATATTAAATCATTTTACCATATTTTTTTTTTTTTTCATTGTGAAATTTTTGCCCGAATTTAACAATAGAAAGCAAAGTTTTTTACGAAGAAAGTTTGAAATATTTTATTCTATAAATGATTAGCAGCTAACTAAGAGTTACAAAGACGAGTCTTGCATTTTACATTTGGAACCAGAAAATAAATATGAAAAATACCTTTTGGATGTTATTTCACTGATTTCGTTTAAACTAGGGCATGTAGCCATGCAACCCTGGCTGACAAAATAGGACCATGCGCATATGGGTACTCTCACAAAATCAGTTCACTTGGATTTTCGGACTCAAAAGGCCCTAGGTGCCATAAAACCAAAAAAAAAAAGGATTCTGCTCACGAATCTAAATGTGCAATTATTTTCTAGATTTGCTAAAAACAAAAAATTGTCAAAGTGTTTGGAAGAAAATTTACGTAGGTAATTCCATAAATTATGATTTTCTCATTTTCACAATAACATTTGGTAAAGCAATCCATAAAAGGAGTGTATAAGAAAGCTGGACAAATTGGACTTTAATACATTTTCTTTATTTATCTCTAAATTAATGGGATTGAGTCTATGGATATCAACCTTCGAAACATATACTACAATTTCCCTGCAAATGGAAAAAAACGTTCCCTTGAAGCGTGGCAATGACAGTTGGGAACGATGAACGATTTCGCTGGAAGAAACGTAAGCGGTTCTTTCATTAGATCGAATGTATTTTTCGCGTATTTGCCAAACATGTTGCAGAAGTTTAGACTTTCATTTGTCAGATTGTATGCTGGATTATGGCTGATGCGATTCGTGTGCTTCATGTTTCGCTCTGTTAGGGAATATCCTCTATGCGTAGCCCTACATGCGATGACGTGGTTATGTGTAAAATTAAAATGACGTTGCCAAAAGGATAATTAGATTACATGCAAATTAAATGCACTGCAGGGAATTTATGCAACCCGACAACCAGCCAGCCAGCCAAGCAGACAATCATCCTTCCAACCATTCCTCCTTTCGCCAGACAGACAACGAATACTTCACTTCGTTGTTTGCAATGGAAAAAAAACCAACAGCAACAACAACAAAAACCAGTGACTCCAAAAGTTAACATATGGTAAGTCAGACAGACTGCGGACGGACGAACGAACGAACAAACCGCCCGACTGTCATGCGAGATATTATGTTAATAAGCCGCTTGGTTATATTTAATGATAAGATTTTAATATTTAATAAAGCACAAATTGTTTATAATTACCTTGTTTGTGCCGGAGCAAGTGTTGTGCTTTTGGACTGGCTTGTAAACGACATCAGGGGATTGTTTGTATTTTTTGTTTGTTTTTTTTTTATTATTAATTATTTGTCACGGAAATTGTTAAATTTTGACCTGCACTCTATGTTTAAACTTAATTTTTTTAGATTTTGTTAATAATTTTTATAGATTTTTCTTGCCATATTAGGTCGTTTTTTTTCTTTTTTGAACACTTTCAAATTGTTGTTAACCAATGACTGAAGTTATGTTATAAAGGCAATCGCCTCTACTTGGTAGAGGTTCAGCGATCAGATTTTGTGGCCAGCACAATTGTAAACTGTCTTGGAACGCGTCAAATAGCCAACTGAGTTCAGCATCAAGTCAAATCATTAGAAGCTCTCAACTGCAGCCAGCCAGCCAGCCAGTCAATGATGATGATATTCAGCGGGATGCCTACAGGAGAGTTCACGATAATGTTCCTGTGTTTTCCATATATCCTTCCACCGTATGTACGTACGAGCATGTAAGAAGTCCAATGGAATGGTCGGACTGGCTGTTTTTAGCTCTGCCAGCGATAGACGGCTGGGCTGGTGTTGGCCCGAGGTGTTGCTGGTGCAGCTGCTGATGCCTATGCCCCATGCCGCCACAACAACCGGAGCAGCAGCAGTAGGAACATCCAAAAGTAGGTGCACTTATGCCCGTACATCCAGCGGGCCCACAGCAGCCTCCGATGCTGTGGTGCTGAAGGGTGGGGCTGGCGTTTGTTGCACGACGGCGGCGAGCACTGATTACGAAACATCATCATATTGAGTGCACCACGTAAAGGGAAACAACTCAAATATGGAAAAAACGTGAATTTACCACAACGAGAAATCGTGTTGCAAGCACCCCGCCCCCCTCCGCCATCCTTGTGTGTGGCAACATAAAATGTTCAACATTACGCTGCCATATATTTGCTCGTTGTTGTTGTTTTGTTTGGCCCCGGCCATATGTGGCGGCAACAGGCTGCGTACAGTGCCTGGCAGTTGGTAGGGAAGGCTTTTCGACTTGCAGTCACATCCACCCATCCTCTTTGCCGCCGCGCACTAACCGATGTTGACAATAGTTACGAATACACAACACTACGACATATCCGTTTCCGGTGTATGTCATTACGATGCTTTAGTCTTCTTTTTTCCAGCTGTTGCTTTTGTAGTTGCCGTTTTTGTTCTCTAAACACATCGTGTCGTCGTCATCGTCGTCGTCGTTTGTTTGGTTTTTTTTTTCTTTCTTCGTCGTAGGTCCACATGCAACAGGCACCTCTAACTGTTGCGCTTTCTCCCGAGGAGAACATTGGGATGTTTGATGGCATTCACTTCGTGTTTGACATTTTAAAATTGCTGCTTTGTATGTTTCACATTGCTCTCTCTCTCTCTCTGTCTCTTCGTATACGTTTTTATCTCGCTCTCTCATTGACTTTTCATGGAGAAATTGTAGGTCCATCGGTGTCTGTGTGTGCCCGTGTGTGTGTGTATGTATTTGTTTTACCTGTTGCCTTTTGTTTTGGGAAAAGCTGCACCCAGTTTTTCTTTGTATTGGTATTCGATGATGTTTGGCGCTCACTGATACATTGACACTTTAAATTCTCTCTCTATCCCCCTCTGTTTTTCGTGTTTTCAGTGTATTGGTATTGTGAACAGTGTTGAGGAGTGTTAAATTGAAGAGAATGTACGCGAGTTGTTACTTGCGGATTTGCCTTAACATTCCATGAAGGGGAACGACGGGGAAGTACTTTGTCTATATCCCGGGATACATATAGGGATAGCCGACATATAAGGATAGCCAGGATGTTAATGGCCAACATGACAGCCGTCCTATGTGCACTAGGATGTCCAAAAATGTTTTCTTTCGAATTCCATAGGGGCTCATCCGTTTTTTGGAATCATATTATGGGGTAAAGTATTTATGATTTTCTTTTTAGATTTCGTGTGCCTGTTATCATAAGCGCCATCGTTCTCATGATTCGCTCGAACCTATCGTGATGATTCTTCTTCTCCAGTACCAACCACCAGACCGCATATCCATTGAACAAATCGGTTTGCTTTTGGGGTCAATGCCCCAGTCGAAGCCAATGGTATTTTCGGTTTAGCTGGGTTGACACCCAACTCACATTCTCGGCACCATTTCAGTAATACTTAATTGGCTCTATGAAAAATGCCCCAAAACAAAAATGAAGAATTTACAACAAATAAATGAAAAAGCCCAATATAAAAATTTCCCCACAAAAGTTTGCTCTCGACTGAGATGACAACATGATTGATTCCGAACTGCGTCAATGACCTATACCGAGTCGATGTTGTTAAAAGCTACCTCTGTATCTGGGAATGCCACCAACGAGTATACCTCGAAGTGCAGGGTTCTTTCGGTCGTAGATTATGTTCGAATCTGATTGGAAAAATGAGCATGGCACCGGTCATATGTAGAATTAAAAACTTTGGGCCACCATATTGTCTAACCTAGCCTTTAATTTCTGAGCTAATTAAAAAATAATGGGATTTTATAAAAACATTAAGCGATTTTCTTAAAATTTTGGAAGAGTATCGACTGTCTAACATTCTACCATCCATTGTTTTTTTTTATAGAGAAAACAATCTGTAAAATCTGTCAGCTGGTTCTGAGAACCTCGTAAATGTTGGCGACTTTACGATTAAGAGAAGTAATACTATAAGTAATACTTTTCTGCATAAGTTTTAGAGATTAGTCCTTTGCTACTAAAGTCGCCGCACTTGCGAGGTGGAAAAAGTTGATTTAATGTTTTGCCAGAAACCAGCAGAAAATTATAATAATTATAACAATTTGCTACAATTGTAACAATTATACAGTTATGATGTACTGTGGTACATGACAAACAAACATGCCTGGGTACAAACATGCCGAAAATGGTAAGGTTTTTTTTATTATTTTTTTTAAATGCAATTTTTTGACACTGGACTCTTATAATTAGAAAGCGACTAGTTCGATTTTGTTAAAATAAATTTTAAAAATTTTATCACTAAATTATTATTTATTTTTGACTTTTAATTCGATTGACGGTTTCAGAGTTATAAGCAAATCTAAGTCGAATCTATTTAAAAAAATCATAAAAATTTGAAAATGATAAATATAAATTGTCGTAACTCATATTGATTTGTCCGATTTTATTAAAATAAATTATTAAAAATTTGCCTCTAAATTTTTTTTTAATTATTTTAAAGCCTCTGAGTTATAAAGATATTGAAATCGAAAAAAACTTTTGATTTAAATTTTTTTTTTTTAAAATTTGTTAATGATAAAAATAACGTTTCAGCGCAAAACCATCAGTACAATTTTGTTAAAATAAATTTTGAAAAACTTGTCACTAAATTATTGTTAATTTTGCCTTTTAAACCGAATGAAAGTTTCAGAGTTATAAATAAATTTTCATCCGAGTTTGTAAAATAAATTTTAAAAAAATGTCCGCAAAATAATTTTTAACTAGACTTTCAGTGCTTTTTACTCAGATTCAGAGTTATAAACAAAGCCAAGGTAATTTGTTTTTTGATTTAAAAAAATTTTAAAAATTCGAAAATTATAAAAATAAATTATAACTCAAAACGACTTGTAAGATATTGTTGAAATACATTTTGAGAAATGTGTCACTAAATTATTATTAATTTTTGTCTTTTAATCCATTTGACAGTTTCAGAATTATCAACAAATCTAAGTCGATTTTTTTTTGATTTAAAAATTGTTTAAAAATTCGATAATAATAACAAGTGGACAAATAGTAAGTTCGGCCGGGCCGAATCTTATATACCCTCCATCATGGATCCTTAAAAAGTCAATAAATAAGAAAACTAACTGAGTTTTTGGGCCGCTCGTGACCCGATAGTCCCAGGAACCCGATCACAAATTTTATCCAAATCATGAAAATAAATGCATATTTGGGTTCGCGAGAAAATTTCGTTGCATTTCGATACCCATATGTCCATGTTTGTCAAGGGACGGTTTTTGGGCCGCTGGTGACACGATAGTCCCAGAAACCGGATCAAAAAATTAAAAAAATATTTGAAAAATTTGATTATGGCCGGAATATATTTAGTCCTGTAAAGGGGAACTTTTTCCCCTTTGGTCCGATATGGCCCATTCTCGAACTTAACCTGCTTATGGGCAAAAAACATCTTCCGACAAAGCGTTGGTCGTTTTTAGCGTTGGTCGTTCGCACTCTATCGTGATTTCAACAGACAACAGACGGACGGACGGACGGACGGACAGACGGACATCGCTAGAATGTCTTAGAATGTTACACTGACCGATAATATATATACTTTATAGGGTCGCAGATCACTCTTTCGAGGTGTTGCAAACGGAATGACAAACTTAGTATATACTCCATCCTATGATGGAGTGTATAAAAATAAATTGTCATAACTCAAAACGATTTTGTTGAAATAAATTTTAAAAAAATTGCCGCTAAATTGTTTTTAATCTAGGTTTTTTAAGCCGTTTGACAGTTTCAGATTTATAAAGCTATTGAAATCGCAAACAATTTTTTGATTTAAAATTTTTTAGATAACCTCGTTAATTCAGTCGAATTTTGTCAAAATAAATTTTAAAAACTTGTCACTAAATTATTGTTATTGTTTGCCTTTAGAGACTTTCTGATTGACAGTTTCAGAGTTATAATTAAATTTTAGTCCGAGTTTGTAAAATAGATTTTTAAAAGTTTTCCGCAACATTATTATTCATCAGATTCAGATTCAGAGTTATAAACAAATCCAAGGTGACGTTTTTTTTGATTTAAATTTTTTTTTAAAAATTCGAAAATAGTAAAAATAAATTATAACTCAAAACGACTTGTCTGATTTTGTTAAAAAAAATTTAAAAAAATGTATCACTAAATTATTAAAAATTTGTATCTTTAATTTGGACCTTTTAATACGAACAACAGTTTTAGAGATATAAAGAAATTTAAGTCCAAAATTCTCTTGTTTTAAAAAAAATCATACAAATTCGAATATGACAAAAAAACTATTAATAATAATTATTGAGTTGTAAGTAATTAAAATGAGTTATTGATAATTAAAATCAATGGAGTATTATAGCGTTTATTTACAATTTATTAAAGGACCCTTCTGAAATCGACCATACAAATCGACCATTCCGTTTTTTTTTTTTTATAAATCACACAACAGAAAGTGCCTTCACAAAATAGTGAATACAATTCAAACTACTCCATTGATTTTATGGATCTATACTTCATTTTATTTATAATATATTTGGCTTTATGATAAACTACTCAAAATTGATGGTTTTTGCCATTTTCGAATTTTTATGATTTTTTTAAAACAAAAATTTTTTTTGACTTAATTTGTACTTAATTTTTTTTTGTCATTTCAGATTTTTCAAAAATTTTTTTAAACAAAAAAAAATTATAAAATTTTTTGTCCGACTTAGCTGCAACACTGCAATTTTCTTCTGATTTAAATGTGACTAGTCCAATTTTGTTGAAATAAATTTAAAAAAAATATTTGATCGTAATCTCGTATGCATTAAAAATTTAAAACAGTTTTAATTACCGTTTTCACACATTTTCCCTACCAACAATTTGTAAAGCTGTTTTAAATTGTTATGAATACGAGATTTCAAATATTTTTATCACTATTTTTTTTTCAATTTATTTCACTAGTCGCGTTTAATTCAGAAGAAAGTTTCAGTGTTGCCAGCAAATATTTAAATAGTTTGAGAACTTATTTTAGGAACATGCCCTTTGAAATTATTGTCATCATAGTTGACATTTTAAGAAATCTTATGATAGATGGAAAGATTTGAAAAGCCGAAAATGTTTACCATTTGTCAGATGTGCTATTTAAGAATTCTCCATTTGTGTACTTAAAAAAATATCAAGCAAAAAGCAACTCCTTTGCCTTGTGCGGCACTGAGTCAGAGAATAAACAATACACCTCCTAATTATTCGAATATTTAATTGTTTAGATCAAAATTACTTAATCGAAATATTAAACAAGATAACCCAAACTAGTCGCCTGAGATCTAACATTTTTTTTTTATTATTGTGTATATTTTTCCAGAATTCGTTTCAAAAAAATACGTTTTCCAACACTTTTCTAAACTGTTGCTTTCTCAGCCATTACACCGAACGAGTAGCACCAAGCAATGACTTCCTTGGCAACTGTTGCTCATACCACACTAGCAACAGGTAAAGCAACAGTTTAGCTTCGCATCATCGCCCAGCATACCAAAATAAGCCCCCCCACACCAAAAGTAAACCCCAAAATCCGAATCAAAGGAGAGAAAATCAAACGTTAATAGAGCATGAAACCCCCTACTTCAACATAACGGCGCTCTTGGCCAGGCATCAGCCGATGTATGTTGTCTGCTGGTATTGGTGAGTACAAATAATGTTGACTTTTTAATCTTTGCACTCTGGACACAAACTTCTCCTCCAACCGTGAGAGCACATGCGCAATCGTCATTTAGCTACAAGTGTTAAATTCATTAAACAAAACAAATTACAGGCTTTTGGGGAATTAAGTAATGAGTTTATAAGAATTGTCTTGAAATCTTTGGGGTGTATGAAAATATGTTTAAGTCCGCCATACTATTCAGGACTTTTGTTTGCCCAACTACGCTGTTAACTACGCCACTGACCTGTTGGCGTTTTAGTAGTGGTGAGTCTCACAAATACCTCTACGAGTGTCAGTGTCCATATCTGTATACCACCCACAAATACATGTGTATTAAGAGCTGAGCTGAGCTGAGGTCCCTGTAAATGTAGTTGTGCGAATGTGCCCACTACTTGTTGCAAATCTTTGCTCAACTGTTGCATGTTCGATGTCTTACCCCTAGTTTTGGCACCAGTTCTGCCACTGCTCTCCGCGGATATCCAGTTGTTTTTTTTAAACGTTTTCTAATTATGTTATAAAACGATTTAATTTATTCTGAGATTTAAGGATATACAATTTTCCATTGTACTTAGCCGCAGTGGAATTCATGCGAGATGTAAACGGTTTTATTTAATGTTGAAATCCTTTTAAGAAGTTATGTCTTTAAGTGCGGAATGTACGGCGACATTATATTCAACACATACTGTGACATCTTCGAGCCAAGGGGGGACAGTGTTAAATTCCATAATCACATATTGTTTAAAGATACGATTTTTGTATTACAAATTAATATATTTAATAATTGTAAGGAGCCTTGACTTTAAGGCAAATACATGCTCATGAAATACAGGATGAAAATGGAGTACAGGCTCCATATGGTTTGGGGGAGCACATACTGATTAAAGATAATATTTTTTGATATCACATGATTATGGTTTCAGATTTAGTTTAATTTTATCTCGGCCAAAAAATACTACGATTTGTTTACCTTAGCATAGTAACAAGAATATATTCCAGTTCAATTTTTTAAACCTTTTTTTTAACACATAATGTAGTTGTTAGATTCCATTGGAAAAAAGGTGAAAAATTATATCTCAGAAAATCATTATCAATTTGAATCTATGAAATTAATTATTCCAACGAGCTGAAGGCCCCCGATGCCATTGCTCCTCCACAAGTTAGCATATAATTTGCAATTAAATTGCTAATAAATAAAATAAATTTCCACCTCCAGAAGATCTTCAATGGATGAAGACAACAAATACCTTGAAATGGGGAAACCATAATTTCATAGCAAGATTGGAAAGCCTTTTCGATAACCTTTCACATGTTAATAATTAGTATGTAAATGGTTATCCATTTGGCTTTTTAAAAGTAAACGTAAATAAAAAGCCATATAAACACATTTTTCATGATATTTCTTTTTTATTGTAATGTTTGAACGTTGACATTATGTGTGAAACACTCAATCATTTTATTTTATTTTATTTTATTTTATTTTATTTATTAATTACAATACAAAGTAAATTTTATATTCTAATTTTGGGTCCAAGGATAAACCGAGTGACAAAGACTATTTGGCTTGATTTTTGCAGCGACAGACCAAAGCCTCTGGTGGGAATCGAACCCACAACCCCCACGCTGATAGGCAAGCACGCTACCAACTCGCCTACCGGGGCGCTTAAGCTCAATCATTTAAATGACCACGACGCGAAGTGTTGCAAGCATTGATTCTTTTGAGGTAATTTTGGACCACTTTTTGGCAGATATTGGGTGGTATCTCAGCCATAACTTGACAAATGTTGGTTCGTAAGTGCTCAAGAGTTAATAGTTTATCTGCATAAACACGGTCTTTCGTGTAGCCCCACAAAAATGTCTAATGGTGTCAAATCGCCTGATCTTGGTGGCCAGTTGATGTCCCACGACGAGAAATTATGCGGCCAGGAAATGTCTCTTGCCATATTCGCTCGAGTTGTGTGGCATGTGGCACCGTCCTTTTGAAAACACATATTCTCCAAGTCGTATTCTTCAATAGCAGGCAAACAAAGTCGATTATCATACGACCATAACGCTCCGAATTGACGGTGACAGTTGTTCCCTCATCGTTTTCGAAGAAGTAAGGTCCAATCACACCTTCGGACCAAAGAGCGCACCAAACAGTGACTTTTTGTGGATGTAATGGCCTCTCTTCAATTACTTGAGCATTCTCAGAACCCCAAATACCGAGTGAGAAATCTGCTTCATATCCATAAACCATAATCTCCTCTTAAAGCACGATATCACCATTTTTGTAGTAGGTTTTTAATAATCGTTACGCGTTGTGTGATAGTTAAGCGATCCATTTTCGTCAATGTCAGACTTCCAACTGAAAAGAAAAAAACAATTGGTTTAACAACTTAAACCAGATGTCAGATGTCGAATACCAGCCCTATACTTTTGAAACCACGAAATGGATAACCCTATATTATTTTTTGTACTATCATCTAGTAGTGTTATCGCTAGAACATTTGGACGTAGTCTATTTGGGTAACTGGAGTTATAACCAAAATTATGGCAGGGAATACTAATATTTTAATTTTTCACATAAAAATCAATTTCTAGAACTCGTGCGAATTCCGGAAAAAGATCGGATAAAACCTAGAACCAAGGAGCCATGACTTTTTCTCGCCTTTAAATTGTTTTTTTTTTTGAATTCGAATCGCTATAATGAGAAAATTAGCTAAATGTTACTTCCGAATAGTTTTTAAAGCCATTCCATAAGGAAGGTTCGATATTGTCACATGGTTTTAGTTTACTTAACTACGTACCAACTGAGGCATTATGTCGTAAGTTCAATGGAACTTAATGGCTGTCTTAGTATCTAAATATTTCCTTTGTGAATAGAATTCAAAAAAAAAAAAATCATCTTAATATATATTTACCCTCGACACTGATTCACTGATACACTGATTCACTGATTCTGTCACGCAGTACGTAGGAATTTAAATAGGCATTCTATAATTTTCTATAAATACAGTGCAACTTCGATAATCCGGACACATAGTTTTAGGCTTGGTCGGATTATCGAGGCATCCGGACTATAGTAGGTCAAAATTTTTTGAAATAATCTAAGTGAATTAAAACATGAATTTGCTCTGTTCTTGCAGATACGTACATATATTTATTCAAAAACAAAAATAATACTAAATAGAATCCATATTTTTATGTGTATACACTTATGTTCATATGAATATACATACTATGGTTTATTAAAAAACGAAGTTATTATGTGTTGACTAACTTTGTTGAGGTGGTTAATTTTGGCTTTTTCTTCTAGCCTCTTCAACAAGAGAATATCCTGTATATACAAATTATTCTCCTCAGCCCACTGAATGCAAAGTGCAAATGATTTCTTTGCATCTGCATTAGAGATCTTTGTTTTTACATCGTCTTCAGAGTCTGTAAGCAAAACTGACGAATTATTTGGTTTAGCATGTTGTATTATTTCTTCGTCTGAAAAATCCAATGAACATTCATTTGCACCAGTTGCCCAATCATTGATATCTTGTTCAGTGATGTCATTACTGAAATTCATAGCTCCAATCATATTTTGGATGGATTATAACAAAACATGAGAGCGTTAAAAAAAATTGTCCGGATTGTTGAGGTAAAAATTTTAAATTGTCCGAAATGTCAAAGCGTCCGAATTATTTGAGTGACCGGATTGGCGCATGTCCGGACTATCGAAGTTGCACTGTAATAATAATAAAAAAAATAATATTTTTTTTTTGTACAGAAATTGTGTTTTCCCCAAATTTTTTTTACCAAAATTTTTTTTTTCCAAAATTTTTTTTTTTATAATTTTTTTTTTACAATATTTTTTTTACAATTTTTTTTTTTTTACAAAAATTTTTTTTTTACAAATTTTTTTTTTCAACAAAATTTTTTTTTTTCAAGAAAAATTTTTTTTTTTCAAGAAAAATTTTTTTTTTTCAAGAAAAATTTTTTTTTTTCAAGAAAAATTTTTTTTTTCAACAAAATTTATTTTTTCAACAAAAAAATTTTTTTTTCAACAAAAAAATTTTTTTTTCAACAAAAAATTTTTTTTTTCCACAAAAAATTTTTTTTTTCAACACAATTTTTTTTCCATATTTCAACGGGCGCCATAGGCGCATTACAACTTACTAGTAATATATATTTACCCTCGACACTGATTCACTGACTCTGTCACGCAGTACGTAGGAATTTAAATAGGCATTCTATAATTTTCTATAAATAATAATAATAAAAAAAATAATATTTTTTTTTGTACAGAAATTGTGTTTTCCCCAAATTTTTTTTTCCAAATAATTTTTTTTTTCAAAAATTTTTTTTTTCCAAATTTTTTTTTTCTTCCAAATTTTTTTTTTTTCAACAAAAATTTTTTTTTTTTCAACAAAAATTTTTTTTTTTCAACAAAATTTGTTTTTTTTTCAACAAAATTTTTTTTTTTCCACAAAATTTTTTTTTTCAACAAAATTTTTTTTTTCCACAAAATTTTTTTTCCATATTTCAACGGGCGCCATAGGCGCATTACAACTTACTAGTATTAAATACTTTGTTTGAAAATTTATTTCAAACTTAAAATAATAAAATATATTATAGAATAGGGTGGGCTTCCCTCTACTTGACGGTTGCTGATATTTTAAACAACCCATTTCGTTTTACCAACCTTCACCAGGTGCAACAATTTACCACCGAGGTGGAAATCAGTCAAAATGATTTTTCGATGGAATTCCAGATCATTTTCATGCATTTTCATGATTTCATGTGGAATGCCCAATTCCAAAGAATTCCGAGGATTCTGAGAATTGATAAAAATCTATTTTTTAAAAATTTGACGTGATTCAGACATTTCCACGAGTCTGCCTGCCAAAAATCAGCACGATTGGATCACTGAAAAAGGGTTAAAAATCGGTCCAAAGGCTTTCACACAGGCTACTACGAGCTTTATACTTCAAACTTAAAAATAAAAAAAATTCTGACGTGTACATGAAAATCGCCGATACACTGGGCGATATGCCTTTAATTTACCTCTACAACCTGAATGGAGGCCTGCTTAAACTTTTCTGCGCGCTCCATGAGTTCGTCATGATACAAATATTCTTGCTATCATGCTAAAGCTTTTCTAGTTGAAGATTTCTAGTCCATACAACGATTTTTCTGGCGCGGTTAGTTGCAGGACAACGGCATAAGCGTATGCAATTCGTCAACCCCAAAGTCGACGGGGGTAAAACGATAGTGTAAGTGACAAGATCTTCGAATGATATTGGATACCAAATGAAATTGGGACTTGAACACCGGAGCGAGGACGACTAAGGCGGTAGCTGCATTATACAGACCATCGCTCTCAACTGCGTCATGACAGTTGCCGCTGGAGAAGAACAACCAGGGACTACATGCATTACATCGACCTACTGGGGATACGATGCAGATATTAACTGGTTGCTTAAAATCTCTTAAAGCTGTTGCTTGTGGAATCTACTGGGAACGCTGAATTTGAACTAAACTACCGGACCATTGTTGGATATTGTAAGCCGATATAATGCCTACGTCAAATGCCGTACGACAAGTTCAGTATATAAAGGACAATACAATTGTAGTAAGAATAGATTTGTCGGTTCCCTCCTGAACTGAACCTCTTTTACTGATTTGTTCATCGTGTTTTGAGTTTGAAAGGATATGAGTTGGAAGTGTATTCATTTCATTTTTTTCCCAAAGACGTTCAAATAATTTTGAGCATATTTGAATACTTGCAAATCTCTAGTAATCAAATTATAAATGAAAACATGTAAGAGTGCTCTATTTAAATTCTTATCAGTAGGCTTATTTTTTCATACCAACCAATCTTTACGATATCTCTACAAGTATCTACAAGTACCGGCAGTCATGTATCACTTCCTTCATCTTAGCATCTTTAAACAATTTCAATCGGATAAAATTGCAACAAAAAAAGCAAAAGAGTAAAATTTATACATCTTTAAGATAAGGAATATTGATTTGAAACAACAAAAAAAAAAACCCCCCATAAACAAAATGAAATATTTGCATACAATGAAAAATAGAAATGAAACCAAAAGACTGCCAAGAGAAATGCTTTGGATACAGTCGCAGACATACACATTATGTGGACACAGTAAACTTAGAAATGCATGAAATGATAATAAAAAAAAAAGTAAGAAAAAAATGTGTATGTAAGCGTGTGTCTACATACATCAGACGCCAGAAGGAGTATGTTGTGATCTCACGAGGATATTATTGATAAAGTCCAACAGGATAAACAACCGCACTGTCACACATAACCTCTGTGGTGATGTCCTGCAATAAAATGTTCAACATATACAGACGAACAACAACACACAAAAAAAAACGAAACTGAACTGAAAGACGAATTGAGTATTTTACATAAAATAATGTATGGGCGGGCCATACCACGGGCCGGGTACAAAGGATACAAGTAAATATTTTAAAAATAAAAAAAAAAAAAATAAACATGGCAGGGTGTGCTGACAAAGGCAGCTGAAAATGAAATTTAAGTAACACACATTTAAAGAAATACATTTGAAATCAACTTTCATCATTTATTATCTGTGATTATATGCCGATGACTTATGTTTTTGTTCAAGTACGAAAAGTATAAAAAAAGAATATGTTTGGGGTTTACGCAAAGCTGAACTCACATTAACATTTTCCAATATCCGTATACCTCCTAAAATTCTGGCATTTGGCGTTTTAAGGGAGTTGGGAAATTGCAACAAACGGAAAACTTAACTTGCATGAGCTGTGTACGATGCCATTTACCGATGAGTAACTAGAGAATAAAGTCGTGAGTTTTACATGATTATCAACGTGAATATCTGAAAAAATGGTACGTTGCCGCACAAGGAGGGCAACAATGCCACAGCCAACGCCCCTTTTGGCTAAACAAGATGGGGACCATCAAGCCCAACACGCCGGTACCATATGGATCATGACTTCCCTCTTGATTTGAGGTCGAAGATTCTACATCAGGCTAAAAAAAAAACAACAATTTATATCTCGACAAACTAAAACAGCCCGGGCTTCATTACTCTGCAGACTGTTTCCTGGAGAAAAATCCGACGTACAAACTAGGACCACATCTGCAGAAACGGAAAGTGTTTTGGGCCGAACGAACCAAGCTGGGTCACCTCTCCGGACATGTCGTTGGAATCAAACCCAACGCTCCAGCCCGAAAGGCGTTTGACGACAACTATAAACTAACCTTGGGTTTACACAAGACAGTTTTGCGGAGACAATAGCTATACATTTACGATTTTTATACTAAAACATTTTTTTACTAATATACCTACACATTTCTCACTGTGTTTGTTTCTGTCATTGATTTTTTTTAATACAGTGATTTGACCAATTTGTATTATTTGAAAAAAAGGACCAAAAAAGTAAACAGAGTCCGAAACGACACAAACACGTATTTTCTTCATAATTGTCTGGATGCGCCTAAGATTTTTATGAAATTGTACGCAGACCTAGCTGAAATGTGTTTGAGCTTAAGTCTGGCAGACGAACCCAGTAAATCTAGCCACAAAAGAAAATCCAAAATTAGTTCTTAAAAAAAAAATTCAATTTAATTCATTGTGTTTGTCATAGAACGGAAGACAATATATTTAATGAGAAACATGTTTGAAAGCAAAAAATAATTTTTTTGCTAAAAAAAAGTTAATAAAATACTTGTATTTATTATTTTTTTTTTTCGTGAACATAAAAATGTTTGCATTTTCTTAAAAACAACTAAATGTGTATAAATTTTTGGTGGCGTTCGCACCAATTTGCAATTTTTTTGATTTTGATTTGGCCCTTAAGCATTCAAAAATCAGCTGGTGGTTCTATAGATATTTTAATGGTATCTGTTCACAAGATATCCGTTGTCTGGTCTCTGAAGTTAGAACATTTAGTCGGAATACACGGCTATCCAGGGTCTCTCATCCGTTCATTGTCAAATGGCCGGTTGACCGGACGACGCACTATAGAGAATATTCGTTCTTTAGCCGGACTGTTCGTTTGTGGAATAATCTTCCTGCCAGTGTTTTTCCTGCCAGCTATGACATTATCAAATTCAAGGCCAACGTCAACAAACACTACTCCCTCTTTCCCCCTTCCAACAACCTTCCTTCCTATGGCTAACACAGTGCATTGCATTTATAGGGGGCATCCACTGAGTCGTAGTCAATTAAAAAAAAAAAATAGAATTTCTCATTATAAAACGTATCCCAAAAATATGGGGATGTTTTTGATCATTCTTAAATAACTAGTAAGTTGTAATGCGCCTATGGCGCCCGTTGAAATATGGAAAAAAAATTTTGTTGAAAAAAAAAAATTTTTGAGGAAAAAAAAAAAATTTGTTTTAAAAAAAAATTTTGTTGAAAAAAATATTTTTTCTTGAAAAAAAAATTTTTTGTTGAAAAAAAAATTTTTGGTTGAAAAAAAAAATTTTGTTGAAAAAAAAAAAAATTTGTTGAAAAAAAAAATTGGGGAAAACAAAATTTCTGTACAAAAAAAAAAATATATTTTTTTTAATAATTATTATTTATAGAAAATTATAGAATGCCTATTTAAATTCCTACGTACTGCGTGACAGAGTCAGTGAATCAGTGTCGAGGGTAAATATATATTAAGGTTATCGTAACGTAGCGCTGGGATTTATGGGGGGGGTGTGTGGGTTTGGTGTATTTTTAGGAAATTTTGGAGAAATTTTATTTTATTTATTATTATTATTCTTAATTTTAATTTTCTTATTTTGGGTCTAACGGTAAATCGGGTAACACAGGCCATATGGCTAGATTTTTGCAGGCCAAAGGCTCTGGTGGGAATCGAACCCACGACCTCGCTACTAGTCGAATACGGGGGCGCTTAGGAGCAATTTTCATATTGTCTGTTTTGAGAAATTTTCATCTATTTTTGGGAATTCTTCATTTCGGTCATTCATTACATTTTCTTTGTGGTATTTCTTGTAGTGTCTCTACCTCATAATTTTCCAGCCTCACTGTTTGACGCTTATTTTGCCCAAGGACAGATGTGGTCCCTTATGGTTTCAAAATGCACCTGAAAATGCATTATGTTTTTTCTGGACAATTGACAGCCAGCAAAACCAAAACAATTCACGAATTTCTAGAGAAAATTTACCACTAAGCACACATATTTTCTGAGGGTTAATCGTAAAGATACAGTTTTTAAATTTAAAATTATGTCTACAATCAACATTCCACAACGATAATTCATCATTTCGTGTGAACATATCATATCTCTAATATACACATAATTGCGAGACATTCATTAGTGACTGCCGGTTAAGAAGATATTTAAATTTGCCAGCGAATTACTGGACAATTAAATAAATCTCTGTCTAGATTTTTAGATTTTAAAGAAAAACGGAAGTGTTGTTTTGAGGATAATTACCTTTTTTTTTAGGATTTGACGAATAATCCGAAATGTCATAAAAGTCATTGGATTTCTAGCAAAGAAACTATGTACACTCCACTGAAGGTCTATGTGTCAAATCTCTGTAAAGATTGCAAACCTCTAACCCTTTGTCTAGGGCCAACCAAAGGGGGTTGAAGTGCAGGATTTTCTTGCCACAAAACGAAACCCCTTGAAAATCTCTTTAATTTTGTTTCTTACATTGCCCCTTCGATCACATGAAACCAACAAAAAGTTTCCAAGGACAATGAACAGAGTTACTTTTTTTTTATGAATATTACAAGAATACTAATCAACGAAACTCCTTTTTTTTTGGCCAACAAAATAAATCTTCATAAAAGATCAGAGATTTTTATTAGCTTTAAGGAAATGGAAAAAAGCTACGCCATCATCATCATCAGCATCAATACAAACGGATGAATGGCAAAAAGGTTTCAAGGCAACCCCACCCCCCGTTGAGCAGCCTCAACTGAACGAGGCAAACAAAAAAAAAAAAAAAAAAAAAAGGACTCCAAACAATTTAACAAAATCCCCTAATTTCCGAACGATAAAACAAACAAACGTCCACGGTCCAAGGCGTCGACGGGGAGGGGGAATTGGGTAAGAGAATGATAATGACTGAATTGACCGGTTGCAAATATAAGCGCTCAGTGGTGCTGTGTGTTTCCTTTCACAGCCACATTGTCCGACCGCAGGTGGTCGCCTCATTAAATAGAAAATCGATGCAATTGTGTTTGATGTTCAATTCCGTTCAACCGGGTTCTCGTTTCGCCATTACCAACTTAAATTAACCCAAAAGGCGACCAGGGGCGAGTGAGAGCGGTGTTGGGTAGTGGCTAGGTGGCAGGGGGCAGGGGAACAGTTGCCCAGTTTAGTTAGTTAACCATAATTACTGTGTGATGCCATAGATGAACTAATATGTATGTGGTCATAGACGCGGACAGACACGTGCGTGTTAAGTGTGTTTAACACACTTACTGGTGTTGCAAGGCAGCACACACGCACACACACACATGCACAGACATGCTGGCATTCCAATGAACACACTTCCGTCCACACACACAGTTGCATGTGTAATCCAACAGGTATTTCCGGTTTGGTTACATAAGCCTCTCACTCGCGTGTGCGTTCGAGTGTTTATTTCGACGTCCGCATAAAACTTTGCCAATGAGAACAGGAATTTTCCAACGTAATAAAAGTTTCTAACGCTATTGACACATCCAACGCACACACACACTCACACACACACACACCTGATTGACGACGTCCATCATCGCTAGTTCACCTTTTCCAAATATCGCCACTAATCAATCGACGGCGAGCATCCCTCATTAAACTGGTGTCGGGCCCGGGGTTGGGGCAACGTAAGGCACAAAACAAGCTGTTTGCGTTTTTAAATTTAGATTGCTGTAGAAGGTTTTACTTCATTTGTTTAATTAATAACATTTTATGCTATTCAGATCAAAGGATTTATTCTTAGAAAAACAATTCATCTGGAACAACTAAAGCGCACCGTCCGTTCGGTATCGCTTAACGTCGCTCGTCATGTCCCCGAAGAGGGGGTCAATCTGTAGTTTGTACCTTATGTCACTGGTCTCAATTTGTTTGCCTTGTCGAAGAACCGGTTTCATGAATAACCCGTGCTTGTATTCATGATATTTTCTGCTTTAAATAACATACGTTCGTTTGAAACCCCACCCCCCCCCCCCCCACCAAGTGTGATGACAGTATGCGGCCACAAATATAATCACCAAGTGTGTGGCTGGCTTCGTGGGGAATTATTAAACGTCTTTACTTTTTTTTTCTTATGTTGCCCCTTGACTGGTGACAAAAAATTCTAACCTGATAGGGACACAATTCACTAGCTATGGACTAATTTAACCTCCAGAGTCACTGATATAAATGCCTTGGTAGATTACAATGATGAAACGCGGGGTTAAGTTTCACACGCCCGACACTTTCGCTGCCTGTCGAGTGCCTTGGAGAGTACAAGGATATAATTCTCAAGGCTAAGGATAACAGTTTGCAAAGTATAATCGTAAGGATCCTTGGGATAATTTCTGTGTCGAATCTGCAGCATGCGAACTGAAAAGATGGGGAATTTGTTGCAGTGTGACATTATTTTGTTCCCGTAAGACTCCAGGCTGGCGTTCACTGTATAGATGTGTCTAGAAGCATGGGGAAGATCAGTCCTAAGTGTGGAAGGGTATATTGCCACTTAAACATAACAACATAACACAGCTAGGATCATTGTCTTCCTGCAGAAGCCCGATAAGTTTAGGATTAATCCTCGCACTTATTCGGAATGATTATGGAACATAGACTTTAGTAGAACGGCCCTAAATGTGATTGGCATTTTGGTTTTAAGCAGGGACGAAATATATAGGATGCCTGGCTGTATTTTAAGCGCTGGGTGAATGAGTCAACTATGAAATATGCCCCGCATGCAGAATGCAGAAAAAAATGCAGAATGCAACAAATTGAAATTCCCAAAAAGGTCAATATGAACATTTTCCCGAAAAGTCCGAAAAGAAATTCCCCAAACAATTTTAAAATTCCGCAATGAAAAATGGGAACAAAGATAAGAATGACCCGAATGTAGAATTCCCAAAAATATATGAAAAGTTCACCAAAAAAGTCTACATGGAAATTCTACCAAAAATTCTGAAAAATCCTACAAAAAATGAAGAATGTCCCAAATGTAGAATTCCCAAAAAGTACATCAAAAAATCCCCAAAAATGGCAATGGAATATCGATCTGTAAACCAAAAAAAAAAATTTAAGATTGACCGAAATGAAGAATTCTCAGTAGATGAAAAGTTCCCCCAATAGGTCAACATTAAATTTTCTCAAAAATTTTGAAAAATTCCCCAAAAAAATTTAAAATTCCCCAATCAAAAAAAATGGAATTATGAAAAATGCCAACAAAAATGAAGAATGAAACAATTGTAGAATTCCCAAAAATATATGAAAATTTCCTCAAAAAGGTCTACATGGAAATTCTACTAAAAATTCTAAAAAATCCTACATAAAAAATTAAGAATGACCCAAATGTAGAATTCCCAAAAAGTACATCAAAAACTCCCCAAAAATGCCTATGGAAAATCGGCATTACGACCTGTAATAAACAAAAAAAAAATTTGGTTTACCGAAATGAAGAATTCCCAGTAGATGAAAAAATCCCCCAAACAATTTTAAAATTCCCCAATCAAAAAACAAAATGACATTACGAAAAATTCCAAAAAAAATGAAGAATGACACAAATGTAGAATTACCAAAAAATAGAAAAATTTCCCAAAAAGGTTAATATGAAAATCTCCCATAAAATTCTTAAAAAAATACCCAAAAAAATTAAACTTCCCCAATAAAAAATCGGCATTAGGAAAAATTCCAAAAAAATGAAGAATGACACAAATGTAGAATTCCCAAAAATTTAAAAATTTCCCAAAAAGGTTAATATGAAAATCTCCCCGAAAATTCTGAAAAAAATACCCAAAAAAATTAAACTTCCCCAAGGAAAAATCGGCATTAGGAATAATGAAAAAAAAACATGAAGATTGCGCCAAACACAATTCTCAAAAAATACATCAAAAATTGCCAACAACATGTAAATTTCTCAAAAAAAAAATAAGAAAAATCCCCCAAAAAAATGTAAATTCCTAAGTGAAAAATCAACATTACGATCGGAAAACTGCTAAAACAAAAATTAAGAATGAAATAAATTGTAATTCCCAAAAATAGGTGGAAAAATTCCCAACATGAAAATTTCTCCAAAAATTCTGAAAATCACCAAAACAAAATTTTTAAATTCGCAATGAAAAATCTGCACTACGACCTAAAAATGACGAAACAGAAAAAGAATGACCCAAATGTAGAATTCCCAAAAATTTTCCAAAAATTTCAAGGCGAAAATTTCTCTAAAAATTCTAAAGAAAAAAAAATCCCCCAAAAAATGTAAACTTTCCCAATAAAAAGATCGTCATTTCGACCGGCCCAAAAATTCCCGCTTGCTTTGAGTTGCCGCCGTTGAAGCATGGGAGGAGTTCGAAAAATGTTTGGAAATAAATTTGTCATTTGGAATTGGCTATTACGATTTGATTTAAATTTTATTTGGTTCTAGCTGACAATTTATTTCTTAACTTGCCCTAAAAATAATCCAACGAATCACTTGTTCCAATGGTTTGACGGCCATAACTTTGATACGCCAAGAGTAAAATCAATAATATTTTTTTTTTTAAATTACTTAGCCTTTTATAATCTTTCAACGTTCATCATTTGGTTTTAACATTTGTATGGAATTATTAATATTTATCAAACGGTTATTTTTTGTATGTTGTACGATATACCGTGTTTCTTTGAAACTATTAAAAAAATGCAATTTCTCTTTTTTCGAAGACATTCGCACACGACTGATGAGATAGATATTCACAAATCGTGTTTTTTTCCAGTCGGATAGAGTGATAACAATTTTATATACCTCTAATTTTGTAATCAATTAATCTTTTGCCTCTTGTCACAACGACTGACAGCTTTATAATATTTTTGCTTTACACTGTAGACCTATCCACCCACATACACACATATGCGAACGTGCTGGTCTTTTAGTATTCATATGACTGTAACAAATCCTTTTAATCATAATTCATTAGTTCTTTACATAGAAGAACACTGAATTCCGTTCATGCTGATGACGGAACTTCCTTTCGAGCTGTTCACACTCATGCTCGAGTGACGACGACCCCTCCCTTCCAGTCCATATTTCCCAACCATTTTACATGTGTTGTAAAATCTCTACCGAGAACACAGTATCAAATTAGGGAGTATATGCAGATGCCAGAAAAGGGGTTGTTCTTGATGGTTTTATATTTAAAAATAAAATGATTTCATTTCATACCTGATTAGTTTCTTGAAGGGTTATTTAAACAGAAACACACAAAACATGTAAATATTTTATTTGGAAAATGTAAAACCAACGAAAATGCTTAAGGCTCAGAGCCATCAGAGAAACGACTAGCAAATTAAATGAAGTGTTAAATGACATGTTTGGCAGATTTGTTGTTGGTTTCCTTTAAGAGGCACGGGTGCAAGGGATCCTATAAGGAATTTTTAGAAATAGACAGTCAATTAGAAATTTAATGTGAATAAGTTTGTTGTCACAGTGAAAGCATCCATGTAAAAGGACAGTTTTTGTTAAGTATTTAAATAAAATGTCAGTTAGGCTTTCGATTGAAATAGGTTTTTTTTAATAAAGTTCTTTAAGGAGTAGTTAGAAGATTTTATGAAAACTCGCAGAGGTGTAGTTGTTGAGCACTCATTACGACATTGGAGGAAATTACTTACTCAAAATAAAAATTAGTACATACAGCGAGTTCAATGAAATATACTCTACGTTAATAGTGAATAAATTAAAAAAGCAACCGATTTCCATACATTCGGTATTTATATTTAGTTTGGTATTTAAAAATTAATTTTAACTACTACTTGAATACAAAAACAATAAATTGGACAACGTTTTTTGTCCATGACAAAATTTACTTTTTTGTTGCCATTTCTATTGATGACTTCTCTTTGTAAGTGACACAACAAAAACGCCTTTTTTGACATCCCTGTATAGACAATTTTAAATTTTTAACTGTCCAGCCGTTTTCAACCTATATTGGTGCGAGGAGAATATTTCTCCTTAGCTATACAAAAATGTTTTTTTAATCAATGTTTTATTATGGGGATTCTCCGTTTTCCCAATTGGGTCAATCAAGCTTGTCAACACCGAGATGTTTTCAAAAGTTCGAGTCTTGGAAATGTACACGTTCGGGCGGGCAAAATTTTCCCACAAAAAATGGACATCCCTTCTAATTCAAAGTAAATTTTTTCAAATTTTTAAAAACAAAAAATGTGGAAATTTTTAATATAAAAGAAAAATATTTTTTTTTACATCAAATGTGTATAAAAACTAAAAAAAATATATATAAAAAGCTCTGCCATATACACAGCTTCCAAGTTGTCTTTAGTGCGAATATTTCGAAAATCAAATTTATTTCACTTATTTATTTATTTATTTATACATTTATTAAATGAATAATAAAATAAATAATTATAATAAACCATCTTCTTCTTCTTAATATATATTTACCCTCGACACTGATTCACTGACTCTGTCACGCAGTACGTAGGAATTTAATAGGCATTCTATAATTTTCTATAAATAATAATAATAAAAAAAATAATATTTTTTTTTTGTACAGAAATTGTGTTTTCCCCAAATTTTTTTTTTTACCAAAATTTTTTTTTTCCAAAATTTTTTTTTCCAAAATTTTGTTTTTACAAATTTTTTTTTTTACAAAAATTTTTTTTTTACAAAATTTTTTTTTCAAGAAAAATTTTTTTTACAAATATAAACTGTCGGCTGGAAAAAACAAAATATTTTGCGTTTCATACTGGGCTGTGAAGTCGAGCCAAAATTGCTCCACTCCGACTCTAGCATTTCTAAATAGCACGACTCTGGTTTCAGCTTTTCTATAAAAAAATTTCGAAAATTGTATTCATCTACTATTTCTATGCGCTGAAAAAAATGAACATTTTAACAAATTTCAGCAATCAAATTATGACTACAAAAGAAATTAATGTTGTGGTTGGGGCAAATATATATATAGGAATATTTTAATGTGACTAATTTTCAAGTGTTGTAAAGGGTGTTTTTTATTGAGGTATAGAACTTCGAATTGAAATAAAACACAAGAAAATCGTTTTAATGTCCATCAATTTGGCTTTATTGCAAGGATAATGTTATGCCATTAATGTTTAAATATGATTTCGGGCATGTGGCCGCCGCGGCTGGCTCGAATAAAGCCAATTCTACAGGTCCAATTTTCAACCACTTGTTGGAACCACAACTCATCCACATTCATGCCATCCAATTCGGGAACAAAATAGTCGGTTATCATGGCTCTATACCGGTCTCCATTAACGGTAACTGACTCTCCAGCATTATTTCGGAAGAAGTATGGCCCAATGACTCCACCAGCCCATAGAGCACACCAAACAGTCAGTTTTTGTGGATGTAATGGCATAAAATGGACGGAGCTTGCGGTGAACTTCGCGAACTGAACCATTACTTTCGAAATAAATTTGCACGATTTGCAAGCGTTGTTCTTTTGTCAACCTGTTCATGATGAAATGGCAAACCAAACTAAATATTAATCACTTGACAGCTGACAAAATGGCCGCCAGTTGAAAAAGTGATGCCAACTTAAAGTTCTATACCCCAATAAAAAACACCCTTTACATTGATGTAGGTTAGGTTAGGTTGAGATGGAGGATCGGTCACGTACGAATGACCGTCTCATGCCGTTGACATACACCTAGGCCAGTAATTCGGCCTGATGTGTGCTGCTGATTTCTTCTTCAGATTTTCTTCCCCTTTTTTTACATTAGGAATTCGGTCCCCTCTTTCTTAAATTACTTAAGTCCATTCCTTTGACGACTGAAAGGTCATTTAAGGTGTCCTCTCCTAATTGGATTTTCCTGATCTGCGAGAAAGCGGGGCACTGGTACAGGAAGTGTTCCGCCATCTCGGCGTCCTCTCTGCATGCCCTAGATTCGTCGTTCTCCTAAATAATGATTACCTTACTCAGCTCATTATTGTTAAACCCGAGTATTCTCCTTGTTTTCTTGTAATCGAGATTTCCTCAGGTTTCCTTTGTGGTTCTTCCCACCTGTTCCTCTTGCCATCTGAGAGAGGGGTCGTCTTCATCCATTCCCTCAACTCCTTTTTTGTCTCCAGAATAGGTTTAGGCAGGCAGAGTATTTTGGTCGGATTTCCTTCCCAAGTTTATAAATATATCGTTATCTCTTGATATGTTATTTATCGTTTCCTTACGGTCCATGTGTGTCCTTGACTTGCATTATCATCTCTGAAGGATCTAATTGCGTTTTGACTGTCTCTGAAAATACAGATAGTATTGCGTGTGACCCTATTGCGCATCCATTTTAGGCATTCTTTGATGGCCGTGATCTCTGCTTGTAGAATCGTTGAGTACTTTGGTAACTGGTCCCTATGCCTACTCCTAAACCGGAATTGGATGCGTCTGCATTAACTTAACTACTCAACCAATCAACTTAATAACATTATTTTGGTTTATTCGAAAATATTAAGCTGTTAAAAAAACAGACAACCTGTCACTGCAAGATACGTCAACCTAATGAGTAGACTTCCAAATATGATTTTCAAGTCATGTACCTAAATGCAGTTTCCACTGTCATACGTTTTCCTCCAAACCGAAAACAAAAAATCTGCAGCGGCGGCGAACCACTTAATAATGCAATTATTTCGGCTAATTGATGTTTATGTGGCAGCACGCGAAATACACAATAGGTAAACTTTGCAGTAAGCAGCAGAAACAGGAAAAGCCTTTTGAAGGTACGCAGAAAAGAAAACAGCAAAGACAATTTCTAACATCAAAGGGAGCGTAAATTGATTTTAAAAAGTGATGCTGTTAGAGTTTGTCCAACTGAGCCGAAGCATATTCTCGGAGAACGCCATACCACATTGGCGATCAGGGTAGATGGATATTGAGTGGTCTATGCCATAGCTTCCCAACCTATGTCTTCTTCATACTCACCGTTAACATCAGACCTCTCCCAACCGCTTAGCAGTCCTTTCACCTAAAGTGTGTTTTGTTTGTTTGTGTGGTGAGATGACTTCGTGTTGTTTGCTAACAACAACTAACGTTATTAAGGAGGCTATAATATGTTTTTCCGGTTTGATTACAAACTAAAGGCAAAAATTCAATTTTCAACTATGACAACGACAAAGTGAAACAAAATCACCTGCACACGTCGTTCGTACGTCCATCATCAACAACTAAGAGGTATACGGTGTAAGGAACATGGAATATGCCAGGAACCGACAATAGTCGGAGTTGAGCTGAAATCATTGACCACTGAATGTGTCGTTTCTCATGTTTTCGCAAAACATCACCTTGGTCGTTTTTTTTTTTTGTTTTATTTTGGTATCACTTTTTTGTCCAACGTCCGTAGACAACAATGACTACTTAACAATATCTTCAGATTCCAATTAAGAGCAAACATGTTGTCGGCCGTTTATCAATATCAGTGTTCAATGGCGGCCACTTGTGCATTCAATGGTGTTTCGTTGAGTGTCCAAGAGTATAAGTCGAAAATAGTCATCATGGGGACATTGTTTATTCATGGCGACGAGGGTCGTTTCTGGGGAACTACTTATTTTTTAATTTCTCGTTTTTTTGTTTGTTTGAATTCATTTGAATTTTAACAATCAAGTGGATTATTTTCTTGAGGGCTAGAGAGAGAGAGATATATAAAGAGAGAATAGAGAGATATATACAGAGTGATGTAAAGAGAGATAGAGAGCGAGATAGAGATAGAGGCAGAGAGAGAGTGAGAGAGAGAGTGAGAGAGATAGAGATAGAGATAGAGATAGAGACAGAGATAGAGATAGAGATAGATATAGAGACAGAGATAGAGATAGAGATAGAGATAGAGATAGATATAGATATAGATATAGAGATAGAGATAGAGATAGAGATAGAGATAGATATAGAGATAGAGATAGAGATAGAGATAGAGATAGAGATAGAGATAGAGATAGAGATAGATATAGATATAGAGATAGAGTTAGAGATAGAGATAGAGATAGAGATAGAGATAGAGATAGAGATAGAGATAGAGATAGAGATAGAGATAGAGATAGATATAGATATAGATATAGATATAGAGATAGAGATAGAGATAGAGTTAGAGATAGAGATAGAGATAGAGATAGAGATAGAGATAGAGACAGAGATAGATATAGAGACAGAGATAGAGATAGAGATAGAGATAGAGATAGATATAGATATAGATATAGAGATAGAGATAGAGATAGAGATAGATATAGAGATAGAGATAGAGATAGAGATAGAGATAGAGATAGAGATAGAGATAGAGATAGAGATAGAGATAGAGATAGAGATAGAGATAGAGATAGAGATAGAGATAGAGATAGAGATAGAGATAGAGATAGAGATAGAGATAGAGATAGAGATAGAGATAGAGATAGAGATAGAGATAGAGATAGAGATAGAGAAATAGGTCGAGATATAGATAGCGATGGAGATTGATAGAGAAAGAGAGAGATAGGTAGAAGTAGTGATAGATCTAGAGAGAGAGATAGAGGTATAGACAGTGAGAGAGAACTACGATAAACGGAACATGTTTTTTTCAGACCCCATTCAACTTGCCTTTTGTGTTCACACAGGGCAATTCAGTTTCGGCAATTTTTGTTTTCATTATTGCCATTTCAAATTGAAATGCTTTTCAAAATGTCATTATAATCTACAGCCAACTTCACACTACGATAAATACAAAAGGAATTGACAGTACGAGGAATTTTCCCCTATCCATTCCCCTTAACAGTCTTTCCCACAAACCGCGAGAATTGCGGCAATACAAATTGCAGAGTGGGAGTCGGAACTTAAGGTGGCTCGAAAACCTGTTGCTGAAGTCGACTGTTTTGTAGAAAATTTTTTTGTTTTTTCATTCCACGAAAGTCTTTTGTACTGGTTTCCCAATTTCTTTCCCAATTGCGTATTTAACTCACATTTTTTGGAACTGCAGAGATAACAAATTTGAGTCCCATGAAGTTACAAAGTCCACTATTTTGAAGTAACGAGAATTGCATTATGCAGAGGGGTCATCAAAAAAATTTAAATATTAGGTTAGATTAAGTGTCCCTGGATTAAAGGAATTTATATTTAGAAATAAAATTTAATTATTCCTGAATCTCTTCTCGTATTTGTAGTAATTCTGGAATACCTCGTCCCTCGAAGAGTGTATACTCAGAAATAGTTTTGTTTACTTTTGAAGCACTATTTGAACAGCTGGTCCACCACCCGGCCCTTAAATACTTATTTCAATATTAATTGCAATTTATTTCAATATTAATTGCAATTTATTTCAATATTAATTGCAATTGATTGCAATATTAATTATCCAAAAGATTAAATTTATGAAACTTTTGCTCCATCCCTCGCAATTGTTATTGCCTTGCCAAGTGCAGCAACATGTGATGATATTGTTAATTAAATCTCTGAAATTAAAATGTTTTGTTTGTTTAAATTGAAAAATTGCATATAAAAAAAGGAAGGACAAAATATTTATTAAATCCAGCTACCAACGGATGAAAACAAAAACAGAAGAACAAAACAAAACAAAAAAAACACTACAGAGAATTCTATTATTCCGCAGTCAACCTCGATGGTGTTGAGGTTACAAATCCCCTATGTGATAGGCTGCAACAATGGCAAATCTCATTTGTAATTTAATCTTCACCAACAGATACTCACATATTTGTTGGGACTTTTTTTTTCAAGAATTTGTTCACCACAAAAATGAACACAGACATTTTATTGCCATTAGCAAATGGTTTCTCAAAAAATATATAAATTATCGCTTTCTCCAAACACTGTGCCGTTCTGCCATTTATGTCATATATCTGCCTGATGATGCCCTATTGTTTCTGGGGTTTTTTTTCTCTCCTATACAGTGAAAATCAGGACAACATGCCAGTCAGTTACTTTTCCACTGAATATGCAAAACAGTGTTTTTTTTTCGTATTCGTTATGAATGAATGCAGTGTAGAAGGTGTTGAAATGTGAACACCTTTATTTTGTGGCAAATACAAAGAGCCCGCCCGTATGGTGAATAAACGGATCAACTCCATATTTGCGGAAAATACATATGATTTGAAATGGAATGGGTAACAGAAAACCAGCAGAACATGGTCGAATTGCATACACCGTCCAATGTGTTGGGCGAGATGAGTGCATGGCATTCAGTGAACTAGAGTCAGGCATGGCGGCAAGGCAAGGTAAAGGTTTGTGGCAGTGGTGTATCCTAGGTGCACTTGTTGACGCTTACATAAAAACAAGAGCAGAGAAAAAATCTTGACTTTACATTCAAGAAGATATAAAAAAAAATACATCGCTTACTTCATTGCTTATTTAATACAATTTTAATAACTCCAGGGAATTACTTATGAAATTCTTTCCCATTGGGAAAGGTGTGCATTTATTCGAATATATATTTTTTTATGTATTCAATTATTTATTTTTATTTATTTGTTAATTACAATACAAAGTAGATTTATATTCTAATTTTGGGTCCAAGGGTAAACCGGGTGACAAAGACCATTTGGCTTGATTTTTGAAGCGACAGACCAAAGCCTCTGGTGGGAATCGAACCCACAACCCCCACGCTGATAGGCAAGCACGCTACCAACTCGCCTACCGGGGCGCTTGTATATAATTATTTATTTATTTCATTATTTGAGACTAGTAAGTTGTAATGCGCTTATGGCGCCCGTTGAAATGTGGAAAAAAAAATTGTGTTGAAAAAAAAAATTTTTTCCTGAAAAAAAAAAAGTTTGTTGAAAAAAAAATTTGGAAAAAAAAATTTTTTGTTGAAAAAAAAAAAGATAAAAAAAAATGTTGGTAAAAAAAAATTTGGGAAAACACAATTTCTGAACAAAAAAAAATATTTTTTTTATTATTATTATTTATAGAAAATAATAGAATGCCTATTTAAATTCCTACGTACTGCGTGACAGAGTCAGTGAATCAGTGTCGAGGGTAAATATATATTAAGATGCTGTGTAATTTTTTGATGTGTATAAAAAGTAACTCCCATTTGTTAAAGGCTTCAGTTTATGGGAAGGTTGTACCATAAACCTCCTACTCCTCATCATTTATTGCGTAATTACTTAGGAGGAACAATAATCAGCAAGATCGGCATCCGCAGAAAAGTCTAATAAACCTCAGATATTTCTGAGCAACGTATTTTTTTGTGGATCCATTTGGATGCCATCAGAACTCTATTGTTTGGTTTATTACTACGAAAAGTTCGATTTATGGAAGTCTGTGCCACTATAATTTTCTTCGAGTTATCGAGAGAAATTCAAGTTGTGGAAATTCGAGTTATAGAAGACCAATTTAAATGAATTTGTCTAAGAGTTCTTCTTGCAGATCTCAATGTAAATAGAACTCCGAGCCCAGATGGTATTTCGGCACTTGTCCTATATGAGTGCTCTTTGACGCTAGCTCGTCCATTGCGTAATCTTTTCATCAGGTCGTACCGTGCTGGTATTTACCCTTCACATTAGAAAGTTGTCAAATCCTGCAAATTACCGTCCAATTTCAATATGTTCTGCGCTCTCGAAGGTTATGGAGAGTACCTAGAGAGTGGCCTTCTAAATGATACAGACAGTATGGCTTCCGGAGAAACCAATCTACTGGAGACATGACAGAGTTCCTTTCGCAACAATGGGGTCGATCCATTCACTGCCTTGATGAAAGCAAGGTTGTAGCTCTTGATATTTCCAAGGCGTTTGAAAGGGGGTGATTCATATCAAAACTTTTTGCATTTGAAGTTGGGCATAACTTCTCTCGATTCATATCACCGTGTTACACACATTCTGTCCTATGAACCAAATTTACTTTTTCGGAAAGGGGATAAAAAATTAAAATACACGTGTATCGGCGATTTTCATGTACACGTCAGAATTTTTTTTTTTTTTAAGTTTGAAGTATAAAGCTCGTAGTGGGCTGGGAGAAAGCCTTTCGACCGATTTTTAACCCTTTTTCAGTGATCCAATCGAGCTGATTTTTGGCAGGCAGATTCGTGAAAATGTCTGTATCACGTCAAATTTTTTAAAAACAATTTTTATCAATTCTCAGATTTTTCCCAATTTTTATTATTTTTGAAAAAAAATATTTTTTTCACTTTTCTTAGCATAACTTGAAGAGACTCAAAATTTTTAAACTACTTAAGCGTTACGAAAAAAAATGTTTTTTGAACTGAAACCTTAAAAAACACGATAACAATTTAAAAAAAAAAAATTAGGAAAATCTGAGAATTGCTAAAAATCTATTTTTAAAAAAAAATTTCGTGATGGATCACTGAAAAAGGGTTAAAAATCGTTCCAGAGGCTTTCACACAGGCCACTATGAGCTTCATACTTCAAACTTAAAAATAAAAAAAATTCTGACGTGTATATACACGTGTATTTTTATTTTGTATCCCCTTTCCGAAAAAGTAAATTTGGTTCATAGGACAGAATGTGTGTAACACGGTGTAATGAGATTGACAAATTCAGGAGCTTTTTATGGCAATCAGAACTGTTCCGCTGTAAGGAGTAATGATATTTCTTTTGGCTAGTTTTCACGGTATATCAATGGACTACAAACTAACCTAAAATGGCTCTTACACTAAAGTACCTAACATAATTTAGATATAATTGCGATATTTGTATGAAATTACATTTTTTTTACTAATAGTTACCTGATTTTTGTTTTAGACGAACTCGAAATAGAAATCATTCGAATCAGACTACTGTTTCTCCCATTATTGTTGTCCTGTTCAAATACTATACAAAATACCTCTGTCAGACTTACTACAAGAGACATAAGGGGTCCATGTTTTGGTACGACTGAACTGACCACATTCCAACCAAGTCTTCTCTACACCAACAACGTGTAGGCTACCCCATAGTTCAGCCAGTCAGACCTTTACCTTTTTTCCACATATTTTCATTTGTTATTCATCGATGTCACCGCGAATATTATTTAACTCATGTAAAAAATATGTATGCACGTGTGGACACCGGAATGTTATGTGGATGTAGTGGGACATGCAGCAGAGTCATCATCATGCAGCACTGACTCAATTGAATACCAGCACCAGCAGAAGTATTGGTTTGAAACCCAATTAATGTTGAATGTATTTTACATTTGGTTTTGTTTTTTTTTTTTTTTTTGTTGCCCATGATTTGAAGTTGGCGTTATTGTTTGTCGCAATTGGTTTGGGTCGCTTGGTCGCGTTTGGGACAATTACATTTGTTTGTGCTCCTTTTTTGGCCAAATCTATTGATAATTGACCACCGCTGGCAGCACACATATTTACGAAGCGATTGTTTTGTCAATTGGTGTTATAATCGGATTGTATTCTTTCAAGGAAATTCATTTTAAATTGACTTTTGGCAAATAATGAAACAACGATAGATTTGTAAATAAGTCTGCCTTGCCTGTCGTGTATTTCTCCTCAATTTACAACAATTTATCAGCCCTGAATTTCCCATATTTCCTGTAGTCTCAACCACTACAAATTCTTTTGCGTGACGATAATCCCAATGCCGTCTGCTGTAAAATGTCCTTTTATTTTCTCACATACGCGTGCGATGATTTAGCAAATTTAATTCCCTTTTGCCACAATCACAATAAATGTCGTCTTCATTGTCTTTGCAACTGTGTGAGTGTGTTTGCGGCACTTAAACACGTTTATCTCTTAAGTTATCTTATGGAATAGACACGTTGACCCAGGTCCGACACACTGGCATTTCTGTTGGACCATCTCGCCATTATTGGCTGTAACATGTACACTGGACCATAATCTAAGTTCACGTGACCGCCATTAAAATACTTTTTACTTTGCGGCAAATGTTTCGAGTTGCCGACCAATTGGGTGCGAGATATGACTTTCAGTGGAATTGTACAAGACGTTAGGCAATTTGTAAGACACCAAATAGCAACAAATAGTGAAGGGCTAAAGGGAGGCGGAATTGAAGAGAAAATGCTATGCACGATAGAAGAAATAAACTCACTTCAGCCCAAAAGAAAATGTAGAGGTGTTCATTCCAGGAAGACATTAAATAAAGAGTGTATTCCTCTTATTCCGAACCGAATTATTTCTATTACATGGTTGTAGGTTGAATGACCCGAATTACAAGAAGACTTGAGTTGATTTTATAATCATGATTTTCAAATTTGTTGGCGAAATGTAAAGAGAAGATTGAGGTATTTTTGAAATTTCTTTTTGACTTTACACAGTTGGCTTTTCCACATTGTTACAAATCAATAAGAGTCAAATATGAATTTATAAAAAAAGAAAAATCAAACGTTGTCTCAAGCAAAAAGTCAACGTATAATTTCATACGACATTTTGGCAGCTAATCCACAAGAGAATTAAGAAAAAGTCAAGCCAACAAGTCATCGTATAAATTGGGACCATTTCTAAGAGTTTTTTTTACAGGATTTTCCAACAAGAGGTATTATTTTGGTATTCAAAGAGAAATAACATTTTTTGAGATGGAAATGGGCCTCATAAGAAAAATGATTTGTCGATGGAATTCCGGATAATTTTCATGCATTTCAAGGACCCAATCAGCAAAGACACGACGTTTGTGGAATGCCGAATTTCACGTAATGGACAAACCTGGGTTTTCTTCAACACATTGGGCTACAGCAGAAATATTCTCAGTTGTTTTTGAGCGACGTGCACGGGTTCACATCATTAACTTGTCCCAACAGCTCGAATTTGTCCACCAATTTCTGTATTGCGGTCGGACAAGTAGCTTCACGACAACCCAAAAAAGCTTGAGTTTTGTGAGATTTTCCGCATTTTTGTAGTGAATTTTAATAATTTCAATGAAGAAACTACGCCGTTACTAAAAATGAAACGATAATTTTTAGTAACGGCGTTGTTTCTTTTTGTCAAATGTCAAAGAATAAAAGCTTCAAAAGTGACAACTACCGAAATACCGGGTTATTCAAAATAAAACCTGTCGTTGGAAAACCCTTTTTTCTAATCCAAATAGACGTATGCATTTTAGTTCGAAGAATTAAATGTTGGTACCAATGTATGACTTTTTGGCTTGACTTTTTTTTAATTCGCTTTTGTATTTGCCTCAAAAAGTCGTATGAATTTATACGTTGACTTTTTGCGACTCCGTTTGATTTTTTTTTGACGTTTATACTTACATCTTGTTGATTCGTAAAATTGTCGAAAAGTAAAATGTGTCAAGTCAAAAAGAAATTTGAAAGAAAAACCTCAAATTACACTAGTCAACAGTCAAAATGTACTCGGGATGCGATAATTTTTTCTGTGTAGATAACCTTGACATGAGCTCGAAAAACGCAATAAAAAAATTTTTTATCGTTTGGTTTTTGTTTTATTTTTTTTTTTTTTAAATTTTAAAAATTTTTTTTTGGTTAATTTGTTTCGTCCGGCATAACTCGGGAACCACTAGCCCGATTTAATTGAATTAAATTTTAAAAAATTTAAAATTACAATTCCCTTAATCTGTCCATATATTGTTTTCTTATACAAGCAGCAGTTTCCAAGTTAAAAATGAATATATAAAGGAAAAAACTTATTTTTTGCCTAAAGACTTAAATTTTTTTTTTTTAAAAAATCCATAAAAAATCCAAAATGAAAAAAAATGTCAAATCTTATTACTTTTACGTAAAGTCACATAACCTATGAGCAAAATGAGACAAAGATCATGAAAATCGATGCACGCGTTTCGCTTTTATTCGCAATTGAGTAAAGGTATGAATTTCAAAAATTTGCTCGACACATGCACAACTTTGTCTATGGTAAGGTTTTTTCTTTTTTATTACAAAAAAAATTAAAATTTGTTGGGTGACAAAAATATATGAAATTTTTTAAATTCATACCTTTACTCAATTGCGAATAAAAGCGAAACGCGTGCATCGATTTTCATGATCTTTGTCTCATTTTGCTCATAGGTTATGTGACTTTACGTAAAAGTAATAAGATTTGACATTTTTTTTCATTTTGGATTTTTTAAAAAAAAAAAATTTAAATCTTTAGGCAAAAAATAAGTTTTTTCCTTTATATATTCATTTTTAACTTGGAAACTGTTGCTTGTATAGGAAAACAATATATGAACAGATTAAGGGAATTGTAATTTTAAATTTTTTAAAATTTAATTCAATTAAATCGGGCTAGTGGTTCCCGAGTTATGCCGGACGAAACAAATTAACCAAAAAAAAAATTTTTAAAATTTAAAAAAAAAAAAAATAAAACAAAAACCAAACGATAAAAAATTTTTTTATTGCGTTTTTCGAGCTCATGTCAAGGTTATCTACACAGAAAAAATTATCGCATCCCGAGTACATTTTGACTGTTGACTAGTGTTATTGATATTTTCCATGTTACATACTCTTTCGACCAAACAAACAAAAGCTATTGATGGCAACTGTTCATATTTTCCCAATCTTACTTTTTTAAGTTGGCTCTACAATATGTTCGTCTTGGTCAAAAGGCTTCAGTCTGATGTGCGCTCTTACCGGTTCGTGGTGCCATGAAATTCCGTGGCTTCTTCAACATGAGGCTGCCATCGCAGTGTCTGTCTGCGGCATACGTGGTAGTTGATGGATTTTTTTTTTCACTTGGAACATTATTTCATACTTGGGACATCAATTTGAAATGTATACATGAAATGACATGGGTGAACTGTGTAATATTCTTGTAAGATGGTGTAAAATACGACACCATTTTCACTTCATACTTTATCATAATAATAAAAAAAAACAGCCTGTATTTATGCACATTATCATATGGAAGTTAACCCGAGCCTTCTTACACTACGACAACATGCCAACATAACACAAATATTAAATCCTTTCTGTCAATCTGACCGGCATTGTTCACATTAACACTCGGACGAAGAGTTCAACACATCCGATTTGGTGGTGAAGTGACAGAGTATCGACCCCTGCCTGCAAGCGTTAACAACTCTTGTGACAGCTTTCATGCCGCTCCCACCCCCCCTTTAGGATAATGATGAGGATGACATGGATGTGGACGTGGACGTGGACGGCGATGACCAATAAGTTTTCAATTGTTGTTTAAATATAAACTTCGGTCATGTTTCCGTTTCATTGGCTACAACGAAGCGTATCATCGATCCGGGGGTAAATGAGTTCAATTCATCTCTTTGAAGTGTTCACAAACACGGAAGCTGTCAATATGATGTGTTTCAGTGAGCAGCGGGAGGAACAGGACCATAAACACCACCCTTGCCATGTACGGGTTACACTTTGTTTGCATATCGTCCTTTGGCTGATTATTTATAAAACATGTGTCTACTTCCGGCTACTGAAGCGTTCATTGTGATGCACACTAAGATTCCTTTGGCATTTTGCTCAAAGTTATTAGAATGTTTCAGCGAGTGTGAGAAGAAAAAAAAAACGACAGATTATCTATGGTCGATTGGTTGTCAATATTCATATGTGTGGGAAATTTTCAGTTTTTCTAATTAGAATTTCAGTTCTTTCCGGCTTTCATTCAAGTGAAGAGATCGTTAATGAAGCGAAAAGAAATGACAACCGAAAATCTATTCTTTGACATGTCAAGTGGCTGCTGGATTTGGATCTCGGGCGAGGGGAGACAACAGTAAATGGTAACGGCAGAGATTTATTTAGATATGTGAGCTATTAATAAAGAGTGTTAGCGTCGGTTTATGAATTTGGCCGAAAATATTGAAATTGTTTCTCTTATACACAGTTTATGGACGGTCGTTGTCTTAACGCAAAACAATGTGGTAGTAACGACAGATCGCAGAAACTATTGAGCCGATACAAATAACATGTAAAGGCATTTCTGGAGTGGGAAAAAATCCCTCTAAAGGGTGTTTTTTATTGAGGTATAGAACTTCGAATTGAAATAAAACACAAGAAAATCGTTTTAATGTCCATCAATTTGGCTTTATTGGAAGGATAATTTTATGCCATTAATGTTTAAATATGATTTCGGGCATGTGGCCGCCGCGGCTGGCTCGAATAAGGCCAATTCTACAGGTCCAATTTTCAACCACTTGTTGGAACCACAACTCATCCACATTCATGCCATCCAATTCGGGAACAAAATTGTCGGTTATCATGGCTCTATACCGGTCTCCATTAACGGTAACTGACTCTCCAGCATTATTTCGGAAGAAGTATGGCCCAATGACTCCACCAGCCCATAGAGCACACCAAACAGTCAGTTTTTGTGGATGTAATGGCATAAAATGGACGGAGCTTGCGGTGAACTTCGCGAACTGAACCATTACTTTCGAAATAAATGTGCACGATTTGCAAGCGTTGTTCTTTTGTCAACCTGTTCATGATGAAATGGCAAACCAAACTAAATATTAATCACTTGACAGCTGACAAAATGGCCGCCAGTTAAAAAAGTGATGCCAACTTAAAGTTCTATACCCCAATAAAAAACATCCTTTACAATCTGTTGTTGCCTCCTCCAGTTCGTGATACCAAGGATCTTCATGTCTTCTTCCACTTGGTCCAACCAACGAAAATCTCGGTCTTCCCTGTCTGCGCCTTCCATTTTAGTTATTGCCAATTGCCGTTCAGGCTGAAGCGTTGGCATTCATTCGACCGACATGACCAGAGCAATCACTGTTTTTTGATGTGCATACAGCTCACTGTTCTCTGGATGTCTCTACTCCTTTTCATGGATTTTGCGAAGGATTTTTTCTCTCCAAAACACCCGACCAGCTTCATTTGCGTTCACAAGAACTCATGTTGCGGCTCCTTAAAGTTCCACAGGTAGAATTAGTCCGGTATTATTTTAGTTCAACGGGAGAAGGTATGTTCTTGAATTGTATGCTTAACCCGAAATAGCATTTGCAATGGTTTTATTTCAATGCTGACATTATTATTTCTGTTCATGGCGGAGACGGGATATTTAAATTCTTCCACTGCCTCGACGTTGCAACTGCCGGCCGTCACTCTGTCGCCTGTCTTTTGTCGCGTATTTTGCCTAGCAATTGCAAGCATACATTTGGCTTGTCCTCGTTCACCATCAAATCCATTCTCCGCGATTCCATCTCAATTCTGAAAAAACGCACCAGTTACAGCACGCTCCATCTTCTCTCTCATTGAGGGTGAGAGTGCCAGTTTTATTTGCTTCTGCAATTTCCAATATCTTTTCCATCAGGATATTAAAGAAGTTACACGATAAGCTGTACCCCTGTCTGAGACCTCTTGCCGAAGTAAATGTCTCGGAGAGGTCACTTTATAATTATACTGAAGACCTAGTGCCAGTGAGTGTCATTCTACAAAGGCAAATTGTTTGTTTTCGGAGTATCTAAGACGGCTTTATAGTCGACGGTATGTATCGATCTGTTGTTCAAGGTATTTTCCAGGAGAGAAGAGAAGTGAGAAGACTTGGTCGATGGCGGTTGAATAAGTTCTTCGGGTTTTGCTTCAATATATATTTGAGAGTAAGCGCCCCGGTAGGCGAGTTGGTAGCGTGCTTGCCTATCAGCGTGGGGGTTGTGGGTTCGATTCCCACCAGAGGCTTTGGTCTGTCTAAACATATGGTCTGTGTCACCCGGTTTACCCTTGGACCCAAAAATTAGAATATAAATTTACTTTGTATTGTAATTAATAATAAATAAATAAAAAATATATTTGAGAGAAGCGCCCCGGTAGGCGAGTTGGTAGCGTGCTTGCCTATCAGCGTGGGGGTTGTGGGTTCGATTCCCACCAGAGGCTTTGGTCTGTCGCTGCAAAAAATCAAGCCAAATAGTCTTTGTCACTCGGTTTATCCTTGGACCCAAAATTAGAATATAAATTTACTTTGTATTGTAATTAAATAAAATAAAAATAAATAAATAAATAATATATTTGAGAGTATTTGCTATGCGATTGATAGGAGACTTAATCGGCGATAGTTGGTCTTGTCTCCTTCTGTGTGAACCGGACATAGTACGCTCTTCCCCTCCGTTCCTATACAGGTCTGCCGATATTCTGCCAACACCGGGCACTTTATTCTTTCGAATCCTCTTGGCAAATAACAATTCTATAGTCTTGTTGTAACTAAACATTATTAAGTTAGCTGAGTACCGCTGTCATCGAGTAATTTCAATGCCAGAGATGTCACTAACTATTGAGACCGATGAAATCCCGATAGTTATCAGGAGGATTCGTCCGATCCGCAACAGTTCTTAAGCAGGGTTATTGCTGTTTTTACCTCATTGTGGCTAGGAGGTGGACATTCCACACCATTCCCTTTGATTGGCCGAAGGTTACTAACTTCGGTTGGGTCTTGGGCTGGTAGTAATCTGGAGACATGTTGTTTTCAGACTATCGGCATATTCGTCATATCACATTCCCAGTTTTATCTCTATCGAAGTTATTACAGTAGTCAAGTCTTTTGTTTGGTCTTTCACTCTTTCTTCGATTGTCGCCTTGTATGCTGCGTTCTTAGCTGCAGTGGCAGCTATACATTCTTCATCGGTTCCTTTGTGCCCGCTTTCGTTAAGCAATTTCTTCTTCGCCGGCTTTTGTGATGTAGTCTAGTATGTGTTTCCACTGGGCGGAGATGTCATCGGAAGGGGGAGTCTTGGCGAGGAACAGTTGTGTTAGCTTCGTGGAGTCGGCATGAACTGTCTGTTGTGAATGGAGTTTCTCGACGTCTAGGTTACTCTTGTTGGGGTAATTCCAAATAAGTCGTACAAACTACGACCTGGAAGAGTCAATAAAGGAAACAACATACAAATAAAATTACAGGCAACACTTAGTAGAACTGTACACTCAGTTTTCCATGTCGTGATGATTTGATTTTTAAAGGACTTTTTATTGTCAAAGGATTGTCCCAAAACAATTTAACAATTAAACAATTAATTTTTCCAACGGCAATCTGGGTATCAAATAAAAGAGAGTTAGATAACCTTTTTTTTACATATCTGAACGATGAAATGAGAAAAATGTCCTTTGAAATTTTGATCACTGAATTTTTATTTTTTAAAAATTTATGTTTATGCCGTTATAGTAACACTAAGCAGAACTGTATACTCAGTTTTCCATATCGTGATGATTTGATTTTTAAAGGACTTTTTATTTTCAAAGGATTTTCCCAAAACAATTAAACAATTAATTTTTGGACTTTTGAAAGTCCTCCAACGGCAATATGGGTATCAAATGAAAGAGAATCTCAATTGAAATGAGAAAAATGTCCTTTGAAATTTTGATCACTGAATTTTTTTTTTTTAAAAAAAATTATGTTTATGCCATTATAGCGCTGTTCAATATATCACAAATTCCATGCATCTAGCTGTATTAGTTTAGTAACAAAAGATATTCCAAGTTTCCCCCTAAAAAAGTGCATAGACTTATACAACGGCTCAGGAAAGGCCTAAGTATTAGGGTGGAGTGAAAACATGCTTTTTTTTTAATTTGAAAAAGCTAACCTCGGAAAGATATGTAGTCTAGGGTCCTAATGAGGGGAAAAATAAAGAAAAAAAAATTAAAAAATTTTTAGGGTCGCGCCACTCCCTCGAAATTTGGAAATTATTGCTATTTTGGCGTTGATTTTAGAAAAATCCTAAAAATTAACGACTTAACTTATTCGAAATTTAAAAGTTTGAGCTTGTTTAGTGCCCAAACAAAAGTATTTGAGGCAAATATGAGGATAATCGACTAATATTTGTAGCTTTGGTGGCGATTTCATTGTTCAGTCAATTTTCTGAAGAAGGGCCGATTTGACTTATTTTACTTTTTGCAATTTTTGAACAATGAGAAAATTTTTTTTAAATTTTTTCATTGTTTATGCTATTGCAAACATTTATTGCCTTAAAACTTTTTAAGATTTTTCTAAAATTAACGCTAAAATAGCGATAATTTCCAAATTTCGAGGGAGTGGCGCGACCCCTAAAAATTTTTTAAAATTTTTTTCTTTATTTTTCCCCTCATTAGGACCCCAGACTACATCTCTTTCCGAGGTTAACTTTTTTTTTTTGAATTTCACTCCACCCTACTAAGTATTTCTCACCCATGGACAAACCTATACAAATTTGAAACTAGGGACCGTAGGCTGTAAAACTGCGTACTCAGTTCTTCATATGCAGATGTTGTACCCTTTTCCAACTGTAACTGTCTCTCAGTAGGTGCTGGAATTCATGCTCCAATGTAGGCAATACAGGGAAGCTCTCAATTCCGTGGCAACAGCTTTATTATCCGAATTTTGTCATAAGAAAGAAGACGTTCTGAGAATAGAACAGACCAGACATAGTATAATTGCTGAAGCGCATACAGTAATACCTAAAGCTGGTGCCGTTTGGGGAGGGTCATTGCAATATGAGGGGTGTGGTTTATGTGTGGAAAATCGTGCATACCAATTACACTGACCAAGTAAATTCCACACCAACGGTCCCGCATACAAAAAACTCAAAATGTCAAGCATCTAGTTTTTTATTTTGCTTACAAAGATTGAGTAAAGGCCAGGAGGACATCACTAGAACATCCTTACTTTATAGGATCCCCCCCATATAATTTGTATCTAGGTATCTCAAACAGAATAACAATCTAATACTCACTCCATTCTCAGTTGGATGTTAGACAATTTTTTTAAAACGCTTCTGTGGTAATTTTTGTTTTTCGTAATTTGTTTCGATTGAATTATTCTGAAATATTTCTCACAGTCTCCCATTGTGAACACATGCTCGCCTAAGACTATCTTCTTAAAGTCTTTCAAAATTTGTTGCATGAATTTTTGGTTATCACATTTAAGCAGATTAAAATGCATGTTCTCTAGGCATCAGCTCTAAGAAATTCTTCAATTCATTCAATTAAAATTGTCCAAATCTCCGGAGTATGTGAATGCGTGTTCGAGACGCTGTGTATGACCTAAATGTTCTGGCCCGTCCTATTCGGCTCTGGCCGGCCAGTCTCTATTGAGTGTTTCGAAACATAATTAATTAATAGCTAATCACGTAAGAAATTCCATGTAACACATTTAACTTATGACTAAAACCAATACTATTGCACTCCACACATACACCGATACACAAGTGCAGGCGGATGTGTTCAGTACTGAACATGTGTACTCGTATGGCTCGATAATGAATGTGTGAAGGTGCGTGTGTAGTGTGCAAATGTATGCGTGTTTGTTGAATTGTGGTGATTTTAGACAAGAATAATGATGTCTATTATGCAACAACTGAAACACCCATACACATTTGCAAAGTACAATTACCCATACACACACACACACACGCACACTCATGTGTACATGTCCACGTGTAATGACATTACAGTCAACTCTTGCCATACAATGTGGTCCTTTCGTGTAAGTGTGCGAGTATGTGTGTAAGAGTGTTAAATGGAAATGAATGAATGTCGTCGCCGTCGTCGTCGTCGTCGTCGTCTCCATCACCATTCTCCATTTGATGATAACATATTTAGAAATTTCTGATTCTGATATTAAAATGACATTTGTTAAGAGTGACAGCGCTAACAAAGAGTGAAGACACTTCATGGTTTCTGACAACGATGACGGCGATGGATTGTGGCAACACTGCTGATAGTCACTCTTCCTCTTCACATGATTCCAAAGTGCCCGCTCGCCAAGGACCACTGGAGGCAGAGACACAACACTGCCATGTGTAACATTTCGATGATAGACATATGACATTCACTGTGATTTGCTGTTTTTTTTTTTTTTTGTTTTTGGCGCAAATGCTTTTTTATAGCCTTCGTTTACAAAGCGGTTGGTTTTTTTTTCGTGTATACCACCAACACAACGAGTTACTAATTGAATTATGACCAATGTCTGGGGCATTTTATGCAAATTTCTCCTGCACCAACGAATAAATGGTAGACGATGCGTGTTAAAGATTCGAAAATATTTTATATTCCAAAGAGTTTAAACATTCACATAAAATGACTTACATATACCCTTAGCCTAAGTAAAACCACACTAGTTTCATATTCCAAAGTAGCCAAAATCCAAACGAGTAGTCGGTCAAAGCGTATTAGATTGAAGTAAAGATACATTTTTTTTAATTTGATAATCGGAAAGATTTGTTGGGGTTAAGGGAAAAATAAGGAGAGAAAAAAAGTAATACCAAAATTTAAAAATTTTCAAGGACCTTTTTTTCCCTTACACATCTTTCACATTTCACTCCACCCTAATACCTATGGTCTTAAATGACTCCTTCTATGTGTCTTTTTTGTATCCTCAAAGTTCATCCAATTGATGTACAATTGATTTTCATCAAATTTATGAAACATTTCCTTTAAATTGATAAACAATTCTCATTAAATTGAAGTACAATTTTCATCATTTTGTGTTAAATTTTTATTAAATTGATGTATAATTTTCAGTAAATTTGAGTTAAATTTTTGTTAAATTGATGTACTATTTTCATTAAATTTTTATTAAATTGATGAAAAATGTTCATTAAATTGATGTAAATTTTTCATTAAAATGATATACACTTTTCGTTAAATTGATATAAAATTTTCATTAAATTGAAGTACATTTTGCTTTATATTGATGTATAATTTTTATTAAATTGATGTACACTTTTAAATGATGTATTGTTGTTAAATTGATGTACATTTTTCATTAAATTGATGTACAATTTCCATTCAATTGATGTTCAATTTTCATTAAATTGATGTACACTTTTCATTAAATTGATGTACACTTTTCATTAAAATGATGTACACTTTTCGTTAAATTGCTGTCCAATTTTCGTTAAATTGATGTAAAATTTTCATTAAATTGATGTACAATTTTCATTAAATTGATGTACAATTTTCATTAAATTATGTACAATTTTCATTAAATTGATGTACAATTTTCATTAAATTGATGTACAATTTTCATTAAATTGGTGTACAATATCCATTAAATTGATGTACAATTTTCATTAAATTGATGTACAATTTTCATTAAATTGATGTACAATTTTCATTAAATTGATGTACAATTTTCGTTAAATTGATGTACAATTTTCGTTAAATTGATGTACAATTTTCGTTAAATTGATGTCCAATTTTCGTTAAATTGATGTCCAATTTTGTTCAATTGATGTAAAAATTTCATTAGATTGATGTAACATTTTCATTAAATTGATGTAAAATTTTCATTAAATTGATGTACACTTTTCATTAAATTGATGCAAAATGTTCATTAAATTGATGTACAATTTTTAATTAAATTGATGTAAAATTTTCATTAAATTGATGTAAATTTTTCATTAAATTGATGTAAAATTTTCATCACAATGATGAACAAGTTTCATTAAATTGATTTAGATATTCCATTAAATTGATGTCTAATTTTTGTTAAATTGATGTACACTTTTCATTAAATTGATGTACAATTTGCATTAAATTGATGTACAATTTCCATTAAATTGATGTACAATTTCCATTAAATTGATGTAAAATTTTCATTAAATTGATGTACAATTTTCATTAGATTGATGTTAAATTTTTTAGTAAATTTATGTTAAATTTTCATTAAATTGATATAAAATTTTCATCTCAAGATTTTAAAATCGATAGGGTTTAATCAGTTTTGTCAAATTGTTTCCAATTCTCAAGCATTCTGTCATTCTTCAGGATTGTTCAGATTATCTAATTCATCCAGTATATTAGCCCGAACACCTCTTCTGGTATTTCTTCAGAACCAGAAACCTTGTTGTTCTTAAATCGGACTATTGCTGCTTTGACTGATTCATTCCGCTGGATCTGGGGCTGCTAATAAATTGGAGAGGTGCTGAATTCTCTTCTTCAACTTACCCAATTACTGAGGTGAAATTCCCGCAAATCAGTCGACCATATTTTACGAGTAAGCGAGTAATCTCTAAGCCATGTAAAACTTCTCTAGAGAAAGCATTAGCCGTTCGGAGCCGGCTTTGAACAGTAGGTCCCGGTCAGTGAGTATACAAATTATATCGTACACAGCTCACCGATTCGAGAGAAGTTCCCCGTCTGTTCCTTCAGGGAATGTTAAGGGAAATAAGTAAGTATAAGTTTAAGTCGTTTGTAAAATAGCCTTTGTCAATTATATTTCCGTAATCCTCAATCTCCTCAGACTGAGAATCTTTCCCCTTATTATATTATCCGGAATAGACGACTGCTCTATATTCATAACCCTCACCATCGCTCCATATGCGAAGCTCCACCATTGGCTACCTTCGTCCCTCGTTAACCAATTTCTTGAGGCAGTTGGGCATGTATTCCTTTGTGGGAGGTGTGGTCATTGTTGAACATACCAACGATCAAGTTCTCCCTGCGTATTTTTGCCTTTAAATCTCCAAGGACGATTTTGTTGACATGGACGTGTGTCGGGTCGAGGAGTTCGTATAATGGCATATTTTTAAACTCTTGAAGATATTTCCTTTCATTTGAGTGACATATTGTCCACATAGGTGGGCGCGGTCGTATTTTCGATGTCACGCCCTCTGAACCCCATTGTCCACATTTGTTACATATTTTTGTCGAGTGTGAGTAATCACAATACCCATCGGCCGGTTTGTTTATTAATTTCCACATATTAACGTCAATTGTAATGTTTTCACTCAGTTGAGATGCCTACTTCCTTAGCCACAATACACACTCTCTCGCCGCTCGTTAAATGTCAATCTATTGCTGGTGAGAAGCAGGGAGAACTGAATGTTCAGCAAGACGTTTTGTTCCATTCTGCCGTCCTTCAATGACATCGATTCGTCGTTACTTTTCTTGTTAATCGTAGAATGTCCATCAGGCTGCGGCATTGGCCGCATTCAGCAGGAAATGACCCATATGCATGTTTGGCTATTAAACATTATAGCTTTAACGGTTGTGAAAATTGCATTTAAGCGTTTGGGCTAATATAATTTTAAATGTATACAGAAATACTCCTGTAGTAAACTGCAGTCAAAAGATGGAAGTCACACACACACACAGACAATGCCAACAGAACCCTCATAATCCAAACTCTTTACAGGATCGTTTGGTCGACCTCCGTCCGTCTATCCGTCTGTCTGTCTGTGCGTGGGTATTGTGTTTATATATTAGATTAATTTGAACACAGCAATACACAATGGCCAACAACAACCTAAGTACAATAAAGATAGTTCAATATTGTAATAATTACATTTATGAGCTACATTAGTACTCCTCCATTGCACAATACACACTCACATACACAGACACACCCTTACACAAGCCCTTGCCGACATAGCGGCAAATGCATCATTAATAACATAAAACATTCGCTGGAAATTAAATTCCACTTTCCATTCCCTTAACCGCTTTTTGCTGGAGGTTTGCAGCAATGTTAACTAAATTACGATCTTCTTGTTTTGTTGTCGCTGATGGTGATGTTTGTTGTAGTGCTGCTGCTGCTGGCTCGGATTCCATGAAATATGCACTGAAATGAAAGTCTATTTTAACACAAAAAAAAAGAAAAACAGAAATCACTTCTCTCTCGATTGCCGGGCAAATTAAGTTATCAACCGCATCACTTTGCCTTCAGTGGCAGCCGAGCCATCAGTGGTATGCATGCATTCGTGTGTGTGTGTGTGTGTGAGAGTGTTTTGCAGCATTTGCCACAAATGCATTTGTTTGTGGCGTTTGTTAATAATGTTTGCAAATTGATTTTCCTCGACAATTAGATTAAAACATTAATAATTCAATATAGCAAGTTTTTCTTGTGACAGGTATGATATTTACAAAAAGAAAAATATGCAATTAGTTTTTTTTTTTTTTTTTTAGATAGTGAGAGATATGGAAACTTGTAAGAGGTTGGATATCATTAGGCTTTTTAAGGGCACAATGGCGTTTGCAGTGGGCAAAATTAGTTGGCAAGTTATTGAGTTACAATTCGCTGAAACCACAGACGAGTACCTAAAGGTCTGTGAAAAGGTCTCACAGAGATGACCATAACACAGTCTCAAGTCGATTTCATATTAATATAAATAAAATGCAAAAATTTTTACAAATGGGCGTCCGATTGTACTTCATAATTCTGATGTCATAAAAATATCTTTGTAACAATTAAACTATTTCGTTATTTTTTTTTTACAAATCATGGTGCAACAGTTTTTGATGATCTAGAGACAATTTTAAACAATGGGTTTTGTTCAAAATCATGTCTTATAACTCTCAAGCATTCTTTGTCCTGATTTGCAGTTTTTAAACTTTTTTTTTATTTTTTACACATCAAAGTTCTTCTAGAGTTAACCCTCTAATGCCCAATTTGTCTTTTGAGCTGATAAAATCATACAGGAGTAATTTCGCGTCGATAATGACGAATTTCAATTCTAATTTTTATTTTGAACTTCAGTTTGTCCCCTAGGAGGGAAACAAATAAAACATGTGTTTTTCGTTTGAAATTAATTGAAAATACATTATTATAACATCGTGTTACAAAAAATAGATTTTTTTCTGTCCTATGAACCAAATTTACTTTTTCGGAAATGGGATAAAAAATAAAAATACACGTGTATCGTCAGAATTTTTTTTTTTTTAAGTTTGAAGTATGAAGCTCGTAGTGGCCTGTGTGAAAGCCTTTCGACCGATTTTTAACCCTTTTTCAGTGCTCCAATCGAGCTGATTTTTGGCAGGAAGACACGTGGAAATGTCTGTATAACGTCAAATTTTTTAAAAAAATAGATGTTTTGTTTTGATTAGTTTTTGTTGTTTTGAGAGTGCTTCTAGTTTAGCCCGTCTAAAGGTGGGCTTGGGCATTGCAGGGTTAACGATTAATTTAATGTTATCTAAACTATTTTATATCGCTAGCATAATAAGGAACATATTTTTGTATTTCAAGGAGTTTAGTTTTAACAATGCGCCAAACCGAGAGCTTAATCTTATAAAGAATTTTAATAAAATTCTGTTGATATCCTTCGGTCGTTGAGAAAATCAACCTACGGTATGTTTGTAATTTCATTATGTTTCTAAGTCAGAAAATGCCGATACAGGATTTTAGCGGTTTTTGATATCTAATATGCGATCTCAAATCGAATAAAAATATTTTGTCTTCAACGCTTTAACGAAAGACTTAAGAAACGGCGATAAGTTCAACCAAAACGAATCTTGAGTGAGAGGGTCTGTTGAGAATAAAGGGCACTTGGCTGTTCGATAGGAGTTCCATACATCGGTGGGAGATCGTCCACATGCCGTTCATCAACTTCCAAAACGTTCCAACACTCAGAGGATGTTCCCTATAAATGCAATTCTCTGTATTGGAAGGAGAAAAGAGGGAGTAGTGTCTGTTGGCATTTGTCTTGAACTTCAGAATGTCATAGATGTCAGCAGACACACTTGCTGGAATAGAATTCCACATACGAATAGTTTGGCTGAAGAATGAATTTCCTCTGTAGTGCGTTGGCCAATCAAGTGGCGGTTTGTCAATGAAGGAATGACAGTCCCTGGACGGTGACTCCACGTTTTCCTAGAAAAAAAAAACTTAGTAAGCTCACAGGAGTCATCACTGGACCCAGCATACTTGACCACATTGCTGCACGTATGAAGCTTCCATACGATGACTTCTGTACCAAGCTGTTTAGATGAAGAAGAGAAGGGAGTTGTATTCCATTTTTGGCCTTTTTTAGGTGGTGTAAATATAACAACTGTCCGTGGTCATCGAATAAACACAATATAAGTACATTTCTTACGGATAAGTTGAGGAACACAAAGTGAAACGCTGGGCTGGCTGAAGCCTTCGTAGAGTTACCTTACACTCATCCCATGATGAAGCTATGTCATACAACGATGCTAAGGATATTAAAATACACCATGTATTTCAATATCACAAATAAAATAAATTCTCAAAAATTCACAATTACGCAATTTTAATCTCACTCATCAATACTTCAATTTTAAACGTTCATACAAAGGAACTTCGCCCAGCGTCTGCGTCTTAGCCTTTTCCCGGAACATGCCCGATTTGACCAAGTAGTAAGGACGCTCCAGAGTGGTTTGTGTCTTGTAGAAATCGGCCAACGATTTGGTGGAACGTAAATGGGTAATGCCTTTGAAAAGTTTTTCCAACGACAGCAGCTCATCGGGATATACGGTGGTAATGGGTTCATCAAACTCCGAGGGTTGCCAGGGTCTATCGTTGACGGGTATGGTGCGACCAAATGCCACGGTTATGATTTTCTTTGGTACATTTTTCAAACGATTCTTAATGTAATTTTCATATTTCAATTCAATGGCCATCTGGTGGTGAGTAGTTGAAAAACATGCAAACAAATTGAGGGGGTTGTTTTATATGCTGGGGGTTGTTTTGGTTTGTTCATTTAACTTTGTCTCACCTCGGGTAAATTCCATTTGTCGGCCACCGTTTTTGCAATGGCTTTCACCTCCTTGGGTTCGGTGATAATCGACGCTAAGAGACTGCGTTCACCCTCTATGGAGAATAAAGCTTTAAGCTTTTCCTTGGAAATATCCGAATCTCTATTGCTGCCCAGGGAATTTATCCAAGTGGTAAAACGTTCTGCCGACTGTGAATTAGAATGTTGTGTGAAATGTATTTTACTGTGAAGGTGGTTGCCGGGACTATCTCAAACTTACCGCATCCATTAGTTGTTCCGCCTGTTCGTCTAAGGTCTTCTCCCATATGCTGCAGTCCATGTCATAGATTTTCGAATCCCAACACACGCGTCGCTTGCGCGGTTTACAAATGTACGACGAAGTCCAGTTTTGTTTCTTTTTCGTTTTGCCTTTGTGCTCCATGGGTTTGTCGATTTTCAAAACGAACTTGGGATGTTCATGTTCCAGCCTTTCGACTTCCGAACAAGTGCTTTCATTAAAGTCTTTAGACTGTGCCTATTAAAAAGAAAACGAAATTATTTATTGTTTCACGAAATAATACTAGGGTCTAGCCTTTTTAGTTCCATTCTCCTCGCACTCTTCTTCGTCCTCTTCTAATGTCACCGGAGTCTCAACTGCTGATTCCGCAATAAAAGCATTTTTATCGTATTCGTCGTATTCGTAAGGCAAAATCTTAGCAACCCTTTTCCTTAAACTTTTGGGCAGGGTCAGGGAGAAATCGTACTTTTTGATAGTTTCCTTTTGAGTATTTAAAGCGGCTTTTCGTTCAATTTCGCCTACCACACGAGTCCAATACGAATTCTTGGCCGTCAATGACATTTTGACCAACAATTTGAAATATTTTATTGTTAATAATTTTTTTTTGAAGGAACACGTTTTTTTATGTCTACCAACTGGCTGACTGTTGAATGGAACTGTTGTTATGGAATGTTTTGTTTATTTAGGTCATAAACTTTTTCAAATTTGCTCCAATGTTTTATCGATAATTGGTGTAGTATACAGTGGTTTCCATTTATAAAATACACCAAAATTTGTTCTATTAACAGACACACAGAGGAGGTTTTCTTAGCTTCCTGTTCTATTGTTAACATCGTGCTAACGAGCTTTTAGATTTAGCTTTATGCAAAAGTTAAATTGACCATTGTGAATGATGGTTACGTGTAAACTGTGTCATTAGAAGGGGTTTAGGACTCAGCTAAGGCGTACAAATGACAGGGTGGCATTTTGAAAATATACATAGGAAATCAGGGTATTCGATATTAATCCATCACAATACCACAACTAATATTGGTCAATTGCCATGACGTATATTGTGAGGAAAATCTTCAATCTTCTGCCACAAAAAACTGGTTGTTACATCTCTGTGGAGCTCCCAACCGAATTTTCAATGTAGAATGAGCTAATGATGTCCCTGCTCTAATCTGTCACTCTATGAGCATGCATTCGAGCGATGACAATTTTTCTACAAAAAAAAAAAGGTGGTGACAATTTTTATACAAAAAAAAATGGTCACAATTTTTCTACAAAAAAACAAAATTTGGGCACCAATTTTTCTAAAAAAAAAAAATTGTGGCGATAACTGTTCTATAAAAAAAATTTTACTAACATATTTTTCTATAAAAACAATTGTGCCAACAAATTTAAAAAAAAAAATTTATAAAAAAAATTTTACCAAAAAATTTTTTCATAAAACAAATTGTACCAACGAATTTTTTTATAAAAAAAATTGTCCCAACAAATTTAAAAAAAAAAGAAAATTATAAAAAAAATGTTCTCTAAAAAAAATTGTAACAACAAATTTTTTTAAAAAAAAATTTACCAAAAAAATTTTCTCTAAAGAAAATTGTACCAACAAATTTTTTTAAAAAAAAATTTACCAAAAAAATTTTCTAAAAAAAAAGTGTACCAACAAATTTTTGTAAAAAAAAAATTTACCAACATATTTTGTAAAAAAAAAATTTACCAACAAATTTTTGTAAAAAAAAAAATTTTGTAAAAAAAAAATAGACCAACAAATTTTTGTAAAAAAAAAATTTAAAACAAAATGTTTCTATAAAAAAAAATTGTGCCAACAAATTTTTCTATAAAAAAAAAATGTGCCAACAAATTTTTTTATTATAAAAATGGTACTAACAAATTTTTTCTATAAAAAAAAATTTGCCAACAATTTTTTCTATAAAAAAAAAATGTACCAAAAAAATTTTACCAAAAAATTTTTCTATAAAAACAATTGTACTAACAAATTTTTCTATAAAAAAAATGTTACCAACAAATTTTTGTAAAAAAAAAAATGTTACCAACAAATTTTTCTATAAAAAAAAATTGTCCCAAATTTGTCCCAACAAATGTTTCTATAAAAAATTTTACCAACAAATTTTTGTAAAAAAAATATTGTACCAAGAAATGTTTCTATGTGGGGACAATTTTTCTATTAAAAAATTCTGGCAACATTTTTCCATTATATATGAAAGTGTCGCAATTAATTTAATTAAAAAAAAATTGTACCAACAAAATTTTGTATAAAAAAAAATTGTACCAACAAATGTTTCTATAAAAAAATTGTACCAACAATTTTTTGTAAAAAAAAAATTTTGCCAACAAATTTTTCTATAAAAAAAATTGTGGCAACAAATTTGTCTATAAAAAAAATTGTGGCAACAAATTTGTCTATAAAAAAATTGTACCAAGAAATGTTTCTATGTGGGGACAATTTTTCTATTAAAATTCTGGCAACATTTTTCCATTATATATGAAAGTGTCGCAATTAATTTTATTAAAAAAAATTGTACCAACAAATTTTTCTATAAAAAAATTGTACCAACAAATGTTTCTATAAAAAAATAGTACCAACAATTTTTTGTAAAAAAAAAAAATTTTGCCAACAAATTTTTCTATAAAAAAAATAGTGGCAACAAATTGGTCTATAAAAAAATTGTGGCAACAAATTTGTCTATAAAAAAAATTGTACCAAGAAATGTTTCTATAAAAAACAAATTTTACCAACAAATTTTTCTATAAAAAAAATTGTACCAAACAACTTATCAATAAAAAAAATTGTACCAACAAATTTTTCTATAAAAAAAATTGTGCCAACTAATTTTTCTATAAACAAATTATGCCAACAAATTTTTCTATAAAAAACAAATTGTACCAAAAAAATTTTGTAAAAAAAAATAGTACCAACAAATTTTTGTAAAAAAAAAGTAAACCAACAAATTTTTGTAAAAAAAAAATTTTAACCTACAAATTTTTCTATAAAAAATTGTGGCATCAAATTTGTCTATAAAAAAAAATTGTACCAAGAAATGTTTCTATGTGGGAACAATTTTTCTATTAAAAAAATCCTGGCAACATTTTTCCAATAAATATGAAAGTGTCGCAATTAATTTCTCTATAAAAAAATGTTGACAAATTTTCTATAAAAACATGATGAATTTGGCGAGATATTTTCTATATAAAAATTTTCCATAAAAAATTTAATTTTTTAAGAAAAAATTGACAAATTTTATATAAAAAAATTGTGATTGATGATTTTTTTAAAAAAAAAATTGTTTTAAAATTGTAGTTTTTAAAGAAAACATTTTGTACAATCAGGGCAACTCATAAAATTGATTAGCTCGTTTATGTTTGTAAAAAGTTTCGTAGAAACTCGGTCAATCCATTCCAGAGCGGTGACATTTTTCCTACACAACAATAAGTAAATTTTTAACACCTGCAAAAGTTCTTAAAAACATTTCGAGCTACAAAAAAGTCTTTAGTCGGTGACCCAGCTGAAAAAAATAGTTACAATTATTCAGGATTCTTTTGTATTGTTTACTTCATACATGAAAAACAATACCGATAGTTATCATCGTTTACTTGCATAATATCAGATTGCGGTTAACTATGTGTATTTTAAATTATCTTTATTGTCAAACAGCAATTGTTCCAAGGTTTACCTTATGGGAAATGAAGAATTTCGAGTGTTTAGTAAATAGATGTATATAGGCTGCCCTCTGACATTCCTTATGCCCGCTCCCCCCTCTATACTACATAAAAGGATAAACATTTTTTTTCTTTTCGGAATCAAATTTCAAGATTCTTAGCAATCCGAAGACAAACATGAATTGCATACGTAAACAGCGTCTAACAGAGTAAACGTTTTACAGCAACAGCAAATGTTAACACTCCATTTCGAAGGGGATAAGATGACACAAAGCTAACACAACAACAGCGATGACTTCAAGGCAGCAAACAAAGCAAAACGAATCCACTTAATCCTTTATTATGTTTATACCACACACACGCACACTCACACCGACGTATCTTCGCTCCTGGGTCTACGTACAGGATCAATGTGCTACTTCCTCCATTCATATCCTGGAACAGGTGTGAGTTCGTACTCTGGCGAGTGGCTGACGATTCGTGTGTGAAAGAGGTGCTTTTGTGCAAAACATGTTGACATTAGTGTGACAATACAATCATGCACGTCTTACAAGGATTTCGTCTTGATTGTTTTTTTCCCGTATGAATGTGTCCCTGATTTTGTCCTTTTCTGTTGTACATATCTGTGTATGCACACAGAGGCACAGACAGTCGGGCGTAACATTTGCAAAGGAAACAAACCGTTGTGCATGTGTGTGTGTTAGTTTTGTTAAAAAGGAAGGAACGGATTCGTTGGAGTATTTGGTTGTCTTATTATTTTAGAGAGAATATCTGTTGTACCAGACATGACAGTGTTGTAGTTTTTATTTGAACTTATTATGGTGCGACTGTTTGTTTGTTTTTTTTTTTTTGGATTTTCGTTTTTCTATTTGAATTCCGACACGAAACCACTTGTTGACTGAAGAACAACAGATTTGCATGAAATTTGGGGTGAAGTTGATACAAACAATTCCTAGATAAATATACACAAAACGATGGTTAAATATCTTTGGGTGTGACAAATTTGCCAATTTTAACATGAGTCGTCTGCCTATAGTCACAATTTATATGGCAGCAAAACAAACTTCCGAGCGAAACATACCTCCCTCAAAGATACAAATGAAGTAACCGTCATACGTGGTAAATCCAGATGTACTTTGGAATGTAGTAATTCCCCCACTTTAATCCAACAGCACAAGGCAACACTTACCTGGGTTTCTGGTCATAGATGACAGACCTAGACCTATTTGCTGGTAACAGCTCTGAATCAGAAGGCTTGCCGGAAATCTGTTGTATACGTGTGCCGTTTGTTGAATTATTAAGTTGTATTGACCAAACGGCAAATATGACAAAGAGGTATTCTATACAAACTCGTAAGATAAGTCACTACTGGGTTTTGCCAAAGAGAGATTCGGCATTTTCACAGGAGTCATCCCAGGGCACTGTAGAATAGGCAAATGACAAATTGTCTGGGACTACGGGAACGTAGACACACTTACCTTGGTAGCAGGTTTCTTGACAACCTTGAACAACTGACCAGTGCATCATACTCCACCAATCCTCCACCTACACCAAGGGCATCACAATGGAACAATTTATGGCTTATCCATTTAATCTAACATTGGTCTAATTGTCTTTCTTGAAAGACTAACAATAGGTATATGAATCTGAAAACCTTAGGAGATAACGAGACATGCGTCGGTTACTCTCATAACAGGAACAGCAGTACAGCATATGAAATTGTAAGAGCTGACGCCACCCTCAGCTCAAGTGAGTGTAGTTGTGATTTTGGCATCGCTCTCACTGAGAATAAACAGACATTTCATCTTATTGCTGAAGAGAGGTGGAGAAGGGATACCTGGGAACCAGAAAAATCTGACCTGACATGGATGTGCGTAGGATGAGGGCCAAGATTCCACCTGAGAAACCTAATTGCAGTCATCACTCTCCTCTGGGCTCCCATGATCGGAGACTGCGTATATTATACGACTGCTAAAGAAGTTGGAACAATCAATAGGAGGAACACCTGTCATTACACGGTTTTTGTGTACTGAAGAAAGAAAACTTCTGCATATCTACAAATTCTAATTAGACAAAAGCTGTCTCTCCAAAGTTTATGCGAACGAACGTTTTCTTATTTGTATGTTAAGCGCCCCGGTGGGCGAGTTGGTAGCGTGTTTGCCTATCAGCCTGGGGGTTGTGGGTTCGATTCCCACCAGAGGCTTTGGTCTGTCGCTATATGGTCTGTGTCACCCGGTTTACCCTTAGACCCAAAATCAGAATATAAATTTACTTTGTATTGTAACTAAATAAAAAAAAATATATTTGTATGTTGTCGGGATTGTCCCGAATTAGTTATATTATTTAGATTGGCGCACAGTGGTTCAAAAACCTTTTTTAGTGGGCGAAACTGAATTGGTGGTACAATTGTTGTTATAGAAAAATTTTTTGGTACAATTCATTTTATAGAAAAATTTGTTGGTAATTTTTTTTTTACAAAAATTTGTTGAAGGATTGCCGGTTTTATGACTAAAAAAAAAATGTCATACAAATTTAAAACAGCTTCAAATAAAATGTATGATAATCAAAAAAAAACTTTTTACAGATTTTTCTTGACAACGGTTTGTAAAGCTGTTTTAAATTTGTATGACATTTTTTTTTAGTCATAAAACCGGCAATCCTTCAACAAATTGTTGTACAAAAAAAATTACCAACAAATTTTTTCTATAAAAAGAATTGTACCAACAAATTTTTCTATAAAAACAATTGTATCAACAAATTTTTCTGACAACAAATTTAAAAAAAAAATTTTATAAAAAAAATTGTCTTTAAAAAAAAGTGTACCAACAAATTTTTCAATAAAAAAAATATTACCAACAATTTTTTCTATTTAAAACAAATTGTACCAACAAATTTTTCTATAAAAAACATAGTACCAACAATTTTTTCTATTAAAAAAATTGTAATAAAATTCTATTAAAAAAATTGTACCGCCTGGTAAAGTATTGAGAGCCTAAAAGCCTTCTGAATGATCAACCGTGTGACTTCGGTAGGATCTGATCTACTGAAGACCTGATGATGTTCCTTTCGGGACAATGGATTCAAGCCATTCACCTCCTTGGTGAAAGCAAGATCGAGGCTTTGGATATTTCCAAGGCATTCTGGCTCGGAGCACACATATTAAAACGTCAATACCTCATCTCGATACATATCAAGTTTTCTGAGAGATCGCTTTATATGAGTTATATAGATGTACTCTATTGATTATTGGTTGACCGCAGAGTTGCCTCAAGGTTCTGTTCTCTCTCCCTCTCTATTTGTTACTTTTATTGACGACCTCTTGGGTCAGAGTGTGGAGCCAATCTACTCGTTTGTAGATGACAGCAAATCGGGTACAAAAGATGAACGACGAATGGCTCATCAACCGCGATTTGTCAACCATTTATAAGTTGGGGCAAACGATCATAGTAGATTTCAATGCAAATGTTTTACTGATCGTGGATCGTCATAAATCGTGTGTATATCGAGAATCGGACACTCTTGATGTTCTGAGCATAAAGATACGGGGTGACGCTCTCTGGCCTAGCCATATTTTCGTAATGTCGAAATATGCATTCAAGTGTTTGGGCTTCCTTGAAGCGGTGCAGGAAATACATCACCCTATCAGATCTTGTAAATATTTACACCACTTACTACCGCCCAAAAATGGAATATAATTCTCGTATATGGGCATCAATGATATCCATGCATCTTCTGGTTCCACTACCGAGGAGAGCGGTGGTGATGGTAGTGAATAGTAGGGTCTTTGTTAAATTTCCAAAAAAAAAAAATCATATTTTCAAAATCTAAAAAGTTGAAATTTTTTTAATACGACTCAACATTTTTTTCTTCGCCATACGGATGCTGCCCTCACACGTTACAACTGGTTGTACAATTTAGTTGAACAGGCAAGTTGGTCGTTCTTCTCACACGCTACAACTTTTCAACGAATTTCTTGTCCAATTTCATAACATACAATTGTTTTCTTTTTGACTGCACAACAATCTACTGATTCTACTTCTAAATATCTAATAGAATCCATTACAACAGATAATCTTCACTAACATGTAAAGTTGTAATCCTCAGCAATCAGATCGTTGCCAAACATTTCATTTCAGAATTACATTTCAAAACTCGACATCAAAGTTCCATCGTACACATGTGTGCGTGTGTGTGTCTAACAAAGTAATTTGATTTCGGGTATTTTGCTTTGTGTAAAACGACCATTAAACAATTTGTTATTTTTTTAAAAACACGGATTTAAATGCCATTTGTCGATACTGTGTCAGGCCTACTAAAAGTCAGTTGACACACATATTCAGATGCCGAACAGATTCACGGGAAAACAAATCCAAAATTCAATTAAACTGAAAAGAAAAGAAATGTGTAACCACACAATAACAATAACAACGAGAAAAACAATATGTACATGTGACATTAAAAGGTAATTGGCCAGAAAATAAAATCATTTTAAAACATTTGCAACGCAAAATGCTTTGTAAATTGATGTTTTCGAAAACTTTTCGAAATTGTAAGCGTGAATGTGCTCGAATCTTATAGGGAGGTGGTTGACGATGTCTTGAGACTTTTTGCACTCGAGGAAAAATTGGGTGGAGGAAATTTTCTCAAATCTAAAAAAAAAATGTATGTGCTCAAATCTTATAGGGAGGATGTCTTGAGACTTTTTACACTCGAGGAAAAATTTTGTGGAGGAAATTTTCTCAAATCTAAAAAAAAAATGTATGTGCTCAAATCTTATAGGGAGGATGTTGACGATGTCTTGAGACTTTTTTTCATTCTAAGAAAAATTTTCGCATTTAAAAAATTTTTTATGAAATTCCTTCATAACAATTTGACCAATTAACCAAACAGTAATGGTTTTTCACCCTGAAAAACACAAAAACCTCATGACTTCTTAAGGCTGCTCAGAGTATCTTAAGAAAACACTTATAAAAAAAAATCCTGCAAATTTAATAATGGCATCCTTACGGTCCAAATGCATAAAACCAAATCAAAACATTTTTTGAGATGCTCTAGGCAAATCAAAACATTATGATTGTTTCTCATCCACCGTCAGTGTCGGTGTGACGCATACACACAAGTTTCACTAATACTACCGCAAAACTGTTTATGAATTTTGAACGTGTAAAGGATGCTTTAAATTGATTCGCTTTATCAAAAAATTCTTTAAAATATACAATACTTCCTTGGAACTTTCCTCGAGTTTGAGTATACTCTCAGCGTTGTCGAGACTTTTTTTTTGCTCGAGTGTACGGCAAATTTCAGCTCTAGAACAGAGAGCACTAAGGCCACCCCTTGTATGTATTGACAAAAACATAACAAAGAATTTTTAATATTTTAATGCGGATGTGCATAGAAGTTTCATTCTTTAATATGAACAAATATTTCACGTTGTTTTCATAAAAGGCAAACAAAGAAAAAAAAAATGCCTCCTCACATATCTTTGCTCACACATACGCACACACGTGCTTGAACTCGAACAGACTTGACAACAAAGAAAAATTTTATTAAAAATTATTATTTTGCAATAAAATAAAATTATAAAAACATTTTTCATTTCTTTGTCACAAACAAAAAAAAAGTCTGAGACCTTTTAAGGGATGATGGCACAATGAAAACAGAACAAAACACATGACATGTGAGAAGGGAAAGACACAAATAAGACAACACCTGCAAAAAGTTTCTCGTTTACTTTGCTTTCCTTGATGACATCAGAATGAACTAGACAACAACAAAAAGACAAACCGAAAAAAAAAAACGTCGCACAAAACAAGTGCAGAAGACGTGGTCGTATTAAATGAACATCAACAATAAACAGACAGTTCACTGTCTGCCTGTAGTTTGTTTTTTGATTTAATAACAACAACAGCAACAACAAAAATATCAAATATGAATCATATGAAGTCTAAGGTGACTGCAAAGGCAGCTAACGTTTCTGGATTTTCCTTCGAAGTTCACTGCAATTAATAAGAAAACAAGTAAGGAAGGCGAAAGTCGGACATCGCCAACTATAGTCTACCCTACACGACTTTGTTGAACAGTTTTTAGATAACTTTGGATTTGTAAGTTCAGAAATAGTGTAGGATGGGACCATGAATGAATTCTATGGCAAAATAACCTTAACACATTCACAGAGAAAAGGATTTCGTAAAGGATGGATTTCAATGGATTCGAACTAAGGACTCCTCTTTTATAAAATACAAATTTTTTTTTTAAAAAATATATAGGGTTAAATCCCCAAGTACCTTTGTGTGGGTGGTTTATATCAATAGTACTTGATATCAATAGAAAAAAGTCTGATATTAATAGTCGCAAGTATTCAATTTAAGAGGGACCTTTTGTACGACAGATGTTTCCCATTTCCACTCCATAGGCTGATATCAGACAATCTCCAAAGATTCAACGGAAGCGGTTAATTTTTAGTCGGGGATTAACACTGCAACCAGGTTTGTAATTGGTATATTAAACTATACAGTTCGTAATTACTTCAGGTTCGTATGTGAGCCTTCTTCTTCATACAGTCTTCTAATCTAGAGTTAGTCCGACACGTTCTGCTAAACAGACACAACTCAAAACTTGTCATTTTCTAGTTTATTTGTAAAAGTGGGTTACCTATCATGCACATACATATCTACCGATTCCAAAATACAAGTGCATTTGTTGTTGTACTTTTTTCAAAAAACCATTATGTCTTCCTCCATGCTGTATTGGAAACCACCAGCTGCAGAATAGTTTTTTTGCGTTCTTTGAAAATTACAAACTTTTGAGTTGTGCCTGTTTAATAAATATATGTAACTAGTAAGTTGTAATGCGCCTATGGCGCCCGTTGAAATACGGAAAAAAAATTTTGTTGAAAAAAAAAATTTTTGTGGAAAAAAAAAAATTTTGTTGAAAAAAAAAAAACATTGTTGAAAAAAAAATTTTGTGGAAAAAAAAATTTTTCTTGAAAAAAAAAATTTTCTGGAAAAAAAAAATTTCTTGAAAAAAAAAATTTTCTGGAAAAAAAAAATTTCTTGAAAAAAAAATTTTGTTGAAAAAAAAAAATTTTGGAAAAAAAAAATTTGGGGAAAACACAATTTCTGTACAAAAAAAAATATTATTTTTTTTATTATTATTATTTATAGAAAAATTATAGAATGCCTATTAAATTCCTACGTACTGCGTGACAGAGTCAGTGAATCAGTGTCGAGGGTAAATATATATTAAGATTGTCGTATTTGGGGTTCGGAGAATCCTCAAGTAATTGAAAAGAGGCCATTACATCAACAAAAAGTCACTGTTTGGTGCGCTCTTTGGTCCGAAGGTGTGATTGGATCTTACTTCTTCGCAAATGACGACTGTCATCGTCAATTCGGAGCATTATGGTCGCATGATAACCGACTTTTCCCTGCTATTGAAGAATACGACTTGGAGAATATGTGGTTTCAACAAGACGGTGCCACATGCAACACAACTCGAGCAAATATGGCTTTATTGCAAGAGACATTTCCAGGCCGCGTAATTTCTCGTCGTGGCGACATCAACTGGCCACCAAGATCAGGCGATTTGACACCATTAGACTTTTTTGTGAGGCCACGCGAAAGACAGTGTTTATGCAAATAAACCTTTAACTCTTGAGCACTTAAGAACCAACCGTGAGCCCTTTCCTTCAAATAGGACCACCCGTATATAAAATATTTTTTCACTTTTGAGTAGGTAATGCAGACCGCATGAGACTACTGGTGTTGAACCGTGTTCAACAAAATTTACTTTAAGATAGAATAAGTTACTGAATTCCTGAATAACTTAAAATTTCCCCCCTTGTTTGTACATTTTCCCTCAGATGGAAACTCTTTAGATAATCACTATTACATAGGCGAAAGCTTTCGCTCAATTATCTAAAGGGTTTCCATCTTGAGTTAAATTATAAGTACGTTTTGCTGAATGGCATCCGCCATCGCTACCTTTTTACAAAAAAACCTTTTTGTAACTTACTTGGCATCCAACAATCACAGCGGTAAGCAGCAGCACAGACTCGTATAAATAAAACCTTTATAACGAAAACTGAAAACCTCTCTATTTTTTTCCCTTTTTATGAAAACTGGAAACTGCCTGAACGATACAATTCTGGGAGTTTCTATTCAAATTATACAGTCCACTTTCAGCGATTTCTCCCGGAATTGTACAACTGGTGCTATTTTTTTGATCGGCACTGTATAGCGAATTCTGAAAATGACACTCCGGCCGTACCGGGTTTTCTTGGTTGGTTTAATGGGGATTCTATGAAAAATGCCCCAAATGTAAAATGCCAACCTTACCCCCCCCCCCTCCCAAATAAAAAAATTCCCAAAAAGAAATTTCGAAATGAAAATTCTCCCAAAAAAAATTTTAAAATCTTAAAAATTGGACCAGTTTTTTGAGAAGTTTTGGATCATAACACAATTTTAATTATAAGATTTCTTTGGTTTAGTCAAAAATTCCCCAAAGAAGACCCATAAAATGTAATAAACGTTTTCGTTTTTATTTTTGGTGCATTTTGCATGGAGCCACTCATAACATAGCTTTAATTATAAGACTTCTCTAGTTTAGTCAATCTGTTTTGCACAATGTCTCCCATCCACAAAAAATGAGGAATTCACAAAAATACACTAAAAATTCCACAGAAAGGCAAACATGACATTTTTTCCAGCTTTGATTCAGACTAAGTGTTGGCTTATGAGTTAAGAGGCTGGAAATTCCAAAAAGCAACGGAATTATTGACCTAGCCTCGTCCAAATTTTGATTGTGAGAAAAGAAAAGTTCGGCGGTGAAATCATCCAAAGTTTGATAATGATTTTCAGTAACCATTTTCAGATCGAGACAAACCGTCTATAACATCTCGTCGGCTTTTAAATGCCGTTCGAAGATAAGGTCGCCAGCTCCTCAACTCTGTTTTGATAAATCGGAATCGGAAATGCTGTTCAAAAATACAGATTTTTTTCCAATGTTGTTGTTGAACCATCATATCTCGGATTCGAGAGGCATAACAATTGTTCTTTAGATTTCCTTATGCTAACGCTAAAATGTCTCGTGTAGCGTGCACAAGAAAAAAACACCCTCACACAAAACCACATTTATCTCATGCCAAAGAAATAGACACGGATTGTTATAGATTTTTCGCAACCATTCCCCGTAGGCAATTTGGTCTTGGCATTTCGCACGTTTATGACACATTCTGATTTATTTATGATCCAATGGAATGTTCTTCTTCTTCTTCGGCTTAGTCTATTGCTACAACTTCCAGCCATTAGACTGCGTTGAAACTTAAACTTTTTTGTCACGCTCTGTAAGACGTTACATAAATTATTTCACTTCATTCGAGTCTTTTTTGTAACACTTCCCCTACAAACATCGTTCGGTTAACGAACGTTGGTCTGTCTGTATGTCTACTTTACGGATAAGTGAAATTAATTTTTGATGTCCTCCGTTTTAGTGTGTGTGGGTGTTTTTGTTGTTGTTGCTGGTTGGTATGTGTTATTGCTCCAACTCATATCAAAAGAAAATTCATTAACGCCCAAGAAGAATAAGTTGAAATTGTTCTCTGTGTGTGTGTGTGTATGTCTGAGTGAAGTGATGTCTTCCCCATCGAATAGACGACGTTGAACTGAACAGGAGAAAAATCTATAATGGGTGTATCCAGCGAATTCATCAAATATTCAAAGTATCTTTGTAATCATTGAACTTTTAGCCATCATGACACACCCTCTACACTGCGATGAGGATCCTTATCATCTCTTGCTCGGGAGCTGTAGTTGTACTTTTGTTATTTTTGGCAGCAATCACAAAAAGTCACCAAAAAAAAAAAAACTTTTTCTACTCGTGTGTGAACGTTGCCGTTTGGCAAACAGTTGGCTATGTATGTGTGTGTTTTCGTGTGTGTGTCGCATCTGTGTGAGCTTTGCTGAAAAAGTCGAAGAGTCAATTGATGACTGATTTGAAGAGAACGAAATTAATTAAAAAACTTTTTAATCAGCCGTCCTAGTTGAGAAAGGCAAACGCAATTGCGAATAAATCATTCAAAAAAAATATCGAACAAAGTATTTCGTATTTCTTTCTTAAAAATTGACTAGAATTTTACAATTAAATTGCATATTCTTTTTATGAAATGCTGGACATTGTCCAAACTTTTGTTAATTAAAAAATATGTCCAATGAAATGTCCATCCGTTATGCTAAAACTGTTATGTGTGTAATGAAGAAAATAAATGCAATTGATGGGCATTTTATAGTTAAGATGCGATCGACAGTCCATGACTAAGTGTAAACTTGGGTAGTCCACAAACAGAGAAAGAAAGGTTGTCGATCCAACCCTCAACCGGTTTCTTCCGGTAGTTAGTTGGATTTGGAACTATGGTTATTGTGGTAGACGCCTACACTCAACCTGTTTTGAAAAAAAGTATGGTGTAGAGAATTTTTGAGAATTTTTTTCGGAGGAGGTTTAGTTGTGGCACAAATCTGATTATGGTCAATATTGCTATTTTTCGAAGGGCTCTGGAATTTTAAGCTCAACATGACCAATAAATCGTATTATCTAACTGGTTGAGTCATCATTTCAAAAGAAATTTCCTCATATTCAATTTACAGGGAATTGAATGTCAATTATTTATAATTTTTTTTTATAATTTTTGAAAATTTCACCTAATTCTAAAAAAAATAATAATGCAATTTGAAAGACAAACAGAGTTATAAGTACTTTAAAAAGTTATTGCTAGCTTACAGCCTGAGTAGTTTTGACTTGATCTGCTTGCACGCTGAAAAATCTGTCTTTTTTAAATGTTTTCACACAAGTAAATCGCATGTTGGGAGCTTGTATCAAGTAAAGCTTCTTTGCTTCTAAACAACGTTTATTTGAATGCAAATATAACACATTATTGCGTATTTTGGAAGAAGTTTCAAGAAAGTACAAGTATAACATTTGAGTACGAATATGTCTGTATTTGCAATTATTTTCGTATTTTTGTGTCTGTCTCTACGCTCTTTTAGAGAGTAATAATAACCGAGAGAATAACATTAATAGAGAGATTCACAAATTTAAAAAAATATATAAATAGTATTACAAAAAGGCAGGGGCCAGTTAAGTTGTCAGTGTTACAAGTAATCACGACGGAGGTCCCCATATCATATGCGGTCTGTAGAATACCTTAATCCTTTACGTTCCCCCAACATCCTCCACGTCTTTTTACATTGTAATGCCAATCAATGGCCAGGTCATCGATAAACAAACCAACGCACCTTCTACTTCATGATTATGCGCCATCAACAAAGTCTCTTCGGGATGGTCTTTGCTACTTTCTCTCTGGATGAATGTCCTTTGAACCCTTTGTTGCATGTTCATGTAAAACTCTTTTAATTTATGTCAAAAGCTTTTTACGAAGAATTTTAATATTCTTTCATATCAAACGAACGAAAAATGTTTTACATACTCCGTGAGTGCTATTTTGACAAGACTTTCTTTTTATTTCAAAGAAAAATACAACGACTTAACGTAAGAAAATTCCCAGCGCTTATACAATTTACTTTCGTAAGGATATGCGTGACTTTTGGGCTGTGTGTGTGTGTGGTGAGTGTATGTTTGTTATATGTTCGTACGCGCCACTTAAGTACTTTATCAAAGTTGTTCTAACAATTTAGCGCCCGTTTTCTTCTTCCTCATTTGATGTGAGTCATAAAAGCTGTAAATAAAAGGAGCACCGACAAAAAAAAAAAGTTTGTCAACAAAAAAATTTAATAAGTACTGGCAGTTAGTTGAACGAACAGAGCACACGATTTGTAATATTTAGCGAATAAAAGTTGTTAAACAGACAGCGAACACAATCATTTTAATTAAAATGACAATTAATTTTATTCTTGTTGTGGACCGCGCTACGTATGAGTGTTGACAAACAATTATACGCACCAGTGAAGGGATCAAAGTTACATGACACGAGGAAACCCTTTTCTCTGATCTCCGATTGCGGGGTACTCTGAAGAAAGTGAAGGAAGCGGAAAGGAAGTGTTTAGGAGTCATTAGCATTGCTATTGTTATAGAGAGAATGTAAGTGTGAAACATTTTCGGGATTTATATGCAAACGATGAAATTGACATTGACACTTCGTTGAAGTGGGGAACTCCTATCAAATCTGTGATCGGAGCACATCACAATGTGACTGGGAGCTGGCGTTATAAGGCCGACTGCGAAATGCTAAAACTGTTTCTATAGCAAGTGTCCATGGTTTACAGATTTATATCTTCCTGCTAAAGTCGTAGGTATTAGCACGGCCGAAACGCTCAGTAGTCCATTTGGAAACAATAAAAATGAGAAACAATGAAAAGTCATAGTCCATTCCAATGAAACAATTATTAATGCTTTTTGTAGAGAAGTTTTTACATAGCTCTCAGAGTCGTAAAATCGCCAGCCGCTGAAAAATGTTGATGGTCTTACCCGATTTTGAACCTAGAAATATTCAGATTAGAACCCAGGTGTCTTTGAAACAAATTCGATTTATGACTTTCTGAATCGTTTGAGCCATGTCCGTCTGTCCTGCTGGTACGCACGATAACTTTCGAAAGAGTTAAGCAATCACTCTGAAATTTGGCATGGCTGAATATTTTCCCAAAACTGCTTATGGGATTGCATATGGGCTATATGGCCACACCCCTTCGGGTACCTCCCATACAAATCTGATATTTCGCCCACTTTATAAATCGTGTAATAATATCAACACGCGCATGTTCGATCTTGGCCAAATTCCGTATTTAGTAATGGTATAACTGGACAAAGTTTCGGACAAAAACTTGGCAGTCTGGCAACTCCCCTTCTGGCACCTCCCATACAAATGTACCATCCCGCCCCTGATAAACCGTCTAATATTATCAGTATGACCAACGCGATCCTGCCCAAATTCTGTATTTAGTAAATCTATAGCTAGACAAAGTTTTGGACAAAAACTTGGAAGTCTGGCAACTCCCCTTCTGGTACCTCCCATACAAATGTACCATCCAATATTTTTCTATAGCATTCGGTATTTTAGGTTGCTATTATGACTTTTCATCAGATGTTACATCAAATGATGGTAGCTACGGTCACTTTTGACTTTCCGATACTTATGAGTATGAGACTTGTATGTTTTTACTGAGGGTGAGGGTATATATAAGTCGGTTTACCCGACTGCAACTTTTTCACTGGTTTAAATTTCAAAACCTGCAATTTCAAAACCGAGGTATTCCTGTATATCGTTACTATCATCAATTATGCTCGTCAATTTGCCTTCCACAGCTTGTCCCACTTTTCTTAATTTTGCTAATATTTTTTCCAGGCCCACAACAAACCAAACCAAAACAACACTAGGCCACAAAAAAAAAAATAATTTTAACAAAAATGGTCGGCTTTTTAAAAATAATAGAAATTTCTGAATTAAAAAAAAAAATGTATTTTCAATGGTTTCACCTAAAGCCACATGATCATTAAAATCAATGGAGGATTTGCTATTCACTTCCATTTTTTGGTTCCTTACATAATAAATCGTGTAATAATAAAACTATGGCCAACACAATCGCACCCAAATTCTGTATTTAGTAACGCGTCAGCAGCTTTTTGAAGCGGTGCAAGAAATACTTCACCCCCCTCTGATCTCGTAAATATTTACACCACCTACATCCGGCCTAAAATGGAATATAACTCACATTAATGGGCAGGAGCTCCAGAGACATCTTTGCAGCTTTTGGGCCGTGTACAGAGGAGAGCGGTGGTGATGATTGGGGATGGTAGGGTATCCAACTCTATTGTCACCCTACAGCATCACCGGAATGTGGGTTGTATATCGCTATTCTATAGATATTTAAATAGTATCTGTTCGTCAGATATCCGTCGTCTGGTCCCTGACGTTAGAACATTTAGGCGGAATACGCGGCTATCCTGGGTCTCTCATTCGTTCATTGTTAAATGGCCGGTTGACCGGACGACGCACTATAGAGAAAATTCGTTCTTTAGCCGAACCGTTCGTATGTGGAATAATCTTCCAGCAAATTTATTTCCTGCCAGGTGGGGCATTCAGAAATTCAAAACAAATGTCAACAAACACTACTTCCTCATTCCTCCTTCCGATAGCCTAATTTCCTTCCACTAATACAATGCATTGCATCTATAGGGGGCATCCCCTGAGTGTTGACCTTCAAAACTAATTGTTCACGTGAATTGATGCGCGCCCCCTGCTTCTGTTATAGAGTGGGTTTGAAAAAAGCGACAAGGTAATTAACACAGATATTTCTCATAATTTACGTCACAAAAAATATTTTTTATATTTATATAAAATTTATGATCGCGGCATACATTTTAATTATTTTACATATAAATAGTTTATAAAAATTCCGGCGGCGTCTATCTTGATTTGACACATTTGAAGCCATTAAAAGTGTTGTTGGGTTCTGTGATGGCTACAACGGAGACGTATTCTATGATGAGTAATAACATGACACGGTATGTGTCCTTTTTGATCCGTCTCGTGATATGGCACATGGTGTCTGAGCAGTGTCAATTGACACCCTCCATGTAAAAGTTACCGGTTCTTTTTATATATTCGGGTCGGTACTGGGACCGGTACTGGGACCGGTCCCTATCCATGAGGGACCTATCACGTGACTGGTTCTGTATCGGTCCAATTTCCCCCACGAATGTTACACGATTTTTTTTCTCTCAACATGCGAGCACTTTATGTCGTGCTTTTAAAATTGTATATTAACAATTTTCATGGTTAAAAAATTTAACAATGCATTGTTAAAACAACAATTATTACGGTAATTGTTAACAGTTTTCCTGGTTAAAAAAATTAAACCATGGAATAGTTAGTTAGTTAGTTACGACCCTTTTTCCAGATTTGATTCTAAATAGCCTATGTATATCGGTAACATACATACTGTGAAAGTTTCAGGACGATCCGACTACTATTATGGCCTTTAAAAATGGGCGTGGCACATCCCACTTTTTTCAAAAAAAACTATTTCCATCATATCAGTTGTTTTGTAAGTGGACAATTCGGGCAACACATAACTGACTTTGTAAATAATCCTAGAAGGTTTTGTGACTGTGACAGTCGTGAGCAAACTCCCCCTGCACATTGCATTCGCCTAAAATACCCTATAGACTAGAAGTAATCTATATCAACTACTACACCTCTATTGCCACTGACAAGTAGTCTCGGATCCTCTTATTCCATTTTTTTTTTCAATTACACAACCGGTACGCCTAAATCTAAGATGAGAATCACACCCACCCCGCTCACTATGTGAACAATATCCTTGTCCATTTGAATTGGAACATATTGCTTTCAAAAACATTTGTGACAAATACAAAGACTAAACGTATAATTAAAAACGAAAAATAATTGTAAAATCTAAATAAAAACATGTGTCCATATGGATGTCCGTAAAACACTTACCACAATTGTCATTGTCGTCGTTGTCTTTTGTGGGGGGCTATTGATGATGTTATTGTTGTTGTTCCTGTTTCTGTTATCGTTGATGTTATTGTAATTGTAATTGTCATTTGTTTGACCAACAAGTGTCCTCGGTTGCATGCCGGCCGAGATATGTAAATTTGACAGAAATAATATTATTGGAGACGATTAAATCTGCATTTTAAACGCCACTTCATACCCATTCACAGACATCTGTGGATGTGTGTGTAACACAGCACATATATATGAATAAATCTGTGTGTGTTGGGTCAAAATATCCTTTCAACATTTTTATGTGGAAACCACATGCAATACAAGAAACAGTAGCAACTACAACGACAGGGACACCGACATCCAGTTGCAGTAGTTGTAAATAAACAATATTGGACAGTTTAACATACACAGGCAAACAACAGACAGACGGACCAGTAGGATATTTTGTCTGTCCTTCAATAAATGCATTTGCCACTGGGCACAGTGTCTTTAAATCGGCAAAATTGTGCGTATTAATCGGAGCTCACAATATTTGATCTCTCTTGTGTTTGGTGTCAGGAAAACATCACTTGTTCACTGACACGATGCGTCCACACACATCAGCGCCCTATCCTCTTCTCACTTTCTCTTTAATGCTTTGCCTGTGACGAAATATCTAAGGCAAACGGAACAACAACAACAAAGACCCTTTTTGGAGGACTCTTGTTACTGACTCTCACTAGCTAAGCGACGAATTGTTCTAAACGTATCGAGGGTCAGAAAGAGACCGATTCATGTATTATGCTCAAACAGAAACCTGAGAACGAGAACATCAACGAAACGAAAACGAGCGTTGCTGTTCAGACACTGAGTCTAATTTTTTCCAGTCTCAACAGTGAAAGGACCGCACAGACAAATTTGTTTGAGCATATTTTGCGAGCTCCGGTAATAATTGTGTAGTTTCTAACAGCTTTTATTCATTTTTCTTAATATTCGATGGCACTTCTCTCAAATCAGTGAACTATGCCGGATATAATTTGTGAACTCGCTGATCGGTACCAACTAGTTATAGCCGGCTCCGAATAAGTTTTCCATGACATAAAGATGACAGGAAAAAAAATCTCATCAAAACAAAAAAATTGGGGAAATTTTCATAATTTTTAGTTAACAAAAAATATAAAGAATTCCCAAAAAAAATCTCATACAAAAAAAATGGGTTTTCATAATTTTTAATATTTTTTTAACATTTAATTTTTGGTTTTTGGAGCATTTTTCATATGAAATTTGACAAGTACAAACTACGACATTACTAGAAATGAAACGATACACGCTTCAACAACGCATTGAAATTATTAAAATTCACTACAAAAATGGTGAAAATCTTCCCAAAACTAAAGCATTTTTGGGTCGTCGTGTAGCACCTTGTCGGGCGGCAATACAGAAATTGGTGGAAATCTTCGAGCTTTTGGTACATGTTAGTGATGTAAAGAATAAAACCCGTGCACGTCGCTCAAAAACAACTGAGAATATTGCTGCTGTAGCCCAAAGTGTTGAAGAAAACCCAGGTTTGTCCATTCCACGTAGTTCCATTCCACAAACGTCATTACACCGGAGTTTGCATACAGATTTCGGTATTAAGGCTTATAAAGTTCAGTTAATACAAGAACTCAAGCCGGCCGATCATCTACAACGTGGTGTCTTTGCTGATTGGTTCCTTGAAATGCATGAAAATGATCCGGAATTCCATCGAAACATCATCTTGACTGATGAGGCCCATTTCCAGCTCGGTGGCTACCTCAACAAGCCAAATTGTCGCACCTGGGGCTCGGAAAATCCAAGAGTTATTTTTGAGAAGCCTCAAGATGTGACTGTTTGGTGCGGTTTGTGGTCCGGCGGGGCCATTGGACCTTACTTTTTCGAAAATGAGTTTGGATCAACAGTTACGATGAATGGATTGCGCTATCGAGGGATAATTAATGATTTTTTATGGTCGGAGTTGGATGATATTGATCTTGACAACGTTTACTTTCAACAAGACCGTGCTACGTGCCACACAAGCAACGAAACCATTGATCTTTTATGGGAAAAGTTTTCCGATCGTGTTATCTCTCGAAGAGGTGATCACAATTGGCCAACTAGATCCTGTACATTAACACCTTGCGACTTCTTCTTTTGGGGCCGCGTGAAAGATAAGGTCTACGCCAACAGGCCAGAGTCGATTGAAGACCTCAAAGATAGAATTCGTGAAGCTATCGAGGACATAGGGCAGCCACTTTGCGATTTGGTTATAGAAAATTTCATGAAAAGGATATGGTCCTGTAAGCATGGTCGTGGTGGCCACTTGGCTGATGTTGTTTTTCATTATTAACGGCATTCCTTCCTCTTTATTAGGAAATAAACACGCAATCATTTATCTAAAAAAATTCCATTTTTCTTGAAAAACCAAAATAACACCACTTGTGGGAAAACCCTGTATATGCATACCGCGCGTCCGCCCACCATTTTGTTTTTGTACTGTGTTGGGGTTACGATCCTATTTATCACAGTTGATAGTTGGTCCCAAAAATCGGCCCAAAATGTTACATTGACCACAACAACGCGTACATTTAAGGTGCATGTTTTAATTATTCACTTTTGTTTGGGCTTGTTTTTCATTTTTATTTGGGTTTTTTGCACTTCAGGATGAAAAATCGTCCCACATTTGGGGCGATTCTTCATACTTTTGATATTTTGTTTGTTAAAAAATACACTTTTTCCAAATTACGAAAATCTATTGTTGAACTTTTGGGGTATTTTTTTTATAATAATATTTGGGGGATTTTGCATTGGGTAATTTTTCATTAATTGTTTGGGGAAATTTTAATATTGGGCTTTTGGGGGGATTTTTTTTATTTATTTTGGGGAATTCTTCGTTTGGGACATTTTTTTTTGCCTTTTTCATTTGGGGTATTTTTCATGATGATCTGACTAGGATACGAACCTTGGTTTGCTGGATAATAGTCGTCCATACTATCTATCTTAATATATATTTACCCTCGACACTGATTCACTGATACACTGATTCACTGATTCACTGACTCTGTCACGCAGTACGTAGGAATTTAAATAGGCATTCTATAATAATTCTATAAATAATAATAATAAAAAATATAATATTTTTTTTTTGTACAGAAATTGTGTTTTCCCCAAATTTTTTTTTCCAAATTTTTTTTTTAGAAATTTTTTTTTTTACAATAATTTTTTTTTTAAAAAAATTTTTTTTTTTACAATTTTTTTTTTCCAAATTTTTTTTTTTTAAATTTTTTTTTCAACAAAGTTTTTTTTTTCCACAAAATTTTTTTTCTACACAATTTTTTTTTTAAACAAAATTTTTTTTTTCAACAAAAATTTTTTTTTCAAGAAAATTTTTTTTTCAAGAAACATTTTTTTTTCACACATATTTCAACGGGCACCATAGGCGCATTACAACTTACTAGTTATATCTTGTCCATTATTCCAAAATTTCGACATTTGTCTCTTTTCTTAACAGCGGTTAGAAGACGACTTTATAGTCGATGAAAATATGGTATGTGTTGATTAGCAGCTTCTCATGGGTCTTTTCCAGGATTTAAGCAGCTCTGCCGGTATTCCATATGCACCTGCAATCATCTATGTCTTCGCGTGGATTTTTGGATGCAAAAGACTGGTTGTGTCGGTCACCAGATTCCCATTTTCATCATCTAACAAAATAACGCTTGGAGACGAGTATTTAAACTAAAGGTGGTCCAATAGTCTAGCGTTATTTACAATGCCATAGACCACAATATTCTCACATTGCAATATTTTAATTTATATTTTCCTTCTTTTTCTATCAAAATCACCAAAGGAACGGGCTTGGAATAATTATCGGGTTAACTCTCGCCTGTTGAGGTTAACTCTCGTCAAATATTTATAAAATTCTTCCTATTCCTTCTGATGATATCAAACCACTGTGTGACATTTACTCACACACACACACACACTCACTGACATACAAACACATCTGTGCAAAGTCTTTGTCCATATGTGGCTGCAGTCAGTTATTATAACATGTTTATGTGTGCATTGTGTGACTGTGTGTGTCCACATACGGTTCATGCTTGTGTGAGTGTACATGTGTCGGTGCAAAGTAGAAGAGATTCATTTATTGAAATGTCCTGTCGACAATAATTGCAATTCATTTACAAAATTTCTGAAGTGCACACAGATTTCCATGCACCACCAGCGACCACCACACTCACATATTTACACGGATGCCAGTGTTGCATGCAAATAACGCTGCTGCCGCCCCTGCTCCTGTGGAGTGTGTAGTTGTACGGGCAAGTACGGTCTGTTTTAAATGTTGAAAAGTCGAAAGAGAAAAAAAAAATCTGTAATAATTTACCAAAAAATATTTCTGTCTCCCCCCCCACCAGCAGATAGGCATTCCCTTTGTGTTGCCAAAAAGTGGGGGGATGATAGGAGTTTGCCACATGTGGCATTAATGCAAATGAAACTGGCCACAATGTAAACAGCAATTATTACATACAAATATAATTATATACAAATATATTGCACTGTTACATGGCAAGTGTCTCTGTGTGTGTGTGGATGTGGGGGCAAATGTGTAAACATTTCACTTAATATTTGGCTTTGATGATTCCCTTCGAAATTATCAAAAATGATTGTTGTACCAGAAAGCTGCACAACAGCAACAAGAAAACAAAAATATATTAATAAATTTGTTGATGTTACAAAAAGGAAGGGTTCGTTGCTATGGACAACATGGACGAATTGGTTAAAAGTTTAAAAGATGAAAAATAATTTTGGAATAAAACTTGGGATTGTGAGGTGATTGTGGACTCGAAAACTATTACATTTTGTACCTCGAGTTGAGACAGAATCAGCGTTTGTCAGTGAGGAATAGACCGGTCGTTAAAAATAAATTTTGAAGTGCCGGGCAGATTCTGTTTCCTTTTGGTCTAAAACCATTAAATTTAAAATTTGGGGCTGATCGGATAATATTTAGTGGCCGCGCCCATCAACCAAAAATTTAAATACATGAAATATATGGAAAAAATATATGAATGAAAATAAAGTATAAAGACTCAAAATACATATATTTTGTGTACTGAGCTATTCGCAACGGTACTTTTTTGTTTTGCTTTGCAACAGCAAGAGAAATATTTCAAAACGATATATATAGCCTTTTCATAAGTGTTTACAATAAATAATTATGTTACTTGCTTCAACTTTCTTATTAACCAATTTTGGAAATTGATGACTTATTAGAAAGATAATTTCATTGCTAATCGTAATCAATTCGATTTTGTAGAAAATATTCTCTTTTGTGCACTTAATTTGAAGAATATTGGGTAAATATAATTTTTTTCCATATATTTCATGTATTTAAATTTTTGGTTGATGGGCGCGGCCACTAAATATTATCCGATCAGCCCCAAATTTTAAATTTAATGGTTTTAGACCAAAAGGAAATAAAATCTGCCCGGCACTTCAAAATCAGACACTTTTTTGGAAAATTACGACCGGTCTAGTGAGGAAGCGGTGGGTTGGGTTTCCACCAGTGGCTTATGGAATATTAAGAGGACTGAGTAGGGTTGTGTAGATCAAAATAGTTTCATATGACTTATTAAGTCAATCGACAATGGACATATATAGGTGTTTTCCACATGAAGTTTTATTTTGGCATTCAAAGAATTTGAGATAAATGATCGGATGTTTATTTCATAATAAAGAGGAAGGTATGCCGTTAATAATGAAAAACAACATCAGCCAAATGACCACCACGACCACGCTTACAGTACCATATCCTTTTCATGAAATTTTCCATAACTAAATCGCAAATAGGCTGCCCTATATCCTCGATAGCCTCACGAATTCTGTCTTTGAGGTCTTGAATCGACGCTGGGCTGGGCCTTATCTTTCACGTGGCCCCAAAGGAAGAAATCGCAAAGTGTTAATGTACAGGATCTCGTTGGCCAATTGGTCACCTCTTCCAAAGATAACACGATCGGGAAACTTTTCCCATAAAAGAGCAATGGTTTCGTTGCTTGTGTGGCACGTTGAGCATGGAGAGGCTACTCAACAACAACTCTTGGGTTTTCCGAACCCCAGATGCGATAAATTTGCTTGTTGACATAGCCGCCGAAGTGGAAATGGCCCTTCATCAGTCAAAGTGATGTTTCGATGGAATTCCGGATCATTTTCATGCATTTCAAGGACCCAATAAGCAAAGATACGACGTTGCTGATGATCGGCCGGCTTGAGTTCTTGTGTTAACTGAACTTTAAAAGCGTTAAGACCCATTTCTTTATGCAAAATACGTTTGTGGTTCCAAAGAACGACGAGGAATGGACAAACCTCGGTTTTCTTCAACACTTTGGGCCTACAGCAGCAATATTCTCAGTTCTTCTTGAGCGAGGTGCACGGGTTTTATTCTTCACATCACTAAGTTGTCACAAAAGCTCGAAGATTTCCACCAATTTCTGTATTGCGGTCCGACAAGGTGCTACACGGCGACCCAAAAATGCTTTAGTTTTTGGAAGATTTTCACCATTTTTGTAATAAATTTTATAAATTTCAATGCGTTGTTGATGCGTGTATCGTTCCATTTTTATGGAATGGCGTAGTTTCTACTGGTCAAATGTCTGTTCAAAAGTGACAGATACCGAAATACCGGGTGATTTAAAATAACACCTCTTGTTGGAGAATTCTGTATTTTGTTTCCAGCAATCCCGACCAATAATCCCGGCAATCGGGAAGTAAAAAATCGACAAGTCCCGGTTTAAAACCCCTGTCACAATCAACGGCAGTTGTCAAATGTTTAGCAATTGTTTGGAAATAAAATTAAAAAAAGATAATTGCTTTAGTAATTTTAGCTTTTTTATTCAAATTTACAGTTGCTAATGGAACTTTCTTCCTTCTATCCATTTCGTATAAAGTCTGTCGCCTGTCTAGGCTATAAGATTAAGCCCACAAAAAAATATTTTTTTTTTTATATTGAAAAATTTTAACTATCTCCGATTTTTATATTTGAAATATTTAATTTGATTTTCCGACTTTGTCGAACTGTATCTAATACATTTGAATTGTTTTTTTTTTTTATTTTAATGGGTTTTTCTTGTTATTATTATGATGCCAATTAACTTTCTCCTAAAGTAGAGTTTATATCCATCGGAAGAGGATTTTTCCTAATCCCGCTTTGACCCATCACAACTCGGGTCGCCCAGTTTCATCATCATTGGCTTTTGCCGCACATCGTGCATTAACTCAATTTTTAAATTTATTTTTTATTGAGACTTGTTTAATAACTCAAGATTGAGCCCCGATTTTATACTTTCTTTTTGTCAAATCATGTTAGAACCACTGGCAATACCCTTTTTTCCTCACTCATATGTATTTACATTCGCATTTGAAAATAAAAATCTTTGCAAATATTTCTCATTTCAGGCAGGCGATGTGTGTACACGTGTTTTGCATAGATTGCTATTTGACTGTTGTTGTTGTTGGTATCGTTGCAACATGAGGCTGTTGCTGTTGCCGTTGTTGCAAATATGGACATGTTGCTGCACTCGATGGTCTGGATGCGCAAGCCATGCCAGGCGAGTATTGGCAAAAACTGTGTGTATCAACACTCTCGTTATAATTGAAATCGATTAAATCAACAGGATAATTAAAATTATGATTACACAGATTTATTAATTGCCCAGCACACACACACACACACACACCGGTACAGGCAGAGGCACAGCCATGCTCATGCATATGATCAGTGTATGTGTGAGTGAAATCAGAGTGAGTATTTTTATTTAAATATCATGGAAAAGTTTATTTTTACAGATTTACAAAAGCAAACACCGAGAAGTGTATTAAAATGCAATTTGTGTTTGTGAGTCCGTCCATGGACTTGCATTTTTGTGAGTTATTGAAAACCAGATGCATAAACAGCATAAAGACTTTTTAATTACGGCTCTTTATTATTGCAATTATTACATATTTGAACATGTTGAGGGAGCATGAACGATTAATTATTATCAGTTCATAAAATATGGCAATGAAAATCTACCACTCAACTGGGAAATAATTTGTTTTAATATCTTATAATATCTTTTGGCGTTGTCATAATCTCTGAAAAGTTATTTTATTGCATGGGGCCAATATTTTGAAGTCTTTAGTCTTTAGTCTTGTCCAATTTAAAGTCGGTAAATGCCATTTCATTCCCTTAAATTGGTTCATTGTCCATATACCTACTTTATTTCGCTGCAGTCCACATCATTTGTCATCTCAAGCAAAAAGTCTCGACCTTTGACCAATTAAAATGAAATAAACTTGAGATAAAAAAAAAGACTCATGTTCAGTGTCACATGGCATGAAAAAGTCTCCACTGAAACACAAGCAACGACAATGAAACTAATTGGCTTAAAAGTGGCAACAACTTTTGCCATTACTTAACGGTCCGTCCAACGAATGACTGGCTGTCGGACTACCTCAGTAAAAAAATAGTTGTGGACATCTGCAACATTTTAAGGACTCACCGGGAGTGACTGACATTGTCTACAAATGCAAAAAGCTAAAATCTTCAGTTTGAAGTTGCTGAGCCTGTGGAAATGCGTGTGTGTTGTTTTCCTCGCTTGGTTTTCAACTGATAAACGCTTCAAATAAATGAAATGCAATTGGGCGGAAAAGTTTGACAATTGCAATTTAGACGAAAGTTTAATTCGTTTCGAAAAGATTTATGGGAATGTTGTAAAGATCCAGAGTTGTCATTATCTCAAGCCGGAAGATGTTCAATCGATATGAATTTCATTTGAAAAAGTCCTAATATATACGATGATTTTTTGGCTTAACTTTTTTAAATTCTCTTCCACACGTCATATGAATTTATACGTTGACTTTGTGTTTGCGACTCCGTTTTTTTGACGTTTGTTGATTCGTAACAATGTGTGAATATAAAAGCAAGAAATTATGAAAGATATTCTCGATTTCAACTGACATACTCTCAATTAGAACAATATGACAGGAACAACAAGGAAGTCAACAAGAAATATCCAAAAACTCCTCAAATTTGTGAATTTTTTCTCCCCTTAAATCTTCCCTACACCTCATGCCAACAAACTTAAAATCATGATTTTAGAAGGAAGCAAAAATTGGCAAATCGCTTGAACAATTTTGTTAATTTGTTTAAATTTGATAAAAAAAAAGTACGAGTACTGTTTTTAGGAAAACATAAAGTGGTCACATTTGGTTGTTTCAGAGTAGGTGGACTATTTTAGTCATATTAGAGGATTCTAGGGAATGAAATAGAAAATCACACAATTCGCGAACATCAGAACTTCAAGAGTGTCTGATTCGTCGATATCCACACCACCCATAGAGATAGACGACGATGCTGGACCAGTGGGACGTTTGTGTGACAACAAACAGCAAACTTCATCTAGTTGACGCGTTACTAAATACAGAATTTGGGTGCGATTGTGTTGGTCAAAGTTTTATTATTACACGATTTATTATGAAAGGAACCAACAAAATGTAAGTGAATAGCAAATCCTCCTTTGATTTTAATGATCATGTGGCTTTAGGAGAAACCATTGAAAATACAATTTTTTTTTTGAATTTAGGAATTTCTATTATTTTTAAAAAGCCGACCATTTTTGGTAAAATTATTTTTTTTGTGGCCTAGTGTTATTTTGGTTTTGTTTGTTGTGGGCCTTGAAAAAATATTAAGCAAATTCGGACAAGCCGTGGAAAGCAAAATGACGAGCATAATTGATGATAGTAACGATATACAGGAATACCTCGGTTTAGAAATTGTAGGTTTTGAAATTTCAAAAAAAAAAAAAAAAATTTTTTAAATAAATTTCTTTAAATTTTCCTTTTAACTTTAAATTTTCGATATTTTTCCTTTATTATGATTTATATGTAAATAATTTTTTGACTTGATTATCATGTTCTTTGACCTCATTTATCTGGCTATAGGGCCTGTAAATAGGCGCATACTGCCCGACTGCCTCAATTAGTCCGATTTAAAATAGTACGGCAAAATGGTGGAACCGATTAACCATACCAGGTATTCCTGTATTTCATTGATTCATTGTTGCAATTTTTTGGAATTTCCAAAATAAAAATAAAAAATATTTTTTTTCCCATAAATTGATTACTGTAAATAATTATTTATGGAACATGATTGTATTGGGTGTGCGAAAATCGCCCAAACATGTATAAATGAAAAAATGGCCCACAAATTTCCCGTGAAAATCTGGGTAGAATATTGCCCAACAAATTGGGTCATATTTATTCTTTTTTTGGGGGGCAATTGTTCATTTTTTTTTTGGGTGATTTCGCTTAGTTCGATTTCTGGCACATCCAATAAACTCGTGAAAAATCACTCAAAAAGCAAACCTTAATAAAAATATTGCAAACTTTCCAAAAGGTGAAGCATGTACCATTTATTTTATTTTTTTTTTAAATTGACATTCCAAAATTGCTCGATTTTTCGTAAACATTTTTCACTTGTGGCACTACATTGCACTTTCCATTCTGTCTATACTACTTTACCGAAAATAACATTAGAAGCACACTTTATAAAATTTTTTAAAATTCAACGAGGTTTTCGTAAGTTCCCCCACAACTCCAGTGGGAGGAGTATATACATATATGGCAGCAATTCAGACTAACGAAGCATGAGGATATGCCTTAGCATTTTTTAAGATATGTATTTAAAAGCTTTGGATGATTTTGCATTAATTTGTGGACTACATTTTTTTTCCTTGTTGGCCATGTTCGTATATTTCTGGTTCATTTTTATTGCGGCAGTTTTTTTTGTAGAGCCAACTTAAGTAAGTTTTTTTTTTTTTTTTTGTAAATTTTTTGGAGTCGATTTTGTTATTGGTTATTTTTCATACCGCCGTTTTTTTTATCAAACCAAATTTCAATATCGGATAGACGGTTTCTGGTTCTATGTACCTCAGGACAGTCTTGCTCGATATTCATCTTAACGGCCTGAATCGTTAATATACTGGTCACATAACTCTCGTTGTTATCAAGAACCCTGTCAATGATATTTTACATAATTTCATCTAATAACTATAAATAATGCAAAGTTTTTCTTTCAGTGTAATGGTTATCAGTCCGGTGGCCACTATGGCCACTAGGGGAAACTTTACCGTACAGAAGCAAAATATTATTTATTGCATTAGCAGACCCAATAACTTTAGTAATAATTCATCAGTTATGGTATGAATACGAAGAAAATGGTGTGGCAGAATAAACTGAACCATAGTAATTTCGAAATAAACTCAATCAAAATGGTGTTGCTTTTCAGGTGATCGATTTTAAATACGAGTAGTATAGAAAATACTTTGCTAACAAAAAATGGAGGGGGGATATTGTGAACATTGTGACACAAAGAACTTAACTTAAACTTCTTAATTTAACTTTTTGGTCAAGGAGTGATATTTTTCTGTAAAAAATATCTTGTATACAAGGACGGATTATTTAAGTCAGAGAATTTTAATATATTTTAGAAATGCTTTCAAAGTTGAATACTTTCTTATTTTTGTTTTTATGGGGGATTTTTTTTTATAAAAAAAATTTCGCCATAACACTCTGACAACAAAAAATATATTAAAAAAATTTAGCCATAACATTAAAAATACAAATAGTTGTCAATTTTGGAAATATATACAATTGTCCGATTTTGAACATGGCACAATAACTAAAGGTAGAGTCATGCAAACAGCTGATTACAATTACAATTTTATTATTTCGAAAGAATGTTGATTCTCAAACTCATTATTTACATTGCAATTGTTCATTTACTTTTCTTTCAAATGGCGAATACATTTTCTTGTTAAACATTTAAATCAACGAATTAAAATACAAAAAGCCAAACAATGAATTTTGGGGCACTCAAAATTATTAAAAATAGAGTTTTATCCCCGTATTCATAAAAACCGATTTGTTATGAAGAAAATATGAAAATATAAAAAGAATGTTCACATATTTTTCTTAACAAAGCTGGGGTTAGTTTTCTAGAAATTGGGCCGCCAGTTGTAATTGTCTGCAGTCTGTCATCAAAATACCCACGGTTGTGTCTGAGTTTTTGTTGTTGGGCCATTGTCACTACCTCCCATTTTGTGTCATGGATTTTGAATGTTAAGAACAGAAAATAATTCAGACGTTGAAATTGGATTCAGGATCACTGTGCGGCTTTGGGACAATGGAGTACCCAAGAGTAACTTATTTAAATTGTTTATGTTTTTTGGGGCTTTAAATTTCATATACGATGATATAATGGTCTAGTTTGTGGACCCTTTAGACTCAATTACTTATTTGTTTGCGGGTCTTGTCGACAAAATGAAGTGTCCTGTTTTTGTCCAGCAATTAACTTGTTAGATTGATTATTGTCAGATAATAATATCACATCAGGGGAGATTGTTCCTCAAAGCAAGGGAAATTTATACAAGAGCCAATCAACATATCAATTCACAATTCAGCTCTAGAAAAACGCTGTAAATCTCTAATTTAAATTGACTTTTGTTCTGCAGAGTATTATTCTGCTATGAGTTAGGAGACTATTCAAGTAAATGAACTCATTTTCGTTCTATGCCTCAGCATTCGTCAGCATCAACTCAACACTATTTTCAACACTATCAATGCATTCCCTATGGACATTATTTATGGACTTCCCGTTTCCCCTACCATAAGGCTCATCCTTTTTACGGAAGCATATAGTCTGAAGTATTTTTAAAATTTCTTTCCGAATTTTTTTTTTTAAATTAGTTAGAATTTTCCCAGCATTAAAACTGCATTATTAGTTTTTTACACTTTCATGCAATTTTTAAAAGTTACGTTTCCTTTTAGTTTATGTAAAATTCCCCTAAAAAGTTATATATGTGACAGCTGAACGAGCAAAAAAAATACAAAACTTATGATTTATATCGATGGCTTAATTTAGAAAGGGCGTAACTCGCATTTTCGCTCCTTTATAGAGGAAGGTAAAAACTTTGTAACATTTGAAAAACTTCAGACATAAAAAAATTTTAAAGACAATTTTAAATAAAAATGCGCAACAAATTTAATTCTTAAAACAATTTTTTTTCTTGATTTTGGTTGCAACAGATCCGGTATTTTTGATCACATAGCCCTGAAACTTTTGCGAGATGTGTATTTGACCAAAATATGTAAAAAACGCGATTTTGAAAATTAAGCCATAGACATACATCAAATTAAAGCTCGAACATTTTTCTTTTGAAATGAGGGCTCAACGCCTTTGAAAAAGCTTTTTATTGACCAACATGTGCTTGCAATACGGAAAAACTCAGAAAACAGAAATTTTTCACAAAAAACCGGTTTGTGGCACCTTTAAACCAAAACCAAGAAATTTTCAAAAATAGTTTACACCATAACCTATCAAAATCAGGTTGAGCCAAAAATATGTTTTTGTTGTTTTTTTTTTTGGTACCGAATCCCCATAATTGAAAAATACAATGCTTTTATTTTACTTATCCGAAGTTTTTTTCGGATAATTAAAATACGTTTTATTTCACCGTATTTTAATTTCAATTTCATCTCATTTTAAGGTCTAATTAGTCACTATGTAAAATCGTAACGTTGCCAAAATCCAAAATTTTTTTTATAACTATTTCAATTATCAAAGGAATGCGTGTTGTTACAGTAATTTTGATTCGAATTCTGCCGAGTTTCGACTAAGCAGAGTGAACTGTATTAAAAATTTGGATGATCAATTGATTTTTGCCGAGTTTCCAATAAGCAGAGTGAAATGTATGAAAAATTGTGAGAATCAATTGATTTTTCAATTAACCGATTTTCTGGTAAGGGCTTGGAATAACTCTGTCGTTTTCACAAGCAACCGCTTAAATGTAGTTTTGTCGATTTTGAGGTATTTACACCAAATTGCTGCATTCTTAATGCTGATTCCAGTTGCCTAATCTTTTATTGAAAAAAATGTATAGTTAAATTTTTTTTTTTTTTTTTTAAAAAACTTGTGTTGAAAGTTTCTAAAAATTGTTTTTATCATTAAGGACATAATTCAAGTTTAATTCCTTTCGCAAATAAAAGCGTATATGTACATAAGATGTTACATGAGAAAAACAAATTAAATTATGATTCGATTTGTTTCTTTTAATAATTGCTTCAAAGTAACTGCGTGCGTCTTTTTGGCGGTTAAAAACAACATAAGTCATCATGTGTTTTCTCAATGACAATTTATTTATTTTCTCAAAAAACATCGTAAGTGGAGATACGGTTTTATTTTGCCTACTCTTTTTGCACATCGTCAGTGTTCAAAATGGAAATGGACTTAGCAAAAATGTCCTAAATGTCTATTTAAAGTAGTTTTGTAATTATTGTTCTTTAAATCATCAATAAACCAGATATATTGTTTGTATAGACGTGTTGTACATGTTCATTAATAAAAAAAATTATTTAATGCTCCAAAAATGCCGAAAATCATGTATTTTTTCACAACAGACCGAATACTGGCTTATGTGTATGTTCAAGGACATGAGGCAGAGTCTCTTGTCAACCTATCCTAATGAAGATTTCGTGTGAAAATCTTTGGAAAATTTAAATTTTTTCCCATGCGGTTTTTTGTGTCGAAAATGGGAATTTTTCCAATATTGTCCCCATTAATATTAACGGATCTGCAATGAAGTCATTTCTGCAAAGTTACAAATAAGGTGGGCGAACGCACATACGATGATCACATCACCTTAATAGAATCTTAGGTCCCGATCACTATTTTGTGGTGTTTTCAAGCTAACTGACCAAGTTAAACATCTCACCACCATTTGGCGCATGACCCACAAATAACAAGTTAGTATTCTTTATTATAGACTTTCTATGGATATAATTCTGCAGTGTTGCCATTTTGTGGCCTCACTACTATCACTCCCTCCCAGTACACCCTTCCCTTCGGGCATAACCGAAAAACACTGCAGCTGCTGTTTTCTGTGTTACTTTCAGCCGATTTGTAAATTATTTTTTGGCTGTCCTGTCAAAATATGATGATACTCCAACCAGCCATAAGTTTATGATGTTTCAAGTCAAAGAGTCCTTTTCGTTGTTTGGCGCTGCCAACGCCGAAACTCAAATGGTGGAGGAGGAGATTCAAAAAGAACGAAACTAAATGCAAGTTAAGTTATTTTCTGTTGTTCGACTTGACTGCACATAATAGACAATGAACATTGCAACTTTTCGTGTTTATCCTTCTTAGTTTTTTTTGCCACCCCCCCGATAAATGTTTACTAGAATTTGCTGCTGTTGCTTGTAAATATTTTGCCATTCTGTTTTGCCTTCGCCTAAGGAAACAGATTGTGCCCGGCAATGCTTGGTGAAGTCGTCGTTCATTCTTTTTCACTGAGCTGTACTTGGAATGGGAACATCTTCAGTATCAGCACTAACTGCGGCGGCAACAACAACCAAAATTGTATTCGAACGAAACTAAACTGAAAATGTGCTAACGTGGCCAAAAATGTTTTCTTTGGTCTTTAGTTTTTGGTTCTCGTAAAGTTATTATGGTTTGAGTGCACATTGCTGTAAGACGGATGCGAGGGAGGAAGTAAAAGTTTAACTGCCATATGAGGAAGGCATGAGCTTACACTGACAACACTTTATTTAAAGGCTGGCGCTGGAGCTTACTCTTACAACACTACATTTTATTAATTGTTTTTAATTAAGTTAATTTATTAAATTGTCCTTTTGTCATACCCTTCGCATATTTTTTGTTAGATTGTTCTGACTGGTGGTGTAAACTTTGTGACTGTTTTGTTGTTGGTTTTTTGTGTGCCAAAACTCTTCGATTTTTATTTTTGTTAAGTTGATTTTATTTGTGCTGTTGTTTTGTTTTGTAAAATGTGTTGTAACGTTTCCACTGTGTACCAGTTTAAATGGGTGCATCCTGTAAGGATATCCTTTTGAAATTTGTTGGATATTTCTCGTTTTCATTTGTAATTTATTTCTTCAAGGACTTTGCTTAACATTGAGGAAAGTTAATTTAATAACAGATCAGCCTATTTAGCGACTGGGTCGAATCTATACCGGATGGGTCGAATTCTATACCGGATATACCATAGAAAATCCCTAGTCTGATGATGATAACAAAAACAAAAAAATCATAAAAATTCAATATACCCAAAAGATTTCAAACATTTTCCAAGATTCCTATTCAATGAGCAATTTATACAGTATTTTACCCACTTTCTATCCAATTATTTGATTCTAATTTCCCATGATTATCCTGTTGATCTCCCAGTACTTTTCTCTACAACTGTTCCATATCCCTGACCGTTCTCCTTACTGGGCCCAGTATAAACTGAGCGGCCTCTAAACAAATACATTGCCCTAATTGTGCCAGCATTGTCTCTCATCACATACATTTCGCTACAACGCTTCATATTCGGTGCATAGAGAACAAAAAACATTAAATTTTCTAAGAGCTTCGCAAAGCTCGTCAACGACAAGGAAAACATTTCGTCGTATGACAACATTTTAATGCAATTTTCCATTTCTTGGTCACGTTCGTCAACTAAATCAATTAAGATGTCATAAATGACGAAATGAAAGCGGCAACAGCGTGGCAACGAAACGAATACGACATCGAAAACGGAATATGAAAATAAAACATTTGTAATTTTCGTAATAGCAGAGAAACGCAAACAACCACCGAAGAGTATTTGCACCAGAACTTAAATCAAATGGAATATAAGTACTTTAAGTGTTTTTGTTTTTTCGAACTTACATTTTTAAGGCAAACTAGAAAATTGGCCTGAATTTATTGAAATATTGTAACCAGAAGGTAGAGCCTGCGGCACGCGCGTTTTTATCCTTGGAAAATATTCAGAACCACAATCTGGTGAATGGATCTACTCCATCGTTCCGAGAGTCAGATGGCGTTACTCCTGTAGATCGATCTCTACGGAAGCCATTCAGAAGGCCGTTAGACTGTAGATACTTAAGCAGGCGTTGGAGGTTAACCATGTTCTCCATAACCTTTGAACATATTGCAACAATGTCGTGTCTTTGCTGATTGGGCCTTTGAAATGTATGAAAATTATACGGAATTCTATCGAAAAATCGTCTGGACTTGAAATGTATGAAAATTATCCGAAATTCCATTGTGACTGATGAGGCCCATTTCCACCTCGGTCGCTACGTCAAGAAGCGAAGTTGGAAAACCCGTCCACTATTCACATATACACTATATTAAAAATTTGAAATATTTTCGAATATACGAACTTTTTTTATCTTTAAGATACAAACGCATCATAAAGTAAAAAAAAGGTTAATATAATTGAAAATATTTCAAATTTTAAAAAATATTGAATTTGTTTTCAATACATTTTATTTATTTTAGTCGGAGTCGAGCAAATTTTTCGACTTCGACTTTGACTCCGGGAAAATCATAATTTGTCTATAAAAATCATAATTTTCTATAAAAATCATAATTTGCCTATACAAATCATAATTTGCCTATACAAATCATAATTTGCCTATAAAAATCATAATTTGCCTATAAAAATCATAATTTGCCTATAAAAATCATAATTTTCTATAAAAATCATAATTTTCTATAAAAATCATAATTTTCTATAAAAATCATAATTTGCCTATAAAAATCATAATTTTCTATAAAATCATAATTTGCCTATAAAAATCATAATTTTCTATAAAAATCATAATTTGCCTATAAAAATCATAATTTTCTATAAAAATCATAATTTGTCTATAAAAATCATAATTTTCTATAAAAATCATAATTTGTCTATAAAAATCATAATTTTCTATAAAAATTATAATTTGCCTATAAAAATCATATTTTCTATAAAAATCATAATTTGCCTATAAAAATCATAATTTTCTATAAAAATCATAATTTGTCTACAAAATATCATAATTTGTCTACAAAATATCATAATTTTCTATAAAAATCATAATTTTCTATAAAAATCATAATTTTCTATAAAAATCATAATTTTCTATAAAATATCATTATTTGTCTACAAAATATCATAATTTGTCTACAAAATATCATAATTTGTCTACAAAATATCATAATTTGTCTACAAAATATCATAATTTTCTATAAAAATCATAATTTTCTATAAAAATCATAATTTTCTATAAAAATCATAATTTTCTATAAAAATCATAATTTTCTATTAAAATCATAATTTGTCTATACAAATCATAATGGTCTGTACTTAGTTTTATTTATTTTCAGAAATCGTTGACTTCTTTTGTTTCCTACCTTTGCAGTCTAACGCTGTTCAACCTTCACATTTTCCGAGCCCCCCATATCAAAGGGTCCTTGGTACTTGTATTTTCACAGACAATCGCATAAGGCTACGTTAACCACCTGATCGCTTTCTTGCGAGTCAGGGTTTTGGCATCCTTTCCGCTTAGAAATATTAAAACAAGGCCTACATTTAAAATATTCATTTACTCTGCTTTGTAATTCCGTGGTGTTTTCCCCCCATCCATGTGATTTTCAATATCACACAATCAGCCATAACTATTTTAGGTTTCATTGTCGTCCAAACTGAAACAAACTCAATATTTGTTTCGATATTCGATTTCTCCCTTTTTACTATGATTACATTATTTGCATAACGACAGAGCGCATAAACGATTTGCCCGCCCCGTCCAATGTGACACTTTTACTTCGTGTTACTACATTTCGACATTGTGTGGTTGTTTTGGTTCGAGAGAATTACATTTTCAATTGAAACAAAAACCAAACAATAGCAAAATATTCCACCTAAGTACCAAAAAGGGCTTATTTCCATTTCCAACGCATTACTTCAAAAACATTGACGGGGGGGTGCACAATTCAATATGTACCGCATTGTCACAGCACCAGAAGCACACGGAAAGGATCTTTCTTACACGTGTTGCCTGAAATTCAATGTAATACACTTGTTTTTAGTCCTTTTTTATTCGTCAGGGTAATATTTTAGACAAAAAAAAAATGGAAATGGAAATGCTTAATACTGCCAACGATTGCATATCTCGGTGATGAAGTTATATAGTATTGCTCAATGGGACAATAGGTGACCAGGTGCCAGAAATCGAAAGATGTGAGTGTTAGTCGACAATACTGGTCAAGGATATGGCCATCCTAATTCCTCCTATAACTTTGCATGCAAAACTATTTCCTCACACGCACTCACACACACACACTCAGACCCGGTGGAGTTGGAATAGAAAACGACACATGTGATTTAGTTGTTTCTATGGTCAAAACTGCAGACAATTGTCTATTTCTTGTAGATTATCATTAGTTGAACAAAAGCACCGAAAGTTAAACGACAAACTTGTCTAAAGTCTCCATTGAGTAACATATGCTGCACGTTGGTGTTGCAGCTAAGGGTGGGATTCTGTGAATGCTACAGTTTAATTTGAAGTTTTATCTTTAAGAAAAGTTTTCATGTTTAAAATTTAGTGAATGTTGCTTAGTAGTGAATGTCAGACAGCTTAATATTTAGAAAAATCTTTAACAGAAAAAGTCCTATGAAAACTGCCAAACTAAAAATCAAATTAGGAAAAAATCCCATATAAAATTGGGACATTTTTTAGTATGACTCACCATTCTTCGAACCGCCCGCGCCTCCACCGTATTCGTAGAGATTATTTTTTTTTTTTAGCAGTTTTCCTGTTTTTAGGGGAATTTTTCATAAATTTGTTTTTTTAGTACACCATGTTACAAAAAATAGATTTTTTTTTGTCCTATGAACCAAATTTACTTCTTCGGAAAGGGGATAAAAAATAAAAATACACATGTATCGGCGATTTTCATGTACACGTCAAAATTTAGACGATTTTCATGTACACGTCAAAATTTAGAACGTGATACAGACATTTCCACTAGTCTGCCTGCCAAAAATCAGCTCGATTGGATCACTGGAAAAGGATTAAAAATCGGTCCAAAGGCTTTTACACAGGCCACTACGAGCTTTATACTTCAAACTTAAAAAAAAAAATTCTGACGTGTACATGAAAATCGCCGATACACGTGTATTTTTATTTTTTATCCCCTTTCCGAAAAAGTAAATTTGGTTCTTAGGACAGAATGTGTGTAACAGGGTGATATTTTAAACATTTTTTTTTTAGAATTTTTTAGGGACATTTTGCCTTTGGGTCATCTTTCAATTACCGACTCATGTCGCTGCCTTTATGTTTACTTTTATCAATGGCCGATGAACATGACGTTATCAGACATATTTCAGCGGCCCTTTCTCCTCATCTATTTAGAGGACTTTACGGCTAAGACTTTAAAACCTAAAGTCACGCTGAACTACTCTGGAAAAAGCTGGTGTCATTCGTAACCGAATTTTAAAATTCAGTCCCGGGAAGTGAGCTGACAAATTATTTCGTATACAGTTGTATGTCGGTTCCCTCATAGAATGCTAAGGGAAATTCGTACCCGCAGGATAGAGAAAAACACAAGCATTTTAATTCTTTCGTTGAAATTCTCCTATTTTCTATTTGAATCTATATCGGTACAGCTAGAAGTAGTCCTCCTCTTTTCAACTCTATCATGGTTTTGACAGATAGTCGGACGCATAGATTAACTAGATTGTTTTAAAATACAAAACTATTGAATTGTTTTAGAAATTTGTGACATCCCAGGTCGATACTAAAGGTATGACAAATGTTATATAAGTTATGTTCACACATTATTAAAAATCGAAAGCGTCTCACCTTAAATCACGTCACTGTAAACATCGAAACCAACATATTGCTGAAGCTATGTCTGGAGGCAAGTAGGAGAACCACGCAGTGTCATCAGAAATGGGAAAGCCACATGAGTAACCTTTAATTAAAATGAATGAACTAAATTCTTTAAGGGAATTCAACAAAAAAGGTTTAAAACCCAAAAAAATAAATAAATATTTCTTTGTTTTTTATCATTTTATGATATAAATATATTTAACTGGCGCCCAACGTGGAGAGCCAAAATTTTTTTTCAACAAAAATTTTTTTTTTACCAAAATTTTTTTTTCAACAAAATTTTTTTTTTTGCCAAAATTTTTTTTTCTACAAAAATTTTTTTTAAAAAAAATTTTTTTTCAATTTTTTTTTTCAACAAAAATTTTTTTTTTCCAAAAATTTTTTTTCCAATTTTTTTTTTTTTTCAACAAAAATTTTTTTTTTCAACAAATTTTTTTTTTCCATATTTCAACGGGCGCCATAGGCGCATTACAACTTACTAGTATAGAAATATTTATCTTGTACACTCACCCTATACTGCGTGATATAAATCCAATATGGATTAAGATATAACGGTACACAGCATCCCATGATTAACCGAAAACAACGGCAGCATCGGCTGCCTCCAGGGATATAATAACCGATGTGAACTCTTTCAAGCTCTCCACCTATTTCTTCTGGTAGCCTTAGACAAATGGGTTGCCATTTAATGTCCCAAAGTTTGACTTTAAGACCACCTGAAGGCAAAACTGAGATAATTTTTTATTTTAATTTTAAATTTAACAACCCGGTATTGACTTATAGATCCAAATAAATATTACATTCACTTGTACACAATTTTTTTTAAAAAAAAGTGAACTTAATTAATTTCAATCGAATATACAGTCGAATTCGGATAAGCGCAGCCCTTTTAATTGAAAAAAAAAACGCTTAATTGAAAATAACGCTTCAAAGTAACGATTGTTCTGGATGATTTTCCATTCACAGTACTGCGCTTAAACGAAAATCCGGTTTATTGCCAAATTGCCACATTTTTATTGCAAAGACACAATCTTATATGACTCGAACACTGCTTAAGAGAAATATGATGTAACGGTGACAAAAAATAATCTTGTGCCGGGCGAAACAAATGATCTGTGTCAACCACCATTAAGAGAACTCAACCAAATAAAATTAATAAGTGACTATTTTCATTCAAGAATTTAAATTTTACAGACCTGTATTTTAATAGTTGTGTCACAAGTTTCAATCTTCATTTCATAGAAAAATTTCAAAAGAACATTAAAGTGTACTCTCTCCTTGCGGACACCTCTCTTAAGCGGACACTTTTTTCAGTACCCTTCCGCTTGAGTCCTTTTGGTGTACTTCTCTCAAAATTCTCAGTCCCTTAGGTGTCCGCTTGTGAGAGAGTACACTGTACAACTCTGTTCGTTTAAATGAAAGATGGTTCATTTATCCAAAGTCATTTTTATTTAAAAAAAATTCTTGAAATTTTTCATTTCCACTTAACCGAATTGGACTGTATTTCAAAATAATGTATTGAAAAAATTAAATTTATAATCTAGGTGTTGGTCTCCTTTGCGACATAAAAACTGTTTTCCGAAAAAATATGGAACAGACATTTTACTTAAAAAATACCCAAAATTGTTAAGGGTTTCCCCAAATTAGGGATTCCTTTTCAATTTTTCAATTTGCATTCTCAAACCCCAACCGAATGAGGAATTATCATTGCTATGTTTTGTTTAACAGCGATTTTATTAAATATTTAGAAATTAGAGATTCCTTTTCAATTTTTTAATTTGCATTCTCAAACCCCAACCGAATGTCGAATTATCATTGCTATGTTTTGTTTAACAGCGATTTTATTAAATATTTAGAATTTCCCAAAATTTTCTCGGAGAGTTTTCCGAAATTAAATAACATTAATCGCTGTTTGCCATACATTTCTGATTTATGTAGTAAACTTTTGCAAATGGTAAAATTTTTGTATTTTTTGTATCAGAATTGGGTTTCAAAAGAGACAAATTTCATTATCCACAATTATAAAATCTTTAAAGAAATCGTTGACTTTGACAGTTTAAATGTTTCCCCGTGGAAGCTCAAACTTCATCTGGCGGTATCAACAGAAGTTGACCATTTTTATTACGTTACAGTTACTGATGCAAAACGTCACCACGACTTAGTACACAGCCCTCGTCTTAACAGGTGAACCTCATTTTTTCTCATCAGTTTTTATAACAATCAAATCAAGTTTAAAATGGCATTTTCATTTCATGATGTTTGTATATCAGCAATAGGCCAACGCCGACAACAACAACAACACTTTTTGGCACTTTTCCATACATTCTTTAGCACACATCCTTTTGTGCGCTTCCAATGGTTTCAGTAGGTGGCAGCCACCGTTGCTTTGTATGGCCGTGTACACTAAAACAAACTATCAGCAACACTAATCCAACAACACATCATTGACTCCAGAATGGAATCAATGCTAGACAATAAAAGCAACAAGAACGCACAACAACAATAACAACAGCGGCTAAACAAATGGAGAATCAATTGGTAGAGAGGGAGAGAGACAGAGATGAAGAAAAAAAGACTTTATTGGCAAATAGTGATTGAACGTGGCTCAAAAGCATTTAGTATGCTGCAACGTCAATGGCAACAGTAACAGCAGGAGTTCCGACTGCCATCATTGTCATCGCAGGTAGGAATTGCAAAGATTTAGCGAAATAGGATTTGCATTTTTTGTTGGTCGGCCCATTCCTTTTTTTTTGGGGGGGTTTGGGGTGTGGAGTTTTTATTTGTTTCGTTTTGCCTCTGATAGTATTGAAATTTTATGATAGCGAGACGGGCATGATTGTTTTAGTTGTCGTTTGTTTGATTTTTGCAGATTTCATCAGATTTGAAATGACCATTGCAATGCTGAGGACAAAGTGGTGTAAGTGGCTTTGGTGGCGATTGCGAAAGGTGAGGAACTCAATTGGGGATTATTCCAATGAAACAGGTGTGATGCAGGGCTGAACAGAATTCAGAGAATGGTATGTTGTCTTTAATGTGAACAAAATGCAATGATTGACTACACTCTTAAAATGCATGCCATTAAACGATGAAACTAAATGGAGTCCAGGCTATGAATGTCAAACATAAACCGGAAATGAAATGAAAAAGAATTACTCCGGCAACGACTTTAGCTGTTCGCTAACTTACCTAAGTTGGCTTGGCCAGCTCTTCGATAACAAAGTTTTGAAAATTCTATTTCCGTCCAATATTCTTATAATCCATCTTCATCTTTTGTATCCAAAAGATACATAATGGTTCATGTAATTGAAAATATTTAGGCCCACATTAATAAAACATTACGAAAGGTTTAAAGATCAAATTTGGTTTGTGAAAACATACATTAAACCTGTTGTAAATGTTTCTGAATATGGAGGCTAAAAATTTAATTTTAACAGATTATCTTGTGTTTAATGAATTTTATTTTCTGACAAATTTATGTAAATAATTCTCATACTCGAGGTTTTTTTTTCGATCCCAGACTTTGAATACGGGCAATTTTGCCCGACTCCGACTCCACATCCCATTCGAATACATCCTCCAGTGCCTCAACTCATCCCCTACCAACTTAAACTGCTTAGCCGGCAGATCGTCAGCTCCTGCAGTCTTGTTATTTTGAATGTGAGTTATTGCTATCTGGACAATAGGGTGGAGTGAAATTCAAAAAAAAAAAGTTAACCTCGGAAAGAGATGTAGTCTGGGGTCGTAATGAGGGGAAAAATAAAGAAAAAAATTTTAAAAAATTTTTAGGGGTCGCGCCACTCCCTCGAAATTTGGAAATTATCGCTATTTTGGCGTTGATTTTAGAAAAATCCTAAAAAGTTTTATGTCAATAAATGTTTGCAATAGCGTAAACAATGAAATAAGGGCATGAAAAATTTTAAAAAATTTTTCTCATTGTTCAAAAATTTCAAAAAGTAAAATAAGTCAAATCGTCCCTTCTTCAGAAAATTGACTGAACAATGAAATCGCCATCGATTATCCTCATATTTGCCTCAAATACTTTTGTTTGGGCACTGAACAAGCTCAAACTTTTAAATTTCGAATAAGTTAAGTCGTTAATTTTTAGGATTTTTCTAAAATCAACGCCAAAATAGCGATAATTTCCAAATTTCGAGGGAGTGGCGCGACCCCTAAAAATTTTTTAAAATTTTTTTCTTTATTTTTCCCCTCATTAGGACCCCAGACTACATCTCTTTCCGAGGTTAACTTTTTCAAATTAAATAAAAAGCATGCTACTGGACAATGCCAAGACTTGATAATTGCAATTCTACGCCGCACAATACTAAAATCCGCTTTGAAGAGAATTTCCAGCTCTATTTGTACTTTTGGACCTTTGAGGATAAATATCACTCGATAAATATCATTATCGTTTTCCTTTCCTCACGATATCTCTCTCGAGCAGCTCAAAGCAAAACTATCCAAAGTAAGACCGATTTCATTGCGCCCGTGTGTTCTAAACAATCTATTAGCTCAGTATTCATCCAGAATTGTGGAAACATTAGCCTATTTAGTAATGATTCCAATTTTCGGGATTTCCCGCAGACTGTAGGAATTCTAGGGATTCTTTTGATTGAATTGCCACATATTCTTTTATTTTTTTGATTTCTAATATCAAGGCCAACAAGCAAGCAAAATGCCATCAACAATTTCAATTAACAAAGATTTCAATGAAAGTTGAGTTTGTAACAAATACATGCCTTCAATTAGCTCCTCGTTGGTAGAATATTGTTTGCCTGACTCGTAAACTTTACGCAGCATTGTCGTGTTGGAAAGTCCATGGCAAATTTGCAAACTAATTGTGAAAATACGGAAAAGCAGTTTCAAGTACGTTTTTGTAGGCATTTGCATTCATGTTTGTGGAGCATTTTTCGTGTTAATTTTTATTTTTTTTTTAAAAAAAATTTAAACTCTATCCATCAATTCATCTTATTCCTCAAAAAATAACGAAAACAGCTGCAAATACACACTTATTCTTACACAAATGTTGTACTTTGTTGAATTTAATAAGTTTTTCCCACAAACACGTAATATTAATGTAAAATACATTTATTTTTTTTAACATACAAAAGCTTTTCTTGCTACAAAGTCTAAACACGTTTTTTACTTGTGTGTAAACACAAAAAAAAAATATTTTTTGTTTGTCAAATTTTCAAGTCTCAATGTCTGTAAAATTGTTCTCATTAAATATATTGTTCAGGTCACTTGAGCGGAGTTTTTTTCGGACTTCAATCAGTGTAGTTATATCGAATAAACTAAACCGGAGTTGAAAAAAAATATTGTTTTTTTTTTGTTAAAATTTCCTCGAATTCTATGAGAGACAACCGCAAAGCAAAAACATATTATGATATATCCTAACCACCACCTTAGTCTAGTTTAAAATTAGGATTATTGGAGTAAAAATAAAAAGTTTACGGAAATTTAAATTTTTCGAAGAACCGAGGTTTCCAATTTGGGACACTTATAGTTCAGCTCTGTCTAGACTCACCGGGTCCGTCTACCACACTTTAGCTGGAAAACACTTCAGCTAGGTCTGTGTGCAATTTCAATCAAAACGGACACACCAATTTCAAATTGCAGATTTCTTACCAGACGTGTTTGGAATTCTCCCACTGTGCAACCATTGCTTGATATCCATCGCCACTCATGTGTGCATATCTTTTTCCGATGTGCGTTTCAAATTTATGGATCCTCATGCCCTGAAACTGACAAATGTCACCTCTAGTGTGTGCAATCTTAATATATATTTACCCTCGACACTGATTCACTGATTCACTGACTCTGTCACGCAGTACGTAGGAATTTAAATAGGCATTCTATAATTTTCTATAAATAATATTAATAAAAAAAATAATATTTTTTTTTTGTACAGAAATTGTGTTTTCCCCAAATTTTTTTTTTCATTTTTTTTTTTACAATTTTTTTTTTTTTACAAAATTTTTTTTTCAACAAAAATTTTTTTGTTTACAAAAATTTTTTTTTTTTCAACAAAAATGTTTTTGTTTACAAAAATTTTTTTTTTTTCAACAAACATTTTTTTTTTCAACAAAATTTTTTTTTTCCACAAACAAAATTTTTTTTTTAAGAAAACATTTTTTTTCAACAAAATTTTTTTTTGAACAAAAATTTATTTTTGAACAAAATTTTTTTTTTTTAAGAAAATTTTTTTTTTTCAACAAAATTTTTTTTTTCATATTTCAACGGGCGCCATAGGCGCATTACAACTTACTAGTTAAGTATAATTTTGCTTCGGAAACAATTAGGGTTAGGACGATTATCAAAGGCTAAAACAGACCAGGCCGAACTTAACCGCTTTTTTGTCTGACTCATTATACTGAGTGGATATACTGATGACAGATATTGTTTTATTGAATTTACTTCTGCATCCTGTGTATGTCTCATTAAAATAACATTGTCTGACCGAAATGTTTTTTTCCCCTATGTCGTTATCCTTCAACTTCTAAATTTAAGCCAACATTTATTGGTTATCTACTAGTGTTTGCCAAAAACTGCAAATTCCTTAATTAATGTGTGGATTTTGAAATTTAGTGTTAAGTTCCTTTTAAGTATTTCAAATAAGCCCTTAATTGATGTGATTACTCGGATTTGGTTTTTGTCCATAAGAATGACAAAACAAATGTGAACGAAACACGCTAATGAAATAATGAAAGCACTCTTCTTCCCCAGGGATGGCTGACGTTTTTGTCAACAGCATTTTAAATGTTATCACAAGACCTCTTTAAGTACTCTCCATCTCTCTCCCTCTCTGCGGGACAAAGAACCCATCAAGTGATTAGCGGTAAAGAAAATTGCCATAAAGAAATGTATTAAAAATTTAACAGAAACAATCTCCCTCTCTACATTGATTACATCGTGCAATGCCATTGTCGCTGCGAACGAGACGCTGTCCGCCCTTCGACTGTCCGTCCTGCCGCCTGATTAGGTCGATTGCTTAAAGTGGCCACCGAGTTGGGAATTAATTTGGCCGTTTATGAACCAACGCCTTCTTTCGGCTGCCAATAATCATTTCCCCGCCATTTCCGTTTTATTTCAGTCTACTCGGGCATTGTCGTCATTTAAAGCATATTAAAGCAATGTCTAAAAGACTGTTTGGTCGTCGTCCTAAACCCGCTCAATCTCTGGTCTACGCTCCACGCTTGTGTGGCAAAGTAACGTTGCCGCTGCAAATGGCCAACAAACTATTATTATCCGGCTTAACGAAATTATTCAACTTCAACATGAAATTGTTATTGAATCTTTATGAAAGTAAATAATCCCCGTTGAATGAATAGAAAATCCAGCGATGAAAATTTCTCTTTTTGGTCTGCTAACAGCCAACGAATGACATGACGACGCAGCCACTAAGGAGGCAGTCAGTTGTGAGGCCAAATGGTAGTCGAAGGCTGTTTGTTGCTGCTGTTGTTGTGGCAAACCAAATCATTACTAAATGCTTGGCCAAATTATAAGCCTTATGGATCAACCCCACACATCCACCACCCTCATCGCCGCCGTCATCGCCTATTATGTCTGCCGTAGTCATTTCTGTGGCTGTAGCTTCACTTAAAGTCTCCTTTTGGTTATCTTTAAACTTTGTGAAGTATCATAGACGTCGTCGGTACACTTGAACGCCGTCATCACCATCACCACCATCCCTATCACTGGCGTGACTCATCACCCCCCTTTGATTTTGAATGCTTCTCATCTTAAACATATTGTGACAAAGTAAATTGTTTTTGTGGCTCAGAAAATTTATAACACCATTATTAAGGCATTACACACACACATACACACCCAAACAAATAAACAAACGCATCCTTGAGGAAGGATATTAGTCACAATGAACCCAGTGAAATCTTTGGGAGTTCAATCTTTCAGAATAAATATGAAGGAAAAAATGGCTTTATGTAAAATGCCAAAAAAAAAAGAATTCCCCCAAAATATTCTGAAAAATCCCCCAAGCAATTTATGAAAAATTAACCAATGCAAAATCACCCAATTGGAATTTTTCATTGCCCATTTTTCAATATGAAAAAATGAGATGTTACCTAAAAAGTATGAAAAACTTCCCAATTTTTTTGGGGAATTTTTAATTTGTTTGGGGTCAGCAAGAAAAAACCGGTATGTTTGACCTAAACTTTAACTGCTACGACTTGATAGTCTCTACAATCCGAATCGTCTATGAATGTGGTCCACAGTGGGAATTTTCTATAAAGTAATGGTCAAGTGGGGGAAAGAGTATGGGGGATTTTTTTTGTTAAGATCATTTACGTATTTAAGAAAATGGCAAAAAGTTATGTTCAACAAAAAGAATTACCAAAAAAAAAAAATGTTTTTTTTTTTGTAAAATTTTTTAGTCTCAACTGCTATAACATTTTTCCCATTAAAGACATTATCCTGATGTCTTTAGAGGGTTTTTTAAAACTTCTGTTTCAATAGTAATTACACTAGCCAACAGTCGTTTTGTTATTTGGTTCTAGCATACTTGTTCCCATTGATTTTGACCTACTAAACACGAAAATGAGTTTTAAAATTTTTTCTGTCGATTGGTTTTCGATATAAAAATTTTTGAACTTTTTTTTTAAATTTTTGGAGGTACACTTACAATTTTGAGCTTATCTTTCGTCTTATTTGACCTATTTGATCCTACTACTACTAAAATTAAAGAAAGCCGTCTACAACTCATTCTCAGAAAATTTTCAAATCGGGTAAGTAGTTTTGATGTTGGCGGCTTAAAAAGGTTAAAAAACGGCGTTTTTTTAATAAGAATGTGGCAGAAAAAACCATATAAAAATTCATATAAAATATAAAACACGATGCTAACAGCAATTTTTTTACGTATAGCTGGCATTTTTACAAAGAAAATAAGCCCTTAACAAAATCTGACAACAAATGGCGGACTTATAATTTTTTTGGTAAAAGACCGAAATTCCGCTATTTCACGATATTTTGATTTTCATTATTTGCACAGCTTACACAGAGAAAACAAAATTCGTTACACGGCGCGTGTAGAAACGGCAATCCTAAGCGATTCGTATTTCGCCCTGCTAAATTCAAAACTGGCACATCCATTTCTAATTGTGCCATACATTGAGTATGTAGTGCTCTAAATAAATTAAAAAATAATATACTAAGACTAATTTGTTTATTTTAAATTAAATTCAAATGTATTTATTCGTTTGCGTTGGGTAGGTACACAGAGAAAACAAAATATGCCAACTTTTCTACATGCAGCGTTTAATTTTTCCTTTCTATACGTGGCGTGCAGTTTTTCTACATGTCCCGTGTAACTTTCTGTTTTATACATTTAACGTTTTGAATTTAGCAGGGCGAAATACGAATCGCTTAAAGTAAAAATATATTTTGATAAATCCTAACCCCAACCTTAGTTCATTTTAAAATTTGTAGTATAGGAATTAAAATATAAAATCTGACGGAAATTTTAATTTTTTTGAGAACCGACGTTTACAGTTTTGACTCCACTGGGTCCATCTCCCAGATTGAGTAAATATAATATATTTTTGTTTATCAAACTGCAAACATAAACAACACCGCATTCTTTGCTGGGATATTGCCCGTTATCCTACATAAGAGTAATATAAATTGTATATATGTATGCCATTTGTCCCTGTATCTGTGTGTGTGTGTGTGTGAATTTCGCAAATACGTATCCTTCCGCTTGGCTGCCCGATTATTTGTTGCGTTTCTTAATGGCTCAATAATGCGTTTATTATTCTCATCCTTGAAACCATATATTTTACGCTCTCTCTTGACTGAAAGAAGTGCTTCTTATCCTGTTATTCGTGGCTACCCGAAAAATATTCGAACCTCTTCCATCCGGAAAAAGTGACTTATATTCGCTTCTATTCGTTCAGCACTTTTCACATTCCTCTTCATGGCAGCACTACATCCATTGTTTGCTGTGGTAAAAGAATTGGTGGCCACAATACAAAGAAGAAAAAAAAACGCTGAGCATAAAAGAAATAAAACTGGTGTTTTAATAAAACTTTCTAATAATTCACCTAAATAATGCGGTATTTATTAACAATTTATATGAAAGGCAATATATGTGTGAGTACACGAGTTGAAGTGGGAAAATTATTGGTTAAAGTAGAGGTTTGGCTATGGGGACTGAAAGTGTATAGCCAAAATTCGTATGCTGGCGTTATCTGTATAGAGGAAAATTAACAGATATTATTTTATGCATTTGGATCACTGTACTTTGTCCGAGCAAAATCTTCGATATATACACACCGCAATCTGGGTAATTCGATTTCCTTACCATTTGCATTGCCAGTTAATCGAATCTTTTTGACTGTTTGCATTACCAGGTAAGGACATCTTATTACAATTGGCATTGACACCTCAGCCAAAATAGCACCATTTAGTGCCTTCGATGAATTTTGCAAGGGAAGTCAGAGTTACACTGGCTAGCTGTTCAAGGTTGTCAAGGAACCTCCTACCAAGGTGATTGAGTCGACATTCCTGTACACATTTTCAGTAGGGTGTCCAAAAAAAAAAATAAACGAATTCCATAGGGCCTCAATGATTTTGATCGCTTATGGTCCAAAGTATTTTTGAGAATTTTTTCGGATTTTTTGGAAAAGGTTAAGAGGTGCCGCAAACCGGTTTTCGGAGGTTTTTCATATTTTAAGCACAAGTCGATCAATAAAAAACATTTTCTAGGTCTTTAAGTCATTATTTTTTAAAGAAAAATGTTGGAGCTTAATTTGATGTATATAAATCACAAGTTCCGACATTTTTTTCGTCGTTTGGCTGTAATATATTAAATTTTTTGGGAAATTTTAAACTGTTCAAAAAACGTTTTACAACTATTTAAAATTCCATGAAAGTGTAAAATAGAAATAATGCTGTTCGAAATACGATAAAGTTCTAAGTAATTTAAAAATAAAAATATGATTTTACTTTTATCGTTTCAAAGTTATGGTCGTTATACTATTATAACATCTAATTCATTGGTTGGTGTATTGGGTAATTCGTTACTTAAAGAGCGACTTATCTTAGTGGTTTGTATTGAGTCCCACTGACGCACTGTGGGGATATTCGAAAATGTTTTGGACATAAATCTGCCATTTAGAATTCGGAGTTGTATTCCATTGGATTTATCAATTTGCTTGACCTTATGGCATATTCCGTCATGAACTCTGAATTTTTTACTTTACCTACTAAAACTTTTCTAAGAAACTTTTAGCAATTCTATAAACATTTGGAAACGTTTCACAATGAAAAAGTGCAAAATCAGCAATATTTTAAATATAATTTTCGTTTTCTGTCTTTTCCTAATAGCCTACCCGGTCTACATATTCACACACCCCGAGACTACACTCGTATCCAATTCTGACAAATATTTGTAAGATTTTCCGAAAATCCACCCACCCCTTGTCCATTAATCATTCGTCTTATCAACGTATTCCAGCAATTTCCTGCTCACATGAGTTTAACGAAAAAACAAAAATATATCTGAGACATTTTGAAAAATATTTTCAATTTAAACTTTCCATTACTCTGAAGCATTTCCTTGGCGTTCAGCGATTTCCGCCTTACAAGCCACAAACAAATAAATTTACATAAAGCTCCACTTTTCATTTCTCTGCTTTCATTCATTCCGTTGTTCGTTCGTTTGTTCGGGTGATGCGTCCACTTAAGTCCCTAATAAATTTCTATTTGTAAAATCCATTTGAATGTGCAATAATCACGTATTTTTCTGAAGCGTTCTGTTGTACTACTTATGCCTTTCGCATACACTGGCAAATGCGTTCTCCTCTCCTCTCCTTTCTTTTTCATTTGTTTGTTTTTGTTTTATGTTCCACAAACGAAAAATAAAAAAAGGCATAGCAGTTACTTATTCCAACACTTGTTATGGACATGAACATGGTGGAGTTGTTGGTGTGGGTGAGGCTTATATCTCCAACCCTCGCCCCATGTAAGCAAACGTCCTGCTGGTGGCACAAGTTATTCCTTAATTCGGTAAAATGAACAGCGACGGAAAAACAAAAGGGCAAAGGCACTGGCAAGTTGGAATCCTCGAATGCATGTACAAATCTAATAATTCTTGGCAACTGTCATTCCATTAGCGAAAAATGCGATGAAATGTGTATGAACCCGCATACACACACACACAGACTCACATACATATATGGCAATTGTTAGTTTGTTTGTTTACATGTGTGTGTGTGTGCATCTGTGTCTCCACAAAAATAACTGACAAAAGTTTACCCAAAAAAAAAAAAGAAATGCATTTGTTCAACTGAAACTGCAGTAAAAGTTGTGATAATCCACACTCTACAGGCGTGCATATGCAGCGGGGGCATTGAGGGGCATTAGGTCGATAACGACTTAAATATATCGATATTATCGAACGATTGTTGTCCCTACGACACTCGGCCTGTATACGATCGATCAGCTTTACAAGGTTGTCAAGAAACCATCTCTCAAGGTGTCTTAGTCGTACTGAAGGTGGACAGTAGGGTGTTCAAAAACAAATACTTTTTTCTGGCTCAAACTGATTATGATAGCTTATGGTGTAAAGAATTTTTGAGATTTTTTTTTAGAATTTTTGGAAAATGTTTAAAGGTGCTACAAATCGCTTTTTTGCGTAAAATTCGGGGTTTCTGAGTTTTTCCGTATTTAAATCACAAGTTGGTCAATAAAAGGCATTTTCAAAGTTGTTGAGTCATCACTTCAAAAGAAAAATGTTATTTTTTTGGCCTTTAGCTGTCACGTTTACAATTCTTGAAGAAATTTTACATAAACAGAAAAAATCGTTACATAACATTTAAAAATGTAAAAAATTAATGATGCAGTATTAAAGCTCAAAAATTCTAAGTAATTTGAAAAAAAAAACATCGATTGTACTGTTGGCTTTTCAAAGTTATGGTCTTCAAACCTTCGTAGCAGTTATGGCAATTTATAGAAAACATGTTATACGTTTTAAAAATATTATGAAAGTGCCGTTTGAAAGGCGGTAATTTAAAAAAAAAAAAATGTTGCTCTTGTCGTTTCAAAGATATTAGGGATCAAACCAGTGTAACAAATAGCAACACATAGCAACAAATTACACGGAAATGCAAGAGTGCTTAGATTTTACATCGTCTTTTGCTTTTCCTGTAAAGTTATAAAAATTTTAATTTTGGATTTCTGGCCACGATATAGTAGATTTATATTTCGGGTCCAGTAATAAAAAAAAAACAATCATTTATCATAGGAAATGCTGTTATTGTTTTTCAAAATATTTTCAGTGAAGCACTTTTTCCACTCCTTTTGAGATACCTCCAAATATGTTTTTTGAAAGCTTTAACAGATACTTCGTGGAGAAGAAGTCATTGGGTGTCACATCAGGGTTGTACGGCGGATGACAAATGATTATTGTCATACGAACGTCCAAGGATGTCTCAATCTGACGGTATGTCACATGTCGGCCGTGCTTTAACAGTTCACTCACAGCATCGTTGGTTTCCGGCAAAACGATTGAAGTTGAACGAGCTTCCGAAATTCATCTTGGAGCGAACGGCGTCCGAGTCTGAACGCGATTCACAGTGGTTTTTGATGGAACTTCATCGTCAAAAATCGAAACAAGTTGATTGAGACACGCCGAAAATCGTAAAAAATTATCGCACAAACATTTTCACGGGTTAATTCCATTTTTTGACTGAGATACATTTTTCAACTCACAGTAACAACAAACCAATTCGTCCTCAAATGACAAAACGTTCAGAGTGAAGTTAAGTTAAGAAATTTCAAACTTTCCAATGAAAGTTCCAGTTTGCATCTGGCAATTCTGGTATTGCCCGAACCTCTAATATAAGTAACAACCCTCGTAAGCTGTTTAAAATAAATCAAAAATTGAGTAAAGTTTTTCAATAGTTTAAATAAAATTAAAAAAATCATAGAAAAAGTAGATGTTTATCAAATATACTAAATAAATTAGGCAAAACTTTACGAAAACATTCTAATCTTAATATATATTTACCCTCGACACTGATTCACTGATACACTGATTCACTGACTCTGTCACGCAGTACGTAGGAATTTAAATAGCCATCTTAATATATATTTACCCTCGACACTGATTCACTGATTCACTGATTCACTGATTCACTGATACACTGATTCACTGATTCACTGACTCTGTCACGCAGTACGTAGAAATTTAAATAGGCATTCTCTAATTTTCTAAAAATAATAATAATAAAAAAAAATAATATTTTTTTTGTACAGAAATTGTGTTTTCCCCAAATTTTTTTTTACCAAAATTTTTTTTTCCACAATTTTTTTTCTACAAAATTTTTTTTTTTACAAAAATTTTTTTTTTACAAAATTTTTTTTTTCCAAATTTTTTTTTTTTCAACAAAATTTTTTTTTTCAACAAAAATTTTTTTTTTTAACAAAATTTTTTTTTTTCAAGAAAATTTTTTTTTTCAACAATATTTTTTTTTTCAACAAAATTTTTTTTTCCACAAAAATTTTTTTTTTCAACAAAATTTGTTTTCCATATTTCAACGGGCGCCATAGGCGCATTACAACTTACTAGTTCTATAATAATTCTATAAATAATAATAATAAAAAAAATAATATTTTTTTTTGGTACAGAAATTGTGTTTTCCCCAAATTTTTTTTTCCAAAATTTTTTTTTTCCAAAATTTTTTTTTTACAAAATTTTTTTCCAAAATTTTTTTTTTCACAAAATTTTTTTTTTCCACCAAAATTTTTTTTCCACAAAATTTTTTTTTTTCAACAAAAATTTTTTTGTCAACAAAAATTTTTTTTCCACAAATTTTTTTTTTCCAATTTTATTTTTTTTCCAAATTTTTTTTTACAAAATAGTTTCAAGTGAAGGTGTATATTGAATCGAACCCACAGCAAGGAAGGTTATTTAATGACCACAGACAATTCACGCGCAATGTTGTTTTCCAAGAGGTTCTTCATTAAAAACCATTTTTTGTTTGCAATTTATATTAAAAAGTATTAGTGTGTATATCAGAGATAAATTTAATTTGCGCATTCAAATAAATTATATTTCATGTATATGAAAATGTTTGTTGCATTCATTTTAAATTAACACATATTTCAACGGGCGCCATAGGCGCATTACAACTTACTAGTATTTTTATAAGCAAACTAAATACAATTAATCAATATCTTATTGAATGTCCTTTGGCATCCCTTGTTGCCGCACAACAGTTTCCCGGTGATTTAACTAAATGTTGACACCTTTCTGTAGTTATGGAGTTTTCTATCTGCTGTTTGACCGCCCCACGCTCTTTGTTGCTCATGAGTTTATTTCTGTCTATAGATGATTTTCAAGGTGGTTCAAATTTGGCAACTGCATTACAAATAATTTTATTGTCCTTCATCGAAATGTTTGCCATTCTGCTGGCATGCCTGTGGTCGTTGTCCTGGTGGAAGGTCCAACGAAGTTCCATTTTTCCGGAGGTATATTGTAACATTATCTCAAGGTGGAGTACTAGTATTTTTTTTGTCCTAGAACTTGATACAAAAATCGCACTCACATCATTATGCCTCCATGGCATAGGGATTTCTATGTTACTCGTAATGTCAGCGGCATTTAGAAGGTGGAAACGTCCGCTGGAAAATGTTTTTTAATGGTCTTGTCAGAATGCAAACCTGTATTTGCTGAGTAATTGTCGCATACACTACCTAAATTATCTGATTTTCTGTGCATTTATTTGAAGATATTCAATTCTTTTCCTGAAGGGTATTAGACATTCGTCTTGCCAGCCTCACATTTTACCCGCGTCTAAGAAAAGACACATATTTCTAACCAATTGCCTCTCCCCCCAAAAAAAAAGGACACTGGCCACTTCCGTGCATTCGTCATCGTGGCAGAATATTTTTAGAAAATCTCTTCTACGATTTCTCTTCGTGGCATTAAACTCACTTAGTACATATCATTACAGGCAAACAAATTTGTACTTATTTCCCTGCCCTAAACAGACAACCCTTTCCCGCACATGGAAAGAGAACAGACAGTGTCTGTGCCGGCGAGAAGTTGAACGATTTATTTTACTCACAAGTTTTAATTTCCGGTAAATTTCCTTTAACAATTTCCTATTTGGAAAAAACATATGCATAGAATTTATCACTCTAAAAATTGCATGTACTCAGTCTCAGTCTCCCTTACAACCCCCCCCCATTCTATGGGGGTTTGAGTGTATCCTAGATTGCACATAAAGAATTATGTCCTTTTTATTGGATTTGTGGAGGCGACGAGGTGGCGCTAGGTTTGCTGGCATTGTCAGTGATATACGAGAGATATGCGGCATATGTTCGATTTATTTTCATATTTCATTGATGGTCATTTTCCAAATGCTTTCATTTTGAATTGAAATGATTTAGAAGTACCATATTTTGCGAAAAGCGGTGGGGGCGGGTCGTCATTTTATATTGTGCCCACAACAAGTTTAGTTTTTGGTAAATTTTAAACTTCATTTTCTGATTGGAATATTTAGACAATGAAAACCAGCAAATTTAATTTCCTTCATGGTTTCATGCCAAGGCTCTTTCATGCAGTAATGAAAGTTTCATAATGTCAATATGGGATATTTCACAAAGAAAAGCCTAAAAAGGTAAATGTTATGGAATGGAAATCTTCAGTTAGGCTTACGACACACAGTGGTACACAAGTCAGTCACTTGTGATCGAGTAAAACATTTGTCAGTTCTGAGTCGTAAGTTTGGAAATATTTCTAAAATATATCCAATGGTCCGATTTGGAATGCTAATACCAATAAAATATTCCGTCACTCTTTGCCTACAATATATTTTTTACAGAACTTAAAAATACTAACTAAGTCAATAGATATAGATTGGAGTCTGGACAGGTTTTCACCCAACTTCTGGCATGAGAATTTCAAACAACAACAATTTTGATAACACAGCCGGGACAGCGGTCATATGTCGGGTCCTTCTCTTTGTATTACTCTTCCGTAGCCTCATGACTACAAAGTCTGCTAGTAAAGAAAGTCTGGCAAGCCATTTGTCTAAAGGCGTGAAACTGGCTTTCAACAAAGGTTCTAAAATCTATAATATCGGAGAGTATTCTAGAGGAAACCCCATTAAATCCTTTAACTCCTGACTATTCCCGATGAAATAGCTCATACATACATACATACATTCAATTACAACAAAATGCCAGTGGTCATTCTCAACATTACAACACATGTCAACTTCTATCGAATGAACGAATAAATGAATGAATGTGTGTTCGACTATCCCATGCCGCCCATGTTCTGTGTAATTGACATTGATGATGTTGTACAGGACAAAATGCTGAAGACCCACATGCGGGCAAATGTGGGGCGTGTGGTGTCGGTCCGGTCCTGTGTCCTGTGTCCATTTCATGGCGGGGGTAATGTTATTAACACTTGTTGCTCCGGAGAAATGTCAATCATTGTGTTAAATTGAGTTATAACTGTCCAAATATCCTTTACAAAATTGTTGGATGTTTAACAATCATGAAATCTAATTTCCTCACAATTACAGCCTCAGCGAACGGCTACGATAACAAACTCGTCACCTGTAATTTCTAATGAAGTTTCAACTAGAAAATGACATGTATGGAAATGCTTGTGATTTGGTGTGTGGTCAGAGGACTTTGATACAGACGGGCATTGTTTTGATTTCAAATCAAATTAAAATTCGAAAGAAAAACAAACTGGCGATCGGGCATTGGCGTATTTGAAATTGAAATTGAGAACCGCAAGAGCTGAATGTGCCAACAAAAGGCTCTTTTGCGAAATGGAAGTCAAAAATTTTAAAGGTTTGCATGGAAAACTTTTTAGAAATCAAACAAGCACGCATATTTTCAAAACTTCAGGCACGAAGATCGTCTAGAAACGGTCATCGCTACCAGCTAATCCACTGAAGGATTTGATTTCAGTGGTTAAAGTGTTAATTTGTCCTTTTGCAGTACCATAATCAAGTACTTAGACGATTTGCTTATGCCCTTCGGTCCCACTCTGTGTCTGTTGCAAGTACCATAACCGATAAACAAATTGACAAAGAATACTCAACTATTTCTTGACGATGAGGTTGTGCGCTTTATACAATATTAACTGGCATTTCTTGAAATATGAAATATTAAAAAATAAAAAATAAAAACAATTATATTAAAAAAAATATTTTTTAAATTTAATTTAAAAGTTCTCACCAAACAGAGATACATTGTTAATGATTTATTTTCGACAACCACAAGTGTTCTCTACCAGCCAGTTAGATATTTGAAGATGTTGCAATTACAGGTTCCACAGCCCAAATTCATGTACATCATTTGCTGAATTTTAAAAAAATTGCTGGCTGTGTTAATTTCTTGTCAAGTTTTTGATGATGACAAGTTTGGGACAAAATGTCGCCTACATTTGGTAAGGTACGACGCCATTGTGAAAACATCACTAGTTTCACATTGTTCAACTGACTGAAGAAGCGATAAAAGGCATTTGGATGGCCATCGGTTATAGGTAGGTTGCTGGCTTTGCGAATATATCGAGCCATTACCGCGAAAAATACGTATGCGATAGAAAAGTGTCCAACGCACTTAATCCCAAAATATTAAAAATTACAAATTTATATTTAGAAGGATAGAGCAAATACAATTGTTTAGTAAGCAACACACTGCATTAGGCTTGACCACACAAAAACCCTCTAGTTTAAACATTTTCTTTTTGGCGATTTAGGGTTAGGGCTCATTATAAAGTGCTGGGGTGCATTTCCATTACATTCGAATTGAGTTTGAGTGGGGTTTACACTCTCACATGTTTTTTTTTTATTAAATTTCTAATCCTAATCTAAGATGCCGGCAATTTTTTGATTAAAAATTATTTTTTTTTAAAAATTTAACTGTTTACTTTAATTTTGTTTAAAATTTAAATTTTTATTATAATTTAATTTCTTCATTACATTTTTTTTTATTAAATTTTTTGTTTTATTAAATTCAATTTGTTTTTAAAAATTTATCTTTTTAATTAAAAATTGTTTTTTTTATTTAATTTTTTTGTTAAAAGTTTATTTTTTTATTAAAATTTTATTATTTTTTTAAAATTTAATTTTTTTTGTTACTACAATAATATACAAAGTTTTTTACTAAAATTTAATTTTTTTTTATTAAAATATATTTTTTTTATACATTTTTATACACTCCATCATAGGATGGAGTATATACTAAGTTTGTCATTCCGTTTGCAACACCTCGAAAGAGTGATCTGCGACCCTATAAAGTATATATATTATCGGTCAGTGTAACATTCTAAGACATTCTAGCGATGTCCGTCTGTCCGTCCGTCCGTCCGTCCGCCTGTCCGTCTGTTGTCTGTTGAAATCACGATAGAGTGCGAACGACCAACGCTAAGAAGCTGAAATTTTGTAGGAAGATGTTTTTTTGCCCATAAGCAGGTTAAGTTCGAGAATGGGCAATATCGGACCAAAGGGGAAAAAGTTCCCCTTTACGGGACTAAATATATTCCGGCCATAATCAAATGGCCGCCCCAAAAATGGGCGTGCTCATGGGTTCCGTGGACCCTTGGGGCCCAAAAAAGGGCCCATGATAAACATGCGCATATGGGTATCGAAGTGCAACGAAATTTACTCATGAACCCAAATGCCTTTATTTTCATGATTTGCCTAAATTTGTTGATCCGGTTTCTGGGACTATCGGGTCACCAGCGGCCCAAAAACCGTCCCTTGACAAACATGCGCATATGGGTATCGAAGTGCAACGAAATTTACTCATGAACCCAAATATGCATTTATTTTCATGATTTGGATAAAATTTGTGATCGGGTTCCTGGGACTATCGGGTCACCTGCGGCCCAAAAACTCAGTTAGTTTCCTTATTTATTGACTTTTTAAGGATCCATGATGGAGGGTATATAAGATTCGGCCCGGCCGAACTTACTATTTGTCCACTTGTTTTTATTAATATTTAAAGATTTTTATTAAAATTTAAATGTTTTACTAAAATTTCATTTTTTTTTATTAAAATATAGTTTTTTTTTATAATTTTTTTTTATTAAAATTTATTGTTTTTGTTAAAATTAATTTTTTTTTGTTATTAAAATTTAACTTTTATCACTAAAACTTATTTTTTTTTTTAAATTTAAGTTTATTTCTACTTAACTTAATTTTTTTATTAAAATTTTATTTTTTTTAATTTAATTTTTTTAAGGGTATTTTTTTGTTAGAATTTAATTTATTTTTAACTAAAACTTAATTTTTTATTATTTTTTTGTTACTACAATTAATTTTTTTATAAATATTTAAAGTCTTTTATCAAAATTTAACTGTTTTACTAAAATTTAATTTTTTTTTATACATTTTTTTTATTAAAATTTATTGTTTTTGTTTTTTTTTGTTATTAAAATTTAACCTTTTTCACTAAAACTTAATGGTTTTTTAAATTTAATGTTTTTTCTACTTAACTTAATTTTTATATTACATTTAATTTTTTATTCAAATTTAATTTTTTTAATCAAATTAATTTTTTTTATTAATATTTTATTTTTTTGTAATTAAAATTTATCGGTTTTACTAAAATTTATTTTTTTTTATAAAAATATAACTTTTTTATTAATATTTTTTTTATTGAAATTAAATTTGTATACCCTCACCCTACGGGTAGGAGGCTACATATCATTTGATACGACCTAAAAGTATTACGAATATAAAAATTCACATTATACATTAGGTGTCTTTGAACCAAACTCGATTCACGACTTTTTGAGTCTTTTAAGCCATGTCCGTCTGTGTGTCCTGCTGTTACGCACGATATCTTTCGAAAGAGTTAGACAATCGCTTTGAAATTTGTCATGGGTATATATTTTTTCAAAACTACTTATGGAATTGCAGCTATTGCGGGATAACGTTTTGGAGAACAAATTTTAAGTAAGACCACGTCCCTTCGGGTAGCTTCCATACAAATGTTCCATCCCGCTCACTTTAGAAATCGTATAATAATATTACTACGCTCAATCCGATATTATCCAAATTCTTTATTCTATACAGCCATGAACATATAAAGTTCTCCAGAAAAAATGGATCCCTTGTCGGACCACTTCTGGTACCTCCTATACAAACGTGCCATTCTGCCAACTTTAGATATTGCTGAAGGGAATCTTGCCGAAATTCTGTATTTAGTAAAGCTTTACAGATTTCGAGAAGAAAAAAGTGGAACTTTTGCCACGCCCCTTCTGGTATCTCCCATGCAAATGTATACTACGTCCACTTTTCAAAACCTGTAATCTAATATTTTTCTGTTAAATTCGGTGTTTGGAAATTGCTATTATAACAGCCGATGGTGGTAGCTACGACCACTTTTGACTTTCGGATACTTTGGTATATGAGACTTGTATGTTTTTACTGAGGGTGAGGGTATCTATGAGTCGGTTTTCCCGAATGAAAATTTCTCACATTTTTAATTGGTTGTGTTTTTTTAACAATTTCAATATTTATTGGACTTAAACAAAAAAATACCCTTTATACACGAATATCATTTGTTCAGTGCTGCATTTCGAATATATTTGTTTTCTGCGATTTGTCTTTGCAGGTTCCGCCTACTCTTGAGACCTCTCATATTGGAGAGTTGATGACATAGAAGACATAGGCTGTACCACTCAATACTCAGTTTTATATATCGCTGATGAGGTATTACCTTGTAGAATGCTTTTTTTGAGAGTTACCAGCATCTCCTACGAAACACGCAGAACGACTTTACAGGTAAGTGTTTAAAATATTTCAGTAAGTTGTAATGCGCCTATGGCGCCCGTTGAAATATGGAAAAAAAAATTTTGTTGAAAAAAAAATTTTTTCTTCAAACAAAATTTTGTTGAAAAAAAAATTTTTTCTTCAAAAAAAATTTTGTTAAAAAAAAAAATTTTTGTGGAAAAAAAAAATTTTGTGGATAAAAAAAATTTTGTTAAAAAAAAAATTTTGTTGAAAAAAAAAAAATTGGAAAAAAAAAATTTTGGTAAAAAAAAAATTTGGGAAAAACACAATTTCTGTACAAAAAAAAAATACTATTTTTTTTATTATTATTATTTATAGAATCTTAATATATATTTACCCTCGACACTGATTCACTGATTCACTGATTCACTGATTCCCTGATTCACTGATTCCCTGATTCACTGACTCTGTCACGCAGTACGTAGGAATTTAAATAGGCATTCTATAATAATTCTATAAATAATAATAATAAAAAAAATAATATTTTTTTTTTGTACAGAAATTGTGTTTTCCCCAAATTTTTTTTTTCCCCAAATTTTTTTTTTACCAAAATTTTTTTTTTCCAAAATTTATTTTTTCCAAATTTTTTTTTTTTACAAAATTTTTTTTTTTACAAAATTTTTTTTTTCCAAATTTTTTTTTTTCAACAATTTTATTTTTCAACAAAATTTTTTTTTTCAACAAAATTTTTTTTTTTCAACAAAATTTTTTTTTTCAACAAAATTTTTTTTTTTCAACAAAAATTTTTTTTTTCAACAAAAATTTTTTTTTTTCACAAAAAATTTTTTTTTTCAACAAAAATTTTTTTTTTTCACAAAAAATTTTTTTTTTCAACAAAATTTTTTTTTTCAAGAATATTTTTTTTTTCAACAAAAATTTTTTTTTCAACAAAATTTTTTTTTTCAACAAAATTTTTTTTTTTCAACAAAAATTTGTTTTCACAAATTTTTTTTTTCACAAATTTTTTTTTTTCAATTTTATTTTTTTTCGAAATTTTTTTTACAAAATAGTTTTCTCATTAACAAATATTTCTCAAGCAAATTAACGGGCGCCATAGGCGCATTACAACTTACTAGTAGAATTATAGAATGCCTATTTAAATTCCTACGTACTGCGTGACAGAGTCAGTGAATCAGGGAATCAGTGTATCAGTGTATCAGTGTATCAGTGAATCAGTGAATCAGTGTCGAGGGTAAATATATATTAAGATTAACAAGTATGTCTATAGATTTTTTCGAAATTGCTTATCGCCATGTAAATGCATATTTTTCCAATCTACTCAAGAACCATAAATTCCCCAAAATTATTCATATGTTTTTAATTCTACAAAACGTTTTATTATCACAATATTACATTTGATATTAGAAAGAAAAATCATATAAATAATCAACAAAAAAAATTGATTCCCATTAAAAACCCGAAGGTAAAACGATTACATTCAACACATACACATACGATCATATCCTTCTGCTCACACTTGAAACAAATTTATGATATTCCATTTTCCAACACTAATAAATCATTTAGTACAACACACACACACGCACATAACACTGCCTGTTAATACTGATGTACTTAATGAAGTCATTAAATTACACATATTAGGGAGCATAAATCAGCTAAAACATCAACGCCCGCCATCAACATTGAATTAACATTTTAACTGCGGAACAGAAAAAGGAAAAAAACATCAAAATATATATATTTGAACTAATATGAACAGAAAAAAAAATTATGAGGATGTTGCAACATATGAGAACAAGTGCAACATGACAACATTAAAGATAATTTTTTAAAATAAAGATTTTTAATTTTGGTTAAACTAGAGCAAAGGAAAAACCAAGGCCAGAGACGAGATAACCTAACACCCATGAAAACAGCTTCAAAAGGGAATTCGTACTGAACAAAATCCATTTTAACTCTCTCAGACTTCAGCTGATTTAGTTATGCTCTTTCAATTTTGTCTAGAAGATCAGCGGATCTTGTTCTTAAGCCATAGATTAACAATATACACAGCATAAATTGCAATAGTCGTATGCGATACTGGCGATATTGTAAAAAAATCCCCAAAGGAGTCCCGTGGAGTCCTTAACTTGCTTTCAATTAATTTCTTTAGATTTTAATTTTCTTCTCCGACCAATTTTCACATCACGTCCAACAGCATCGCCGCCACTGCAAAACTCAACTCAATTAGAGGGAACAGAGAAAGAAAGACGACAACAACAACAACAGCAAATGGTTGAAATGTAATTGGTGAGAATTTATTTGTACAAACAAACGTTGAATTTCTATTAACGCGCATCCTTTGGCGAAATGCTTCGCAGAAGGGGAGATAGAGAAAATTAAATTAAAAATGAATTTTGAAACACAACGAGAGAAAAACATTTTTATTGCTAGCGAGTAATGCTCATTTCCGTTTAATTCTTTTGCAGACAGACGGACGGACAGAGAGACAGACAGACAGACAACAACCCCCTCTAACAAAGTTGGCATCATCACACACATACACTTACACCCACACAGGTGTTGTAAAATTTCCTACAACTATACAAACAAGTCAACAGGAAAACAACAACAACAACAAAAATGCTGTTTCCCTTATTGAAAGTCATACTCACACATATTCACGCACATGCCTCTACAGCTACATCTGCTCCCGCAGTGTGTACCAACGACACCTTCAGTACAGGGGTGTATGGGTGAAGAATGGCGGTGGACTGTGGGTGTCGCAGCATCACATCACACGGCATTTGTCTAAGCGATTTTTGATTACACTTCCGTCGGAAATTATCATACATCCTTCAGCTTGAATAATTTTCCATGAATTTCAGGCGACACCCCGATATGATACCCAGCACCCACTTTCATGTACGAGGGTGGGTGGAGGTGTATGTCTCTCTTGTCGGGTGATACTTGTAGGGTTTTCGTTTTTCTTCTACAGTTGGTTTCCCAACAGGACAAGAGAAAACAGTTTTCTAAATTTGCTTATAGTTGAAGTCTGGTTTCAGAGATTTGAAAAGCTCGACTTTATGAGCAACAGTACAAAGTTCTTGGAAAAAGGTTTTTGACATTCACAGCCGGCTTTCAACTGTAGGTCAGTGAGTATGGAAATTATATCGTCCACAGATCACTGAATTGGGACAGGACCCCCGTCTGTTCCATCATGTTATATCAAGGGAAATGTGTACATGTGCTGGCTCTACAAACTGTAGTTGGCTTTGGTCTGCTTAAAAAATAATTTCCAAGCATTTCAGGCTTCCTCTGGCTTCTTGTATTTTAGGTTGTAACACTTAGCCGGTCTTGAGGCGTTATGTTTCTTTGCGTTACGTTGTAATGCCAATTTTAATTATGTCGAAAAGTTCTTCAAATTCATTCCATCCAAACGGCCTCATAACTCTACTGAGGCGTTAGAACGCTCAGCTCCATAGTATCTCTGCGGCTGTTTCGAAATGCCGCTTTCAACTCGTTGTTCTCTGGGTTTTTTTTTGGATCGATTATTTTGTCCACTTGTTGCCAGTATCAATGATCGTCATGCAGCTACCTTTTCTTTTGAGTGAATAATAAAGGGAGTTTATTATTGGGGTATAGAACTTTAAGTTGGCATCACTTTTTCAACTGGCGGCCATTTTGTCAGCTGTCAAGTGATTAATATTTAGTTTGGTTTGCCATTTCATCATGAACAGGTTGACAAAAGAACAACGCTTGCAAATCGTGCAAATTTATTTCGAAAGTAATGGTTCAGTTCGCGAAGTTCACCGCAAGCTCCGTCCATTTTATGCCATTACATCCACAAAAACTGACTGTTTGGTGTGCTCTATGGGCTGGTGGAGTCATTGGGCCATACTTCTTCCGAAATAATGCTGGAGAGTCAGTTACCGTTAATGGAGACCGGTATAGAGCCATGATAACCGACTATTTTGTTCCCGAATTGGATGGCATGAATGTGGATGAGTTGTGGTTCCAACAGGTGGTTGAAAATTGGACCTGTAGAATTGGCTTTATCCGAAATCATATTTAAACATTAATGGCATAAAATTATCCTTCCAATAAAGCCAAATTGATGGACATTAAAACGATTTTCTTGTGTTTTATTTCAATTCGAAGTTCTATACCTCAATAAAAAACACCCTTTATTTTGAAGTGCCAAACTGCTGTCGTGAAAGGATATCATATATCTGGTACATCTCACGGTTCGCTTGAATTATGTTCTCTCGGAATGCAACGGCATCCACCAAAATTAATCTCGCTTATCAGAAGTCTTAACAATTGTCCTACGAACCAAATTCGATTCATGACTTTCTAAATCGTTTGAGCCATGCCCATCTGTCCTGCTGGTACGCACGATAACTTTCGAAAGAGTAATTAATATTTTCCCAAAAACTGCTTATGGGATTGCAAATGGCCCATATGGCCACACCCCTTCGGGCGCCTCCCATACAAATCTGCTATTTCGCCCACTTTAGAAATCGTGTAATAATATCAATACGCCCATTTCGATCTTGCACAAATTCTGTATTTAGTAAAGCTATAGCTGTATGTCAATACCCAAATTTTTTATATGGACCCCGTATCCTACACACACCACAACTGCTCATGACAGAAGCCGTGGCAATCCGTCGAATGTTGGCTGACAAGGTGAGCGCGCGAGGACGATGTTGGCATTGACGCGTCAAAAATCCACATAAATTTCGAAAACATTAAATTAAGTATTTTTTTTTGTCTCTGCTTCACATGCGGCAAACACATCCCAATAGAATTTACATGGCATTCTCTGCAGTCTATTTAACTTTAAAATATGTGAGCACATTTTCATAACTGAGCTATTTTGGGAATTTGTTTAATACGCCCGACATAAGTTGAGCACGTTTACAACGAGTAGCCGGCTATAATTACTTAACAATTTGTTGATATGTGTGTCGGTATACAGACACTTACAGACACTAGTGTCGAGTAATTTGGATTTATTTCAAACAATTAATTACTTATTTGTTGTCTATCATCACTGTCAATCTTGTTGGGCAAACGAAGGAATGAACGAACGAAAGAAACTCTTCGTCCTTGGTCCTTTTTGCTTCCTTGCCATGTTTTTGCAATCTGTTTTGTTTCTCTTGTTTCTAGTTAATTTGATCTAAATTACCGAAATAATAACAATGGCAACAACAACAGCAACATCAGAGTTCCGTCAACAATCCCTTTTTCTGTCGGCATTTGCACAGTGGCGGGGAAATTGTTGAATTATTTCTAGCAAAAAAAGGATGGAATATAATCTAAAGGACAATATTTTTGAGTTTTTTTTTCACAAATTTTCCCACTGTGTGTTATTTTACGTAGTGCATCTCCTTGTGGGAAAACGGAAACTGTTGAAAGACAAGCATTGTTCTTCACTCTTATCGTAATTTATACAGTTTCAACAACCTCAACACAGTTACAAAGATTGCCACACAGACCGGGCGGACAGCCAGCCAGACAAACTGACAGATGCATGGACCGGCATACGTACTCTAAGACGGACAAACTTTAAAGTAAACATGAAAAATCAAAATTCTTATCCTATGAGTAGACTAAAAGAGAGAGAGAGAGAAGCAGGGAACGGAGAGATAAAGGGATGTGGGTGTTACTTCCATTTCTTAAGGGCTGAAGTTTAAGGATACGTTTTTTTTTTGGCAGCCACTCATCGCTTTTGTCTATTGGGTTTATGGCTTAATGATTGGTATTTGTTTCACGGCTTTCGATAATTAGGTTGCCAACACAAATCTCAAGGATTTTATAGATGGGAAGCAATACGTTGGACAACGTTTTAAAAGAGATGCAATCTATGTATTTAATTTAATTTAATTTGAGGGATTTGTGATACAATTTGGATAAGTGAAGAAGAAAGTTTACAAATTTGTATTCTGGAATATTCGAATTATATAAAGAACTAGTAAGTTGTAATGCGCCTATGGCGCCCGTTAATTTGCTTGAGAAAGTATTTGTTACTTAATTTTAAAAATTTTGTAAAAAATATTTTGAGAAAACTATTTTGTAAAAAAAAATTTCGAAAAAAATAAAATTGGAAAAAAAAAATTTGTGGAAAAAAAATTTTGGTAAAAAAAAATTTGGGGAAAACACAATTTCTGTACAAAAAAAAAATATTATTTTTTTTATTATTATTATTTATAGAATTATTATAGAATGCCTATTTAAATTCCTACGTACTGCGTGACAGAGTCAGTGAATCAGGGAATCAGTGTATCAGTGAATCAGTGTCGAGGGTAAATATATATTAAGATGGTTAGTGGTTTCCGTTGTAGGATATGCGACTATTACACAGCAAACTCAGTTACGCATCCCGGTGAGATAAGCTTATGATTCCACGATTTTGGCCCATAAAACGAAAATATCTGCGAAAGGCTCAATCTTTATCTCACCGATCTTGCACGTTTCCTTACTGCGGCGTATATCGAAAAAATGCGTTTCAAAATCCGCGGTTAGCCTTATTCATGATCAGAGCAACTAAGAAAGCAACTAATTGTGAAGGACGATGGCATGCCAATTCCGGATGCTAAATACCCAAAGATACTGGGAGTCACATTCGACAGTAAATTCTGAGAAGCATGAAGATGATTCCCAATTCCCTCGCCGACAGCACTTGTGCAACAGACAAAGAAAGAACAGCAACGAACTGTCTCCTATGTCTTCTATTCGTCACCTACATGCGGAGGTGAAGAACTTCTCTGTGCGGGAGCTCAAACGAAAGTCCTACGAAAGTCCTACGTACACAGCGCTATTCCAGAAGCAGGGTGGGACGGACAATTAAAATCATTGTACGGAAAATCTCGCTTCGCGAAAGGTATTTTCATTTTTATCTCTCGTTTTGTTACTCACACTCAGAGACAAAAAAAAATAATTCTCGTGAAGTAATTTTTATCTACGAAAGTTATCTTTTTTATCTTTCATGAGTGATCAATACATGCTTTAAAAGTATTGCTCTCTCTAACGAAACTGAAGAAAAGATAACACTCACTCATAAAAATAACTTTCACGAGAGTTTTGTTTTACATTCTGAGTGCGAAAGTTAAATAAAGATAAATATTAAAGAGAGCACGCGTAAGACAAGAAATATAAAAATACTTGTGTTTGGAAATTGACGCAGGTCAGTTTCTTCTATTGTTTTGTTTGAAGCAGTTGAAAAAAAATGGGTCGTAAGAAGTGCTTCGAATAGAATTGCAATAGAATTGCTTTATTGTTATTTTTGATTTAATTTTTTGGTTTGAGAACAATAAAAAAAAGGAAAAAAAATGTTATCCGCTGAAAGTTTAATTATTTGTTATACATATTTTCGTCCCATTTCGCCGTTGTAAAGGGATTTCCTAAAAATGCAGTTGATGACGAATATTTTTTCTAATGATTAAACTCATGAATGAGAATTAATTTCTAATGAGTAGATATAACTCTCGCGCGAGTGATCGGTAGATAAATCTCGTGAGTGAAAAAAATAATTGTTCTCTTCATATTTTAAATTACTTTCACGAGAAAAAAATATTTATCTTTAGAAAAATTTATATTTATCTTTGAGGAGAACAATTTTTTTCTCATAAGGTATTTTTCTCTTGTGAAGAGAATAAAAATTGAGTACTCTCCGTACTATGATTAAAATGAAAGACTGTCACCGATAACAAATTTCGAGCAAAGGACAAAGGAATGGTCCAGAAACTCAGTCATTGAAGAGGATTAGTTCTCAATCTTTAAAGGCGGTTCAAAAATAGAGACTGCAACAGGCTCGGGAGTTTTCTCAGAAACTCTGGGAATAGAGAATCGTACAGACTACTTAAATTGTACCGTATTTTACAGGTGGATATAGTCGCAAACGACGTGGCAGATTTCCGATAGTAACATACCCCCTCAAAGGTAAAAATCTATGTGAATAGGCATGCGGCACTCAACGGCAGGCAAGACGGCGAAGCTGAATAGGAATAATCAGTAGAACACTTGTAATGCCCTAGTTAAGGTCTACAGAAACGTTGACTCATTCACCTTGGGAGTAGGCTCACTGACAACCTTGACAACATTACACACTAGGGTGGAGTGAAAACATGCTTTTTTTTTAATTTGAAAAAGTTAACCTCGGAAAGAGATGTAGTCTGGGGTCCTAATGAGGGGAAAAATAAAAAAACAAATTTTTAAAAATTTTTAGGGGTCGCGCCACTTCCTCGAAATTTGGAAATTATCGCTATTTTGGCGTTGATTTTAGAAAAATCCTAAAAATTAACGACTTAACTTATTCGAAATTTAAAAGTTTGAGCTTGTTCAGTGCCCAAACAAAAGTATTTAAGGCAAATATGAGGATAATCGACTAATATTTGTAGCTTTGGTGGCGATTTCATTGTTCAGTCAATTTTCTGAACAAGGGACGATTTGACTTATTTTACTTTTTGAAATTTTTGAACAATGAGAACATTTTTTTTAAATTTGTTCATGCCCTTGTTTCATTGTTTACGCTATTGCAAACATTTATTGACATAAAACTTTTTAGGATTTTTCTAAAATCAACGCCAAAATAGCGATAATTTCCAAATTTCGAGGGAGTGGCGCGACCCCTAAAATTTTTTTAAAATTTTTTTCTTTATTTTTCCCCTCATTAGGACCCCAGACTACATCTCTTTCCGAGGTTAACTTTTTTTTTTGAATTTCACTCCACCCTATTACACACCTCACATGTACAAAAAGAAAACATCAAATCAATCAAAAATTAATTTCTCCTATAACCTCCATCGAATCAGCTCAAATGTCACATATCCAAAGATACAAACTTTTCCTTACAAATTCACTCGAAACCACAAAGACCAGGTAATTGACTGGAAACGTGATCAGATTTCAATATTCATTGTCAACTTTAATGGCTTAAGTCTGGAAACTGTTCTCAGGTTTTTTTTTATTTTTGCTGGCAAGCCACACAGTCAGAAAATCAACTACAAGAGCCGCCTGAAAAAGAAAGAATAACAACAAATATACAATAAAAAAAAGACACATAAAAAAAAACAAAAAAAAGGATGAACAGCTAAATATGGAAGAACATTGAAAGGAAGAACGGAAGGAACAGTTTGACTGGCGAGCAAAGAACACCGAGCACTTGTTTAAGAGGAAGTGGAAATGAAATCAATGCATTCACAGGAGGATGGTGGGGGGAATAGAGATTCCGGTGACAACAATACAATAGAAATGATACCGCTAAAGACGAAGGCCATGATGACGATGACGACGACGACGAGGACGAGGGTTACGATAGTGTCTGCGGCGCGCTGCTACACAGTGGTGGTGGAGACCTTTTCCAATATCACTTGTATTATGCCCTTTGTTTGCTTTTCTATTGCTAAATTCATGACGAATTGTGATTGAATTTCCGTTTGGTATTTGGCTGTCGAATTGAGCTGTGTGGGTGCCATTATTAATTAGGGAAAATAAAATAATTAGGGAAAATATTAATTAGGGAAAATAAAATAAAAAATAAAATACAATTTACCTTCTGTTAAGAGTCTGTTAATATTCGAATGAAAGCTGAAAAACGTATAACAGCTCTAAAAATCTTTGACAAGAAACATGTATGAAAATTGTTTTTGTTTTTATTTTTTATACATTTTGAAAGGTTTATAAAGCTGTTATAGAATGGTCTGTGTCACCCGGTTTACCCTTGGACCCAAAATTAGAATATAAATTTAGTTTGTATTGTATTTAAAAAAAATAAAAAAAATTATAATAAAAAAAAATATAAGCTGTTATAAGTTTTTGCGACTCAGGGAGAGAAATGATGGGCTTCGAAGATACCCTATTCACAATTACCGGTAGACGCATTTCGTCGCTGGTTAATCAACTTCTACACACCTTCGTGCTTTGGCATTATCAACCTGTCATTGTACTTTTTCTTCGTTCTCTATAAACTCATCTTCCCATAAGAAATTACAGATACGAATTCGTATTATTGACAAAGAGCAACGAACAGGAACACTGAGTATCAATGACTCGACCATTTGACAGACTGTCTAACTGGTTTTTCTTTCCAGCACACGACATCACTTTGAGCCATACGACTGTTGGGTCTATGATTTCGGAAGCGATTAATATAACAAGGATTGTTATTGATATATTGAGCGAGAAGACTGGTTTATATATAACACTAGTCAACAGTCAAAATGTACTCGGGATGCGATAATTTTTTCTGTGTAGATAACCTTGACATGAGCTCGAAAAACGCAATAAAAAATTGCTCGATATATGCACAACTTTGTCTATGGTAAGGTTTTTTCTTTTTATTACAAAAAAAATTAAAATTAGTTGGGTGACAAAAATATATGAAAATTTGAAATTTTTGAAATTCATACCTTTACTCAATTGCGAATAAAAGCGAAACGCGTGCATCGATTTTCATGATCTTTGTCTCATTTTGCTCATAGGTTATGTGACTTTACGTAAAAGTAATAAGATTTGACATTTTTTTTCATTTTGGATTTTTTTATGGATTTTTTAAAAAAAAAAAAATTTAATCTTTAGGCAAAAAATAAGTTTTTTCCTTTATATATTCATTTTTAACTTGGAAACTGTTGCTTGTATAGGAAAACAATATATGAACAGATTAAGGGAATTGTAATTTTAAATTTTTTAAAATTTAATTCAATTAAATCGGGCTAGTGGTTCCCGAGTTATGCCGGACGAAACAAATTAACCAAAAAATTTTTTTTAAAATTTAAAAAAAAAAAAATAAAACAAAAACCAAACGAAAAAAAAATTTTTTATTGCGTTTTTCGAGCTCATGTCAAGGTTATCTACACAGAAAAAATTATCGCATCCGGAGTACATGAAATTTTTTTCATTTTGTTGAGTAGTGTAATTGGGGGAAAATGGATTTCTTTCGATGACTTCAATTTTGTATGACACACCATCATCAGATCATCAGTTTGCCATCACTTTTTCCGCCTCTCCACCTGCCCCAATTAACATAACACCCTCATACAAATAATGTGTGTGTAAGAGAAATTCCTACAGCATTTCGAAAGCGAAATCTGTTATATTTTTCAGATTTTTGTTGTTGTTGTTGTTGTCCTCGTTCAATTCGTTGGTTGTCTATTTTTATGTGACATTTGTGGTATGCCATGTGTTGTTTGTTATTCCTGCCATAGCAATGTTCCATTTTGAAAGTGCCTTAATTTTAGAGATTTGTTGTGCAAATTGTTGCAACAACACACGTAGACTCCACATTGGCACGCTTCACCACCATCACCATCAGCAGGGGCTTTCAAAGTAATTGTATCGCTGACGCTGAGACTGCGACTGCCTAGCAAGGAGAATGGACGGACACTGCCAGACGGACATGGCTGAAATGACAAACGTGTTGCGGTTACTGGAATTGTCTCCGTGTCTGAGGCTGCGATTTCATTACTGAAATTGAAAGTTAAAGTTCAAGATAATAAAAATATGTTGGCTGTTGTCGTTGCAGTTCTGCCATCCGTTGTTGTTGTTGTATTAAATTTTGCTGTTCAACGTTTTTCCATTGTTTGCAGGTGCCGAAAAATGAGTGTATGAGTGTTTGTTTGCCATTCAGTTTTTACGGGAATGCAGAGATTTCGAGGACTTAAAGTTTGGTCCGCATCTAAAAAGTGTTTAGTTTAATCAACATCCACGTATGAGAAGTAGTTTCCGTATTGTTCGTTTGTCTCCGACGGCGGTGGACAACATATGGGAAAACGGGGGTGAAAGTAAGGTCGTTGCTCTGCATATTTCTAAGGCGTTCGATAAGGTCTGGCACAGAGCACTCATTTCAAAACTTATTGCATTTGGTGTCGGTAAAATCTTCTCTCGATTCATATCGAGTTTTCTCAGGGATCGCTCTATATGAGTTGTTATAGGTCTCATCTAACGAGCATAGGTTGACCGCAGGAGTGCCACAAGGTTCTGTCCTCTCTCCTTCTCTATTTCTTATTTTCATTGCCGATCTATTGGGGCAGACTGTGAACCCAATCTACTCCTTTGCGGATGTTAGCAACCTCTGTCATTCGTACTCATTTGAACATCGGCCAAGTCCCTCGGAGGTAGAGGACAAAAGCCAAACGATGAACGACTCACTTAACCGCGATTTGGCGACGATTTGTGAATAAATAAAATGAATAAAGGCGATTTTATTGTTTTTTCAAATATAAATGACTTTTAAAATAACAAAATACGAATTGCCTAGTGCCAATCGGGACATACTTTGTGACAAAAATAATAGAAAGATTACGCGCATGATTTCCCATTAGATGAGGTAGTTTGTCCCTTGTATTAGGGTTGCCAACTCTATTTGTATGTACAAAGAGTGTCAAGTTTCACAGCGTAAGAACTATTGTTGGCAACCCTGCAATTGAGACCACTTTGACTATCAGCCAATAGGAATACACTACGCGTGCAGTCATTCGATCAACCTGCGCAGAATATTTTTTTTCTGCGCGTTATGTTGTAATCTTTGTTTCTATAGGGTGTTTTTTTATTGGGGTATAGAACTTTCAGTTGGCATCACTTTTTTAACTGGCGGCCATTTTGTCAGCTGTCAAGTGATTAATATTTAGTTTGGTTTGCCATTTCATCATGAACAGGTTGACAAAAGAACAACGCTTGCAAATCGTGCAAATTTATTTCGAAAGTAATGGTTCAGTTCGCGAAGTTCACCGCAAGCTCCGTCCATTTTATGCCATTACATCCACAAAAACTGACTGTTTGGTGTGCTCTATGGGCTGGTGGAGTCATTGGGCCATACTTCTTCCGAAATAATGCTGGAGAGTCAGTTACCGTTAATGGAGACCGGTATAGAGCCATGATAACCGACTATTTTGTTGCCGAATTGGATGGCATGAATGTGGATGAGTTGTGGTTCCAACAAGTGGTTGAAAATTGGACCTGTAGAATTGGCCTTATTCGAGCCAGCCGCGGCGGCCACATGCCCGAAATCATATTTAAACATTAATGGCATAAAATTATCCTTCCAATAAAGCCAAATTGATGGACATGATTTTCTTGTGTTTTATTTCAATTCGAAGTTCTATACCTCAATAAAAAAACACCCTTTATCATTCATGCTTCGTACATACTTTCTCAAGGGGATATTCTCCGGAAATTATTATCCTTTTCTTGGTGTCCTGCATTCACTTGATGTAGACTATGATCAAGTATACCAAGTTAAAACGATTTTCAACAACATCACCCATACTATTACTACAGTCACTAGTCCATGATCTCCCTCTGGTCCATCCAAAGTTTGGTCACTTCAGGTCCTTCATAACCTTAAACCCCAAACGCCCAGTTGAAGTAACACATAACATTTTCCAAAAAAAGAAGAAGAAAAAAAAACAGTTTAGAGTCATTTACTGTCAGTGCTCTATTTCTGGCGGTTATTTTTCCTGTGACGGCTCTAGACCAAACAGAAAAAAATAATGATAAAAAAAAAGAAGAAACAGAATTTGTTGTTGCATTCGTATCGCTTTGCTGCATTTTCATGCACCGTTTGGCTGATGTCTATGATGCCCCCTGCATTACGACGTGAAGAGTGAGAAAAAAAGTGAACAAAATGAATTGCCTTTGGAGTTGCTTTCATAGAGAATACACACTCGTTTTTTCTTTTTTTTTTGCGCCCGTTTTATTTCACATCAACGAAGCACCTTTTGTACGTTTTTAATTTTCCTGTTTTATTTCCGGTTTCACGATTCCGATCTCGGGCAGATTGGAATGAGTTGTTTGTACGCAAATAATTGTTACATGCAGCACTTGCTGATGCTGGCTGCATGATGATGCTGTCGATGTGATGAAGTCTATGCCGCAAAGTTATCATTGACAGCACCCGACAGCACAATACCAGGTACACATCAGTGCTTCTCTTCTCTTGTGTTTTCTGTTTTTGCTTGCCATATTAAAACCAGTTATATTTTGTTTTGCAGCCCATCCATACTCCAGCCGGATTTTTATTTTCATTCCCAAACCATTTGAATTGTGCTATGGCACAAAGAATAAACAACAACACACACACACTCTGGAGCTACTACATATCACATATTTATATTTACCTTAAATGTCAATCATGTCCCTTTTTTTGCTCCCTTTAAAAACATTCCATTCAATTTGATCTGCTTTCAATCATGGACTACGAGTATCTGTCTCTGTGTGGTGGTGCCCTTAAAGAGCCTCGCCTTTTCTTGGGCATTAGCCATTAAGATAAGTTTTGTGTCATGGAACAGACCCATTGTGTGGCTGTGCCTTAACATTTCTGTGATGTTTAAAGTTTGTTGGGAAGACTTCTTTTCTGCTCAAGTTTGTCTTTATGTTGTCGTGTGGGGGGGGGGGGGACATATTTGCATAAAAAGGTCACTAACACCTGGCTGAACAGCCGTGGGGGAGGGTTTTTTTTTTGTCTGTTTAGACTCGGTTTTTTCTTCAACCATGTAAACATGTTTGTTGTTGTTGCGGTTGTCGAACCACTCGACTGGCGGAAAGCAAATGCCAAGAGGAACTTTATATGTGGATTATTTGGGGTATTTATGTTTAATCTTTAACAGAATGTTTCTTCTTCTTCTTTGGAGTGGCTACAGAAAGCATCTTTGTTCAAATATTTTAAATCAATAAGATGGGCAATCGCTTAAACGTTTCTTTTTCTCCATCCGCCTGATGAAAGGTTACGAAGGAATTTTCCAAGAAAAAACAAATAGCTAGAGTAGTCAAAGGAATATTTTTTTTCCTGAAGGTAATGGAGGTTTTGCTTAAAATGCAGTTTCACTTTTATTGGGGAGAACATTAATTTTTGGTATTAATGCAATTTGTCGACACAAAATTAGATTAAAAATAGCCTATTGTTAAACTAATTTAACTAATGGAAAAAATTGTTTTGGCCATGAAAATTTGCATAAAGATATAACAACATTTGTGTAGTCTGGTACAAAATTGGTTAAGGCTGTTTCATGTTGTTTCACATCATCATCATCGTTTGGTATTTCAACGTAGTCATCGTTATAAGTCCATGAATATTCCAATCGTATCAAACTGATATGACTCTATGAAAAAGCCCCAAATGAAGTATTCCTTAAAATAGATGAAAAATCTAACATGAAAATTTCCCGGAAAATTTCAAAAACATCCCTCTAAAAAATCGCAGTTTATGAAAAATTCCACAATGATAATTTGGGTGACCACTACAACGGTGGCTCGAAATGGTCGCGGGCTTATAAGAAAAAACCGCAACACAAAAAAGCGATAATGTTAAGTAAACTATTAGCTAAAAATTATTTTACAAAATTTAAAATTTTTTTGGGGTATTTTTCATAATGAAAAATGTCCCAATTTGATATGGGATTTTTTGAGCCATATTTTGTTTTTTTAAAGGAATTTTGAATATTTTACCTGAATCCGATTCATAAAGGGTTTTCCAGTAAGAGGTGTTATTTTGAATCAGCTTTTACTCTTTGACATTTAACAAGTAGAAACTAAGCCATTTTTTAAAAAAATAATTCACTACAACAATGGTGAAAATCTTGCAGTCACAGTTCGCAAAACTAACGTATTTTTGGGTCGTCGAACGACAATACTAAAATTGGTGGCAAAAATTCGAGCTGTTGGGACAATTTAGTGATATGGAGAATAAATCGCGTGCATGTCGCTCATGAACAACTGAGAATATTGTTGGTGCAGCCCAAAGTGTTGAAGAATACCCAGGTTTGTCCATTCCTCGTCGTTCTTTGGAATTTGGCATTCCACAAATGTCATTACATCGTATTTTGCGTTAAGACTTGGGTCCGAAGGCTTATAAAGTTCAGTTAACACAAGAACTCAAGCATCATCATCGTGCCTTTGCTGATTGGGTGAAATGCATTGGAGAAATGCATGAATACGAACCGGAATTCCATTGAAAAATCATCTTGACTGATTAGGCACATTTCCAGCTCGGTGGCTACGTCAACAAGCCAAATTGACGCATCTAGGCCTCGAAAAACCCAAGAGTTATTGTTGAGTTGTTGTTGTTGAGTTATGGTCCGGCGGGGTCATTGGACCTTAGATTACGCTATCGAGAGATGATTAATGATTTTTTATGTTCGGAGTTGGATGATATTCAACAAGACGGCTCTACGTGCCACACAAGCCACGAAACAGGACCATATCATGAAAAGGATATGTTTCTGTGACCATGGTCGTGGTGACGATTTGGCCGATATTATTCTTCATTTTTAACGAAATACCTTCATTTTCATTATGAAACAAACATCCGATCATTTATCTCAAAAAATTCCATTTTTCTTTGAATATCAAAACCCTGTAGAAGTGAAATGTTGCCTATATGGAACATTGGGTATGAAAGGGTTAAGGTAAATTTATGTTTAAATTTTAACAAACGGAAGAAGCTCAGACCGTGGGTTATTGGGTGCCACAACGAGAAATCCACCCTAAACCAAACTGCCACGCTTGTTACTGAAGTGAAAGATGATATCGAACCAATGATTTATATAGCATGCCGGTCCCAAGCTCTGACATTAGAAGGGGGTTTCTGGCAATGGGACAACCCTATCCTTAGGTAAATAAACGCATCCCTGCAGCATCGCAGTATATTGCAGCAAAAAAGCCCCTTATCAACGAAACAAATAATAGGATCGGATAATACGGCATGGCTATCGAACACGGTCAAGATTTAGACTATGGAACGTATAGACGCTGTCAGAAACAAATCGCGCCTGGCTCATGATCGCAGCGACAGGGAGAGATATCGGCATAATATCCTAGGACTATGTTAAATTAAATGGAAAGCTATTGGAGATCTACGCACTACCTCTGACCACCCACAAATAAAGGCAGTTGTTTGATTGCTCTCAAACAATATTGTGGCCTCGTGTCATTTGCAAAAAAAAAGTTCTAATTTTCTCAGTCTCATATCTTGCAAACCATTGGGAATTTTGAATTACTCTCTGAGGCAAAGTTGTGGCTCTTGCCATAATGAACATATAATAGATATAAAAAAAAAAACTTCATCTTTAAGGTCAAAATCGAACACAAATTGTGATCAAAAAACGTCATTTTCACTAAATCGCAAAAAACTTAAAAATATCCATATTTTGAACCTTTTTTTCTTTGTTCAGCACCATAGTTAGCAAACCGTTTAAAATTCAAACAGACCATCATCTACAAAAATTTACATAAGATCTCAATAAACAATTTCGTAGAACATATGAACATTAGCCAATTTTTGAAGCGTATGAGTAATATTGATTTAAAAGCCTACCACTCATACGTACAGATGTTTAATTACATTGAACTAGTAAGTTGTAATGCGCCCGTTGAAATATGGAAAACAAATTTTGTTGAAAAAAAAATTTCTGTGGAAAAAAAAAATTTTGTTAAAAAAAAAATTTTGTTGAAAAAAAAATTTTATCTTAAAAAAAAAAATTTTTGTTAAAAAAAAATTTTTGTTAAAAAAAAAAATTCTGTTACAAAAAAAATTTTCGTTGAAAAAAAAAATTTTGTTGAAAAAAAAAAATTTTGCTGAAACAAAAATTTTTGCTGAAAAAAAATTTTGTTGGAAAAAAAAAATTTGTGGGAAAAAAAAAATTTGTTGAAAAAAAAATTTGTAAAAAAAAAAAAATTTTGTAAAAAAAAAAATTTTTGTTGAAAAAAAAATTTAAAAAAAAAAATTTTTGTAAAAAAAAAAAAAAAATTTAAAAAAAATTATAGAATGCCTATTTAAATTCCTACGTACTGCGTGACAGAGTCAGTGAATCAGTGTATCAGTGAATCAGTGTCGAGGGTAATTACATTAAATTGATCTACTATTTTTTTAAAATAATAAAATTCTTATTCGTTTCTTTCATGTTACGAACTATTTTTTTTTAAAAGTTACATCAATTCAATTATATTAACAACCTGTATCTGTGAGTGCTAGGGGGCCCATAAAAAACGTGCATGACTTTGGGTGAAACTGGGAGACACGGGCCTTTTATTTCATAAGATACCTCAAATATATCAAAGGCCAGTTTACAGTGGAATCCTCAAGGAAGAGGAAATGATGGCCGCCAAAGAACATCATGGTTAAGATTGGTAGAGACGGACATCGTCACCGAGGGCTCAAATGGTCACAAATTCCGTCATACAAACACGTACTCCTAATAAAATCGTTAAAATCCTGTATTTGATTTCAACCTTCCAGAACTGTGACTCTCAACAATCTGAGCCTTGCTTAAACTGTCAGCAATTTTAATTTTGTCAGTATTTTTTTTTTTATCGAAAAGACCTGTCATTCATTTATGTCAAAAACAAACACTTAAATACACCTATTATATAAAATCCAAGGTCTTTAATATACCGAACGCACATACACATACATACATATGTATAGTTCGACAGCTGTCTGCTGGACGAGTAACAAATCCCGCAAATTATCCTATTTGTCCCCCAAAGCTTTTCACCGTCCAACCATTCCATTAAATTCGACAGCAATTTAAAAATCTTTTCCCCAAACATCAGCCGACAACGTATTGCATTACCGGCTAAAAATTAAGATTCTTCCCACGTGTCTACTTAGCAAACCATAGCATGCCACACCGCACGATATCAACCTGTAGACCCACGCATGTTTATGCAAACAGTGAGATAAAACAAAAAATTGATATTCCATTAGATGTGACCACGAAAAACACCATAAATTAATTGACATTATAGGACATGTCAACAAATACAGAACACCTTATTAGGGATACAATGACACACACACACACACATGGTTATATACATGTGTACATATTTCCAACACGCACACAGTTGAACAGAGAGACACGACCGACACATTCAAAACCACAAAACATCAAACATTTGGCAGTCTGTAACTAAAAACAAATATCTGCGATAGACAGGCTCGCTGGCGGACAGACAGACAGTTGTACAACACACCATACGACAGGCTGGCGGGGCAACACAAGCATTAAATGGACAACCACGTCCAAACGTAAACACACACACACACAGACAGTCGACCGCACGCACACAAAACAAATAGATTTGTTAAAACAATTGACACTAATCGTTTGACATTTGCCCATAAATGTGTGTGTGGGTGTAGATGGGTGGCCTCCGGATTGTGGGGAATTGGTCAGAAGGCCAATGGCTGTCGTGGCTATTTAGTGGCTGATCAACAACAACAATAGCAACAATTACGAAAGAAAGAATGACACCCTTGAAAATTATTACTCAATCACGTACGAAAATGTTAATAAATATCAAACGGTGACAGCAATAAATGTCATGTGTTGACACTTCCAACCGATGTTTAACTCCTGACACGGACTCTTTAATAGAGCAGACAGTGTGCAAACAATAACAGCATTTCTCTAATTACGGGTACCTTGAAGTATTCAACTATTATTCGGATAGTCAAGAAAGTCTGACAATCAGGTGGTAATCAAGTTATTGTGTGGGCATTTCATATAACTGAGTGATTTCTACTTATTTACAAGGGTTTCCAATAAGAGGTGTTATTTTGGTATTCAAAGAAAAATGTAATTTTTTGAGACAATAGATCGGATGTTTATTTCATAATAAAGAGGAAGGTATGCCGTTAATAATGAAAAACAACATCAGCCAAATGGCCACCACGACCACGCTTACAGGACCATATCCTTTTCATAAAATTTTCCATAACCAAATCACAAAGTCGCAGCCCTATGTCTTCGATAGCCTCACGAATTCTATCTGCGAGGTCTTGAATCGACGTTGGGCTGCTGGCGTAAAGCTTATCTTTCACCTGGCCTCAAAGGAAGAAGTCGCAAAGTATTAAAGTACAGGATCTCTTTGGCCAATTGTGATCACCTCTTCGACAGATAACACGGTACGGAAACTATTCCGTAAAAGAGCAATGGTTTCGTTGCTTGTGTGGGACGTAGCGCCGTCTTGTTGAAAGTAAACGTTGTCCAGATCAATATCAGCCAACTCCGACCATAAAAAACATTAATCATCTCTCGATAGCACAATCTATTCACCGTAACTGTTGATCCAACCTTATTTTCAAAATAGTACGGTCCAATTACCCTTACGGACCATAACCCGCAACAAACAGTCACACGTTGAGGGTGGAGAGGCTTCTCAACAATGACTCTTGAGCTTTTCCAGCACCAGATGCGACAATTTTGCTTGTTGACGTAGCCACCGGGGTGGAAATGGGCCTTCTATCAGTCAAGATGATTTTTCGATAGAATTCCGGATCATTTTCATGCATTTCAAGGACCAAATTAGCAAAGACATGACGTTGTTGATGATCGGCCTGCCTGAGTTCTTGTCTTAACTGAACTTTATAAGCCTTAAGACCCAAGTCCTTATGCAAAATACGGTGTATAAATAATGAGTTTTGTATTAGTTTTGGATTAGCCTCTTTTCGCTCTAGGATGCTTAGTTACTGAGATATGGCTATTTTAAGTTGTTACTGCGATGTGGCTGTTTTAAGTTGCCGAAGGAAATTTAAAATTTTTGTATTGACATTTTTGTTCTTCGGAAATCCTCCATGGATCGCGAAATCTCGCCCACTAACCAACCGCGCACATGAACACACTACTTAAATTCGTCCGCTGTGAGTTGTTAGTCATTGTGGGAATACGAAATAAAGGCATCATACCTTGTGACCTTGTCCAATACAATTGTAGACATACAAACACATCTTAATCTCTTGCTGGTATTTGGAGAACAGAGCTGCCAAACTACGAATTAATAGGCCCAAAATCACAATGCCAACACTGGACACATACTCTCCGAACGGATATAAATGTGGTGTGGAGAAATTAGTAGAGTTCATGTCGGAGATATCTTTGATAGTGTTGAATTTTCTTTGGACAAACATAAGCAGTGACTTGGGTTCTCAGTCACATGTCCATGGATTCCCTGACAGATATATCTCACCCAGATGTCTGCTCTCGTTCCTAAAGATAACCCCAAGTGGGTGAACTGTGAAGGCAGCTGGGCAACTTTGGTGTTTGTCTGCCGCAAATAGCTTAACAACATCCGCAGAGCCAATGGTTTTAGCATGGGGCAACGTTCGCAGTTCATTGTTTTTCACAATCAGTTCAGAGCAGTTTTACAGTTTTCGGGTCATACAAGTTAATGACACAAAAATTTAAAATAAAATTTCCCAATAATTTATATAATTTTATAGAATTCAGGAAGTGCTATTTTTATTTACACACTTCTGTAAGAGCACTTTTTATTTGTGTGAACCTATTTCATTTCCCACTGAATAAATGCTGACGATATTTCTGTGCAAATTATTTTCATTTACTGATTCCCAAGAATTATTATCAACTTATTCAAATTATTTTATTAGCGTTTACTTAATACCAGGAATTATTATTATCTTACCTTTACATTCAATTCTTATAAAAAGAAAATAATGATCAAAAGTAGATCAGTTATTATCATTATTATTATTATTATTTTTTTTTAAATCATTAATTGATTCTATTTGATGATCTTCACTTAATCATGTGTTCATTTAATTTTTTTGTAGGTAAATTTGTGCGTTTTTTTGTCCTTACAACTGCGGTGAGTAAATAAAAAAAAGTATTTCAATTATTTCATTATTTTTTATTTTATTTTTTACATGTTTGTAAGTTTATCCTTTTTGAATATTGTTTTTTTTTTAGGAATACAAATTTAAGAATTTTCTCTTGTAAACAACATTAACCTAACGATATGTATGAACTTTCGTTTTGCTTTAGTAGCTTTTAATTTATATTATTTAACTGTCCTTGTATAGTTTGTGTGTTCCTTGTTCACATCTTTCCCCTATATTGTGAGCACAGAATTTTTTCCTTTTTTTCGCTCTAGGACGCTTTGCATTTTTAGTTTTCCATATAAATTTAGAATTTTGTATGGAAAAAGTGATTACAGGATTTGCCTATTTTGGCTCTAAGACGCTTGGTTTAGGAGTTTAATCTGTGATCACTTTTTTTTTCATACAAAATAAATTTTTTTTAGGCCAAACTAAAATTGGCCGTAGCTCCTAAACTAAGCGTCCTAGCGCGATTTAGGCTTTAATCTGTGATCACTTTTTTTTCCATACAAAATAAATTTTTTTGTAGGCCAAACTTAAATTGCCCGTAGCTCCTATACTAAGCGTCCTAGAGCGATTTAGGCTTTAATCTGTGATCACTTTTTTTCCATAGAAATGTTTTGTAGGCCAAACTATAATTGCCCGTAGCTCCTAAACTAAGCGTCCTAGAGCGATTTAGGCCTTAATCTGTGATCACTTTTTTTTCATACAAAATACATTTTTTGCAGGCCAAACTATAATTGCCCGTAGCTCCTAAACTAAGCGTCCTAGAGCGATTTTGGCTTTAATCTGTGATCACTTTTTTTCCATAGAAAATAAATGTTTTGTAGGCCAAACTATAATTGCCCGTAGCTCCTAAACTAAGCGTCCTAGAGCGATTTAGGCTTTAATCTGTGATCACTTTTTTTCCATAGAAAATAAATGTTTTGTAGGCCAAACTATAATTGCCCGTAGCTCCTAAACTAAGCGTCCTAGAGCGATTTAGGCTTTAATCTGTGATCACTTTTTTTTCCATACAAAATACATTTTTTTTAGGCCAAACTATAATTGCCCGTAGCTCCTAAACTAAGCGTCCTAGAGCGATTTAGGCTTTAATCTGTGATCACTTTTTTTTGCATAGAAAATTTATTTTTTGTTGGCCAAACTAAAATTGCCCGTAACTCCTAAACTAAGCGTCCTAGAGCGATTTAGGCCTTAATTTGTGATCACTTTTTTTTTCCATACAAAATAAATTTTTTGTAGGCCAAACTATAATTGCCCGTAGCTCCTAAACTAAGCGTCCTAGAGCGATTTAGGCTTTAATCTGTGATCACTTTTTTTTCCATAGAAAATACATTTTTTGTAGGCCAAACTATAATTGCCCGTACCTCCTAAACTAAGCGTCCTAGAGCGATTTAGGCTTTAGTGATCACTTTTTTTTCCATAGAAAATACATTTTTTGTAGGCCAAACTATAATTGCCCGTAGCTCCTAAACTAAGCGTCCTAGAGCGATTTAGGCTTTAATCTGTGATCACTTTTTTTTCCATAGAAAATACATTTTTTGTAGGCCAAACTATAATTGCCCGTAGCTCCTAAACTAAGCGTCCTAGAGCGATTTAGGCCTTAATTTGTGATCACTTTTTTTTCCATACAAAATACATTTTTTGTAGGCCAAACTATAATTGCCCGTATCTCCTAAACTAAGCGTCCTAGAGCGATTTAGGCCTTAATTTGTGATCACTTTTTTTTCCATAGAAATTACATTTTTTGTAGGCCAAACTATAATTGCCCGTAGCTCCTAAACTAAGCGTCCTAGAGCGATTTAGGCCTTAATTTGTGATCACTTTTTTTTTCCATACAAAATACATTTTTTGCAGGCCAAACTATAATTGCCCGTAGCTCCTAAACTAAGCGTCCTAGAGCGATTTAGGCCTTAATCTGTGATCACTTTTTTTTCCATACAAAATACATTTTTTGCAGGCCAAACTATAATTGCCCGTAGCTCCTAAACTAAGCGTCCTAGAGCGATTTAGGCTTTAATCTGTGATCACTTTTTTTTCCATAGAAAATACATTTTTTGCAGGCCAAACTATAATTGCCCGTAGCTCCTAAACTAAGCGTCCTAGAGCGATTTAGGCCTTAATTTGTGATCACTTTTTTTTTCCATACAAAATACATTTTTTGTAGGCCAAACTATAATTGCCCGTAACTCCTAAACTAAGCGTCCTAGAGCGATTTAGGCCTTAATTTGTGATCACTTTTTTTTTCCATACAAAATAAATTTTTTGTAGGCCAAACTATAATTGCCCGTAGCTCCTAAACTAAGCGTCCTAGAGCGATTTAGGCTTTAATCTGTGATCACTTTTTTTTCCATAGAAAATACATTTTTTGTAGGCCAAACTATAATTGCCCGTACCTCCTAAACTAAGCGTCCTAGAGCGATTTAGGCTTTAGTGATCACTTTTTTTTCCATAGAAAATACATTTTTTGTAGGCCAAACTATAATTGCCCGTAGCTCCTAAACTAAGCGTCCTAGAGCGATTTAGGCTTTAATCTGTGATCACTTTTTTTTCCATAGAAAATACATTTTTTGTAGGCCAAACTATAATTGCCCGTAGCTCCTAAACTAAGCGTCCTAGAGCGATTTAGGCCTTAATTTGTGATCACTTTTTTTTCCATACAAAATACATTTTTTGTAGGCCAAACTATAATTGCCCGTAGCTCCTAAACTAAGCGTCCTAGAGCGATTTAGGCTTTAATCTGTGATCACTTTTTTTTCCATAGAAAATACATTTTTTGTAGGCCAAACTATAATTGCCCGTAGCTCTTAAACTAAGCGTCCTAGAGCGATTTAGGCTTTAATCTGTGATCACTTTTTTTTCCATAGAAAATACATTTTTTGCAGGCCAAACTATAATTGCCCGTAGCTCCTAAACTAAGCGTCCTAGAGCGATTTAGGCCTTAATCTGTGATCACTTTTTTTTCCATACAAAATACATTTTTTGCAGGCCAAACTATAATTGCCCGTAGCTCCTAAACTAAGCGTCCTAGAGCGATTTAGGCTTTAATCTGTGATCACTTTTTTTTCCATAGAAAATACATTTTTTGCAGGCCAAACTATAATTGCCCGTAGCTCCTAAACTAAGCGTCCTAGAGCGATTTAGGCTTTAATCTGTGATCACTTCTTTTAAACTAAGCGTCCTAGAGCGATTTAGGCCTTAATCTGTGATCACTTTTTTTTCCATAGAAAATACATTTTTTGCAGGCCAAACTATAATTGCCCGTAGCTCCTAAACTAAGCGTCCTAGAGCGATTTAGGCCTTAATCTGTGATCACTTTTTTTTTCCATACAAAATACATTTTTTGCAGGCCAAACTATAATTGCCCGTAGCTCCTAAACTAAGCGTCCTAGACCGATTTAGGCTTTAATCTGTGATCACTTTTTTTCCATAGAAAATACATTTTTTGCAGGCCAAACTATAATTGCCCGTAGCTCCTAAACTAAGCGTCCTAGAGCGATTTAGGCCTTAATCTGTGATCACTTTTTTTTCCATACAAAATACATTTTTTGTAGGCCAAACTATAATTGCCCGTAGCTCCTAAACTAAGCGTCCTAGAGCGATTTAGGCTTTAATCTGTGATCACTTTTTTTCCATAGAAAATACATTTTGTGCAGGCCAAACTATAATTGTCCGTAGCTCCTAACTTGAGCGTCCTAGAGCGATTTAGGCCTTAATCTGTGATCACTTTTTTTTCCATACAGAATAAATTTTTAGCAGGCAAAACTATAATTGCCCGTAGCTCCTATACTAAGCGTCCTAGAGCGATTTAGGCCTTAATCTGTGATCACTTTTTTTTCCATACAAAATACATTTTTTGCAGGCAAAACTATAATTGCCCGTAGCTCCTAAACTAAGCGTCCTAGAGCGATTTAGGCCTTAATTTGTGATCACTTTTTTTTCCATACAAAATACATTTTTTGTAGGCCAAACTATAATTGCCCGTATCTCCTAAACTAAGCGTCCTAGAGCGATTTAGGCCTTAATTTGTGATCACTTTTTTTTTCCATACAAAATACATTTTTTGTAGGCCAAACTATAATTGCCCGTATCTCCTAAACTAAGCGTCCTAGAGCGATTTAGGCCTTAATTTGTGATCACTTTTTTTTTCCATACAAAATACATTTTTTGTAGGCCAAACTATAATTGCCCGTAGCTCCTAAACTAAGCGTCCTAGAGCGATTTAGGCTTTAATCTGTGATCACTTTTTTTCCATAGAAAATACATTTTGTGCAGGCCAAACTATAATTGTCCGTAGCTCCTAAACTGAGCGTCCTAGAGCGATTTAGGCCTTAATCTGTGATCACTTTTTTTCCATAGAAAATACATTTTTTGTAGGCCAAACTATAATTGCCCGTAGCTCCTAAACTAAGCGTCCTAGAGCGATTTAGGCCTTAATTTGTGATCACTTTTTTTTTCCATACAAAATACATTTTTTGTAGGCCAAACTATAATTGCCCGTAGCTCCTAAACTAAGCGTCCTAGAGCGATTTAGGCTTTAATCTGTGATCACTTTTTTTTCCATAGAAAATACATTTTTTGTAGGCCAAACTATAATTGCCCGTAGCTCCTAAACTAAGCGTCCTAGATCGATTTAGGCCTTAATTTGTGATCACTTTTTTTTTCCATACAAAATACATTTTTTGTAGGCCAAACTATAATTGCCCGTAACTCCTAAACTAAGCGTCCTAGAGCGATTTAGGCCTTAATTTGTGATCACTTTTTTTTTCCATACAAAATAAATTTTTTGTAGGCCAAACTATAATTGCCCGTAGCTCCTAAACTAAGCGTCCTAGATCGATTTAGGCCTTAATCTGTGATCACTTTTTTTTCCATAGAAAATACATTTTTTGTAGGCCAAACTATAATTGCCCGTACCTCCTAAACTAAGCGTCCTAGAGCGATTTAGGCTTTAGTGATCACTTTTTTTTCCATAGAAAATACATTTTTTGTAGGCCAAACTATAATTGCCCGTAGCTCCTAAACTAAGCGTCCTAGAGCGATTTAGGCTTTAATCTGTGATCACTTTTTTTTCCATAGAAAATACATTTTTTGTAGGCCAAACTATAATTGCCCGTAGCTCCTAAACTAAGCGTCCTAGAGCGATTTAGGCCTTAATTTGTGATCACTTTTTTTTCCATACAAAATACATTTTTTGTAGGCCAAACTATAATTGCCCGTATCTCCTAAACTAAGCGTCCTAGAGCGATTTAGGCCTTAATTTGTGATCACTTTTTTTTCCATAGAAATTACATTTTTTGTAGGCCAAACTATAATTGCCCGTAGCTCCTAAACTAAGCGTCCTAGAGCGATTTAGGCCTTAATTTGTGATCACTTTTTTTTTCCATACAAAATACATTTTTTGCAGGCCAAACTATAATTGCCCGTAGCTCCTAAACTAAGCGTCCTAGAGCGATTTAGGCCTTAATCTGTGATCACTTTTTTTTCCATACAAAATACATTTTTTGCAGGCCAAACTATAATTGCCCGTAGCTCCTAAACTAAGCGTCCTAGAGCGATTTAGGCTTTAATCACTTTCTGTGATCACTTTTTTCCATACAAAATACATTTTTTGCAGGCAAAACTATAATTGCCCGTAGCTCCTAAACTAAGCGTCCTAGAGCGATTTAGGCTTTAATCTGTGATCACTTTTTTTTCCATAGAAAATACATTTTTTGTAGGCCAAACTATAATTGCCCGTAGCTCCTATACTAAGCGTCCTAGAGCGATTTAGGCCTTAATCTGTGATCAATTTTTTTTCCATACAAAATAAATTTTTTGTAGGCCAAACTAAAATTGCCCGTAGCTCCTAAACTAAGCGTCCTAGAGCAATTTAGGCTTTAATCACTTTCTGTGATCACTTTTTTCCATACAAAATACATTTTTTGTAGGCCAAACTATAATTGCCCGTAGCTCCTAAACTAAGCGTCCTAGAGCGATTTAGGCCTTAATTTGTGATCACTTTTTTTTCCATACAAAATACATTTTTTGTAGGCCAAACTATAATTGCCCGTAGCTCCTAAACTAAGCGTCCTAGAGCGATTTAGGCCTTAATCTGTGATCACTTTTTTTTCATAGAAAATACATTTTTTGCAGGCCAAACTATAATTGCCCGTAGCTCCTAAACTAAGCGTCCTAGAGCGATTTACGCCTTAATCTGTAATCAATTTTTTTTCCATACAAAATAAATTTTTTGTAGGCCAAACTAAAATTGCCCGTAGCTCCTAAACTAAGCGTCCTAGAGCAATTTAGGCTTTAATCACTTTCTGTGATCACTTTTTTCCATACAAAATACATTTTTTGTAGGCCAAACTAAAATTGCCCGTAGCTCCTAAACTAAGCGTCCTAGAGCAATTTAGGCTTTAATCACTTTCTGTGATCACTTTTTTCCATACAAAATACATTTTTTGTAGGCCAAACTAAAATTGCCCGTAGCTCCTAAACTAAGCGTCCTAGAGCAATTTAGGCTTTAATCACTTTCTGTGATCACTTTTTTCCATACAAAATAAATTTTTTGTAGGCCAAACTATAATTGCCCGTATCTCCTAAACTAAGCGTCCTAGAGCGATTTAGGCCTTAATTTGTGATCACTTTTTTTTCCATACAAAATACATTTTTTGTAGGCCAAACTATAATTGCCCGTAGCTCCTAAACTAAGCGTCCTAGAGCGATTTACGCCTTAATCTGTAATCAATTTTTTTTCCATACAAAATAAATTTTTTGTAGGCCAAACTAAAATTGCCCGTAGCTCCTAAACTAAGCGTCCTAGAGCAATTTAGGCTTTAATCACTTTCTGTGATCACTTTTTTCCATACAAAATACATTTTTTGTAGGCCAAACTATAATTGCCCGTAGCTCCTAAACTAAGCGTCCTAGAGCGATTTAGGCCTTAATCTGTGATCACTTTTTTTTCCATAGAAAATACATTTTTTGTAGGCCAAACTAAAATTGCCCGGAGCTCTTAAACTAAGCGTCCTAGAGCGATTTAGGCCTTAATTTGTGATCACTTTTTTTTCCATACAAAATACATTTTTTGTAGGCCAAACTATAATTGCCCGTAGCTCCTAAACTAAGCGTCCTAGAGCGATTTAGGCCTTAATTTGTGATCACTTTTTTTTTCCATACAAAATACATTTTTTGTAGGCCAAACTATAATTGCCCGTAACTCCTAAACTAAGCGTCCTAGAGCGATTTAGGCCTTAATTTGTGATCACTTTTTTTTTCCATACAAAATAAATTTTTTGTAGGCCAAACTATAATTGCCCGTAGCTCCTAAACTAAGCGTCCTAGAGCGATTTAGGCTTTAATCTGTGATCACTTTTTTTTCCATAGAAAATACATTTTTTGTAGGCCAAACTATAATTGCCCGTACCTCCTAAACTAAGCGTCCTAGAGCGATTTAGGCTTTAATTTGTGATCACTTTTTTTTCCATAGAAAATACATTTATTGCAGGCCAAACTATAATTGTCCGTAGCTCCTAAACTGAGCGTCCTAGAGCGGTTTAGGCCTTAATTTGTGATCACTTTTTTTTCCATAGAAAATACATTTTTTGTAGGCCAAACTATAATTGCCCGTAGCTCCTAAACTAAGCGTCCTAGAGCGATTTAGGCCTTAATTTGTGATCACTTTTTTTTTCCGTACAAAATACATTTTTTGTAGGCCAAACTATAATTGCCCGTAGCTCCTAAACTAAGCGTCCTAGAGCGATTTAGGCCTTAATCTGTGATCACTTTTTTTTCCATAGAAATTACATTTTTTGTAGGCCAAACTATAATTGCCCGTAGCTCCTAAACTAAGCGTCCTAGAGCGATTTAGGCCTTAATTTGTGATCACTTTTTTTTTCCATACAAAATACATTTTTTGTAGGCCAAACTATAATTGCCCGTAGCTCCTAAACTAAGCGTCCTAGAGCGATTTAGGCCTTAATTTGTGATCACTTTTTTTTTCCATACAAAATACATTTTTTGTAGGCCAAACTATAATTGCCCGTAGCTCCTAAACTAAGCGTCCTAGAGCGATTTAGGCCTTAATTTGTGATCACTTTTTTTTTCCATACAAAATACATTTTTTGTAGGCCAAACTATAATTGCCCGTAGCTCCTAAACTAAGCGTCCTAGAGCGATTTAGGCCTTAATTTGTGATCACTTTTTTTTTCCATACAAAATACATTTTTTGTAGGCCAAACTATAATTGCCCGTAGCTCCTAAACTAAGCGTCCTAGAGCGATTTAGGCTTTAATCTGTGATCACTTTTTTTTCCATAGAAAATACATTTATTGTAGGCCAAACTATAATTGCCCGTAGCTCCTAAACTAAGCGTCCTAGAGCGATTTAGGCCTTAATTTGTGATCACTTTTTTTTCCATACAAAATACATTTTTTGTAGGCCAAACTATAATTGCCCGTAGCTCCTAAACTAAGCGTCCTAGAGCGATTTAGGCCTTAATCTGTGATCACTTTTTTTTTCCATACAAAATAAATTTTTTGTAGGCCAAACTAAAATTGCCCGTAGCTCCTAAACTAAGCGTCCTAGAGCGATTTAGGCCTTAATCTGTGATCACTTTTTTTCCATAGAAAATACATTTTTTGTATGCCAAACTATAATTGCCCGTAGCTCCTAAACTAAGCGTCCTAGAGCGATTTAGGCCTTAATTTGTGATCACTTTTTTTTCCATACAAAATACATTTTTTGTAGGCCAAACTATAATTGCCCGTATCTCCTAAACTAAGCGTCATAGAGCGATTTAGGCCTTAATCTGTGATCACTTTTTTTTCATAGAAAATACATTTTTTGTAGGCCAAACTATAATTGCCCGTAGCTCCTAAACTAAGCGTCCTAGAGCGATTTAGGCCTCACTTTTTTTTCCATACAAAATACATTTTTTGTAGGCCAAACTATAATTGCCCGTAGCTCCTAAACTAAGCGTCCTAGAGCGATTTACGCCTTAATCTGTGATCACTTTTTTTCCATACAAAATACATTTTTTGCAGGCCAAACTATAATTGCCCGTAGCTCCTAAACTAAGCGTCCTAGAGCGATTTACGCCTTAATCTGTAATCAATTTTTTTTCCATACAAAATAAATTTTTTGTAGGCCAAACTAAAATTGCCCGTAGCTCCTAAACTAAGCGTCCTAGAGCAATTTAGGCTTTAATCACTTTCTGTGATCACTTTTTTCCATACAAAATACATTTTTTGTAGGCCAAACTATAATTGCCCGTAGCTCCTAAACTAAGCGTCCTAGAGCGATTTAGGCCTTAATCTGTGATCACTTTTTTTTCCATAGAAAATACATTTTTTGTAGGCCAAACTAAAATTGCCCGTAGCTCTTAAACTAAGCGTCCTAGAGCGATTTAGGCCTTAATTTGTGATCACTTTTTTTTTCATACAAAATACATTTTTTGTAGGCCAAACTATAATTGCCCGTAGCTCCTAAACTAAGCGTCCTAGAGCGATTTAGGCCTTAATTTGTGATCACTTTTTTTTTCCATACAAAATACATTTTTTGTAGGCCAAACTATAATTGCCCGTAACTCCTAAACTAAGCGTCCTAGAGCGATTTAGGCCTTAATTTGTGATCACTTTTTTTTTCCATACAAAATAAATTTTTTGTAGGCCAAACTATAATTGCCCGTAGCTCCTAAACTAAGCGTCCTAGAGCGATTTAGGCTTTAATCTGTGATCACTTTTTTTTCCATAGAAAATACATTTTTTGTAGGCCAAACTATAATTGCCCGTACCTCCTAAACTAAGCGTCCTAGAGCGATAATTTGTGATCACTTTTTTTTCCATAGAAAATACATTTTTTGTAGGCCAAACTATAATTGCCCGTAGCTCCTAAACTAAGCGTCCTAGAGCGATTTAGGCTTTAATCTGTGATCACTTTTTTTTCCATAGAAAATACATTTTTTGTAGGCCAAACTATAATTGCCCGTAGCTCCTAAACTAAGCGTCCTAGAGCGATTTAGGCCTTAATTTGTGATCACTTTTTTTTCCATACAAAATACATTTTTTGTAGGCCAAACTATAATTGCCCGTATCTCCTAAACTAAGCGTCCTAGAGCGATTTAGGCCTTAATTTGTGATCACTTTTTTTTCCATACAAAATACATTTTTTGTAGGCCAAACTATAATTGCCCGTAGCTCCTAAACTAAGCGTCCTAGAGCGATTTAGGCTTTAATCTGTGATCACTTTTTTTTCCATAGAAAATACATTTATTGCAGGCCAAACTATAATTGTCCGTAGCTCCTAAACTGAGCGTCCTAGACCGATTTAGGCTTTAATCTGTGATCACTTTTTTTTCCATAGAAAATACTTTTTTTGCAGGCCAAACTATAATTGCCCGTAGCTCCTAAACTAAGCGTCCTAGAGCGATTTAGGCCTTAATTTGTGATCACTTTTTTTTCCATACAAAATACATTTTTTGTAGGCCAAACTATAATTGCCCGTATCTCCTAAACTAAGCGTCATAGAGCGATTTAGGCCTTAATCTGTGATCACTTTTTTTTCATAGAAAATACATTTTTTGTAGGCCAAACTATAATTGCCCGTAGCTCCTAAACTAAGCGTCCTAGAGCGATTTAGGCCTCACTTTTTTTTCCATACAAAATAAATTTTTTGTAGGCCAAACTATAATTGCCCGTAGCTCCTAAACTAAGCGTCCTAGAGCGATTTAGGCTTTAATCTGTGATCACTTTTTTTTCCATAGAAAATACATTTTTTGTAGGCCAAACTATAATTGCCCGTACCTCCTAAACTAAGCGTCCTAGAGCGATTTAGGCTTTAATTTGTGATCACTTTTTTTTCCATAGAAAATACATTTTTTGTAGGCCAAACTATAATTGCCCGTAGCTCCTAAACTAAGCGTCCTAGAGCGATTTAGGCTTTAATCTGTGATCACTTTTTTTTCCATAGAAAATACATTTTTTGTAGGCCAAACTATAATTGCCCGTAGCTCCTAAACTAAGCGTCCTAGAGCGATTTAGGCCTTAATTTGTGATCACTTTTTTTTCCATACAAAATACATTTTTTGTAGGCCAAACTATAATTGCCCGTAGCTCCTAAACTAAGCGTCCTAGAGCGATTTAGGCTTTAATCTGTGATCACTTTTTTTTCCATAGAAAATACATTTTTTGTAGGCCAAACTATAATTGCCCGTAGCTCCTAAACTAAGCGTCCTAGAGCGATTTAGGCCTTAATTTGTGATCACTTTTTTTTCCATACAAAATACATTTTTTGTAGGCCAAACTATAATTGCCCGTATCTCCTAAACTAAGCGTCCTAGAGCGATTTAGGCCTTAATTTGTGATCACTTTTTTTTCCATACAAAATACATTTTTTGTAGGCCAAACTATAATTGCCCGTAGCTCCTAAACTAAGCGTCCTAGAGCGATTTAGGCCTTAATTTGTGATCACTTTTTTTTCCATACAAAATACATTTTTTGTAGGCCAAACTATAATTGCGATTTAGGCCTCACTTTTTTTTCCATACAAAATAAATTTTTTGTAGGCCAAACTATAATTGCCCGTAGCTCCTAAACTAAGCGTCCTAGAGCGATTTAGGCTTTAATCTGTGATCACTTTTTTTTCCATAGAAAATACATTTTTTGTAGGCCAAACTATAATTGCCCGTACCTCCTAAACTAAGCGTCCTAGAGCGATTTAGGCTTTAATTTGTGATCACTTTTTTTTCCATAGAAAATACATTTTTTGTAGGCCAAACTATAATTGCCCGTAGCTCCTAAACTAAGCGTCCTAGAGCGATTTAGGCTTTAATCTGTGATCACTTTTTTTTCCATAGAAAATACATTTTTTGTAGGCCAAACTATAATTGCCCGTAGCTCCTAAACTAAGCGTCCTAGAGCGATTTAGGCCTTAATTTGTGATCACTTTTTTTTCCATACAAAATACATTTTTTGTAGGCCAAACTATAATTGCCCGTAGCTCCTAAACTAAGCGTCCTAGAGCGATTTAGGCTTTAATCTGTGATCACTTTTTTTTCCATAGAAAATACATTTTTTGTAGGCCAAACTATAATTGCCCGTAGCTCCTAAACTAAGCGTCCTAGAGCGATTTAGGCCTTAATTTGTGATCACTTTTTTTTCCATACAAAATACATTTTTTGTAGGCCAAACTATAATTGCCCGTATCTCCTAAACTAAGCGTCCTAGAGCGATTTAGGCCTTAATTTGTGATCACTTTTTTTTCCATACAAAATACATTTTTTGTAGGCCAAACTATAATTGCCCGTAGCTCCTAAACTAAGCGTCCTAGAGCGATTTAGGCCTTAATTTGTGATCACTTTTTTTTCCATACAAAATACATTTTTTGTAGGCCAAACTATAATTGCCCGTATCTCCTAAACTAAGCGTCATAGAGCGATTTAGGCCTTAATCTGTGATCACTTTTTTTTCATAGAAAATACATTTTTTGTAGGCCAAACTATAATTGCCCGTAGCTCCTAAACTAAGCGTCCTAGAGCGATTTAGGCCTCACTTTTTTTTCCATACAAAATACATTTTTTGTAGGCCAAACTATAATTGCCCGTAGCTCCTAAACTAAGCGTCCTAGAGCGATTTACGCCTTAATCTGTGATCACTTTTTTTCCATACAAAATACATTTTTTGCAGGCCAAACTATAATTGCCCGTAGCTCCTAAACTAAGCGTCCTAGAGCGATTTACGCCTTAATCTGTAATCAATTTTTTTTCCATACAAAATAAATTTTTTGTAGGCCAAACTAAAATTGCCCGTAGCTCCTAAACTAAGCGTCCTAGAGCAATTTAGGCTTTAATCACTTTCTGTGATCACTTTTTTCCATACAAAATACATTTTTTGTAGGCCAAACTATAATTGCCCGTAGCTCCTAAACTAAGCGTCCTAGAGCGATTTAGGCCTTAATCTGTGATCACTTTTTTTTCCATAGAAAATACATTTTTTGTAGGCCAAACTAAAATTGCCCGTAGCTCTTAAACTAAGCGTCCTAGAGCGATTTAGGCCTTAATTTGTGATCACTTTTTTTTCCATACAAAATACATTTTTTGTAGGCCAAACTATAATTGCCCGTAGCTCCTAAACTAAGCGTCCTAGAGCGATTTAGGCCTTAATTTGTGATCACTTTTTTTTTCCATACAAAATACATTTTTTGTAGGCCAAACTATAATTGCCCGTAACTCCTAAACTAAGCGTCCTAGAGCGATTTAGGCCTTAATTTGTGATCACTTTTTTTTTCCATACAAAATAAATTTTTTGTAGGCCAAACTATAATTGCCCGTAGCTCCTAAACTAAGCGTCCTAGAGCGATTTAGGCCTTAATTTGTGATCACTTTTTTTTCCATAGAAAATACATTTTTTGTAGGCCAAACTATAATTGCCCGTACCTCCTAAACTAAGCGTCCTAGAGCGATTTAGGCTTTAATTTGTGATCACTTTTTTTTCCATAGAAAATACATTTTTTGTAGGCCAAACTATAATTGCCCGTACCTCCTAAACTAAGCGTCCTAGAGCGATTTAGGCTTTAATTTGTGATCACTTTTTTTTCCATAGAAAATACATTTTTTGTAGGCCAAACTATAATTGCCCGTAACTCCTAAACTAAGCGTCCTAGAGCGATTTAGGCCTTAATTTGTGATCACTTTTTTTTTCCATACAAAATAAATTTTTTGTAGGCCAAACTATAATTGCCCGTAGCTCCTAAACTAAGCGTCCTAGAGCGATTTAGGCTTTAATCTGTGATCACTTTTTTTTCCATAGAAAATACATTTTTTGTAGGCCAAACTATAATTGCCCGTACCTCCTAAACTAAGCGTCCTAGAGCGATTTAGGCTTTAATTTGTGATCACTTTTTTTTCCATAGAAAATACATTTTTTGTAGGCCAAACTATAATTGCCCGTAGCTCCTAAACTAAGCGTCCTAGAGCGATTTAGGCCTTAATTTGTGATCACTTTTTTTTCCATACAAAATACATTTTTTGTAGGCCAAACTATAATTGCCCGTATCTCCTAAACTAAGCGTCCTAGAGCGATTTAGGCCTTAATTTGTGATCACTTTTTTTTCCATACAAAATACATTTTTTGTAGGCCAAACTATAATTGCCCGTAGCTCCTAAACTAAGCGTCCTAGAGCGATTTAGGCTTTAATCTGTGATCACTTTTTTTTCCATAGAAAATACATTTATTGCAGGCCAAACTATAATTGTCCGTAGCTCCTAAACTGAGCGTCCTAGACCGATTTAGGCTTTAATCTGTGATCACTTTTTTTTCCATAGAAAATACATTTTTTGCAGGCCAAACTACAATTGCCAGTAGCTCCTAAACTAAGCGTCCTAGAGCGATTTAGGCCTTAATCTGTGATCACTTTTTTTCCATAGAAAATACATTTTTTGCAGGCCAAACTACAATTGCCAGTAGCTCCTAAACTAAGCGTCCTAGAGCGATTTAGGCCTTAATCTGTGATCACTTTTTTTTCCATACAAACTATAATTGCCCGTAGCTCCTAAACTAAGCGTCCTAGAGCGATTTAGGCTTTAATCTGTGATCACTTTTTTTTCCATAGAAAATACATTTTTTGCAGGCCAAACTATAATTGCCCGTAGCTCCTAAACTAAGCGTCCTAGACCGATTTAGGCTTTAATCTGTGATCACTTCTTTTTCCATAGAAAATACATTTTTTGTAGGCCAAACTATAATTGCCCGTAGCTCCTAAACTAAGCGTCCTAGAGCGATTTAGGCTTTAATCTGTGATCACTTTTTTTCCATAGAAAATACATTTTTTGCAGGCCAAACTACAATTGCCAGTAGCTCCTAAACTAAGCGTCCTAGAGCGATTTAGGCCTTAATCTGTGATCACTTTTTTTTCCATACAAACTATAATTGCCCGTAGCTCCTAAACTAAGCGTCCTAGAGCGATTTAGGCTTTAATCTGTGATCACTTTTTTTTCCATAGAAAATACATTTTTTGTAGGCAAAACTATAATTGCCCGTAGCTCCTAAACTAAGCGTCCTAGAGCGATTTAGGCTTTAATCTGTGATCACTTTTTTTTCCATAGAAAATACATTTTTTGCAGGCCAAACTATAATTGCCCGTAGCTCCTAAACTAAGCGTCCTAGACCGATTTAGGCTTTAATCTGTGATCACTTCTTTTTCCATAGAAAATACATTTTTTGTAGGCCAAACTATAATTGCCCGTAGCTCCTAAACTAAGCGTCCTAGAGCGATTTAGGCTTTAATCTGTGATCACTTTTTTTTCCATAGAAAATACATTTTTTGCAGGCCAAACTATAATTGCCCGTAGCTCCTAAACTAAGCGTCCTAGACCGATTTAGGCTTTAATCTGTGATCACTTCTTTTTCCATAGAAAATACATTTTTTGTAGGCCAAACTATAATTGCCCGTAGCTCCTAAACTAAGCGTCCTAGAGCGATTTAGGCTTTAATCTGTGATCACTTTTTTTCCATAGAAAATACATTTTTTGCAGGCCAAACTACAATTGCCAGTAGCTCCTAAACTAAGCGTCCTAGAGCGATTTAGGCCTTAATCTGTGATCACTTTTTTTTCCATACAAACTATAATTGCCCGTAGCTCCTAAACTAAGCGTCCTAGAGCGATTTAGGCTTTAATCTGTGATCACTTTTTTTTCCATAGAAAATACATTTTTTGTAGGCAAAACTATAATTGCCCGTAGCTCCTAAACTAAGCGTCCTAGAGCGATTTAGGCTTTAATCTGTGATCACTTTTTTTCCATAGAAAATACATTTTTTGCAGGCCAAACTACAATTGCCAGTAGCTCCTAAACTAAGCGTCCTAGAGCGATTTAGGCCTTAATCTGTGATCACTTTTTTTTCCATACAAACTATAATTGCCCGTAGCTCCTAAACTAAGCGTCCTAGAGCGATTTAGGCTTTAATCTGTGATCACTTTTTTTCCATAGAAAATAAATTTTTTGTAGGCAAAACTATAATTGCCCGTAGCTCCTAAACTAAGCGTCCTAGAGCGATTTAGGCTTTAATCTGTGATCACTTTTTTTCCATAGAAAATACATTTTTTGCAGGCCAAACTATAATTGCCCGTAGCTCCTAAACTAAGCGTCCTAGAGCGATTTAGGCTTTAATCTGTGATCACTTTTTTTTCCATAGAAAATACATTTTTTGCAGGCCAAACTATAATTGCCCGTAGCTCCTAAACTAAGCGTCCTAGACCGATTTAGGCTTTAATCTGTGATCACTTTTTTTTCCATAGAAAATACATTTTTTGTAGGCCAAACTATAATTGCCCGTAGCTCCTAAACTAAGCGTCCTAGAGCGATTTAGGCTTTAATCTGTGATCACTTTTTTTTCCATAGAAAATAAATTTTTTGTAGGCCAAACTATAATTGCCCGTAGCTCCTAAACTAAGCGTCCTAGAGCGATTTAGGCTTTAATCTGTGATCACTTTTTTTTCCATAGAAAATACATTTTTTGCAGGCCAAACTATAATTGCCCGTAGCTCCTAAACTAAGCGTCCTAGACCGATTTAGGCTTTAATCTGTGATCACTTCTTTTTCCATAGAAAATACATTTTTTGTAGGCCAAACTATAATTGCCCGTAGCTCCTAAACTAAGCGTCCTAGAGCGATTTAGGCTTTAATCTGTGATCACTTTTTTTTCCATAGAAAATACATTTTTTGCAGGCCAAACTATAATTGCCCGTAGCTCCTAAACTAAGCGTCCTAGAGCGATTTAGGCTTTAATCTGTGATCACTTTTTTTCCCATAGAAAATACATTTTTTGCAGGCCAAACTATAATTGCCCGTAGCTCCTAAACTAAGCGTCCTAGACCGATTTAGGCTTTAATCTGTGATCACTTCTTTTTCCATAGAAAATACATTTTTTGTAGGCCAAACTATAATTGCCCGTAGCTCCTAAACTAAGCGTCCTAGACCGATTTAGGCTTTAATCTGTGATCACTTTTTTTCCATAGAAAATACATTTTTTGCAGGCCAAACTATAATTGCCCGTAGCTCCTAAACTAAGCGTCCTAGACCGATTTAGGCTTTAATCTGTGATCACTTTTTTTTCCATAGAAAATAAATTTTTTGCAGGCCAAACTATAATTGCCCGTAGCTCCTAAACTAAGCGTCCTAGAGCGATTTAGGCCTTAATCTGTGATCACTTTTTTTCCATACAAAATACATTTTTTGCAGGCCAAACTATAATTGCCCGTAGCTCCTAAACTAAGCGTCCTAGAGCGATTTAGGCTTTAATCTGTGATCACTTTTTTTTCCATAGAAAATACATTTTTTGCAGGCCAAACTATAATTGCCCGTAGCTCCGAAACTAAGCGTCCTAGAGCGATTTAGGCCTTAATCTGTGATCACTTTTTTTTCCATAGAAAATACATTTTTTGCAGGCCAAACTATAATTGCCCGTAGCTCGTAAACTAAGCGTCCTAGAGCGATTTAGGCTTTAATCTGTGATCACTTTTTTTTCCATAGAAAATACATTTTTTGCAGGCCAAACTATAATTGCCCGTAGCTCCTAAACTAAGCGTCCTAGACCGATTTAGGCTTTAATCTGTGATCACTTCTTTTTCCATAGAAAATACATTTTTTGTAGGCCAAACTATAATTGCCCGTAGCTCCTAAACTAAGCGTCCTAGAGCGATTTAGGCTTTAATCTGTGATCACTTTTTTTTCGATAGAAAATACATTTTTTGCAGGCCAAACTATAATTGCCCGTAGCTCCTAAACTAAGCGTCCTAGAGCGATTTAGGCTTTAATCTGTGATCACTTTTTTTTCCATAGAAAATACATTTTTTGCAGGCCAAACTATAATTGCCCGTAGCTCCTAAACTAAGCGTCCTAGACCGATTTAGGCTTTAATCTGTGATCACTTCTTTTTCCATAGAAAATACATTTTTTGTAGGCCAAACTATAATTGCCCGTAGCTCCTAAACTAAGCGTCCTAGAGCGATTTAGGCTTTAATCTGTGATCACTTTTTTTCCATAGAAAATACATTTTTTGCAGGCCAAACTACAATTGCCAGTAGCTCCTAAACTAAGCGTCCTAGAGCGATTTAGGCCTTAATCTGTGATCACTTTTTTTTCCATACAAACTATAATTGCCCGTAGCTCCTAAACTAAGCGTCCTAGAGCGATTTAGGCTTTAATCTGTGATCACTTTTTTTTCCATAGAAAATACATTTTTTGTAGGCAAAACTATAATTGCCCGTAGCTCCTAAACTAAGCGTCCTAGAGCGATTTAGGCTTTAATCTGTGATCACTTTTTTTCCATAGAAAATACATTTTTTGCAGGCCAAACTACAATTGCCAGTAGCTCCTAAACTAAGCGTCCTAGAGCGATTTAGGCTTTAATCTGTGATCACTTTTTTTTCCATAGAAAATACATTTTTTGTAGGCCAAACTATAATTGCCCGTAGCTCCTAAACTAAGCGTCCTAGAGCGATTTAGGCTTTAATCTGTGATCACTTTTTTTTCCATAGAAAATACATTTTTTGCAGGCCAAACTATAATTGCCCGTAGCTCCTAAACTAAGCGTCCTAGACCGATTTAGGCTTTAATCTGTGATCACTTCTTTTTCCATAGAAAATACATTTTTTGTAGGCCAAACTATAATTGCCCGTAGCTCCTAAACTAAGCGTCCTAGAGCGATTTAGGCTTTAATCTGTGATCACTTTTTTTCCATAGAAAATATATTTTTTGCAGGCCAAACTACAATTGCCAGTAGCTCCTAAACTAAGCGTCCTAGAGCGATTTAGGCCTTAATCTGTGATCACTTTTTTTTCCATACAAACTATAATTGCCCGTAGCTCCTAAACTAAGCGTCCTAGAGCGATTTAGGCTTTAATCTGTGATCACTTTTTTTTCCATAGAAAATACATTTTTTGTAGGCAAAACTATAATTGCCCGTAGCTCCTAAACTAAGCGTCCTAGAGCGATTTAGGCTTTAATCTGTGATCACTTTTTTTCCATAGAAAATACATTTTTTGCAGGCCAAACTACAATTGCCAGTAGCTCCTAAACTAAGCGTCCTAGAGCGATTTAGGCCTTAATCTGTGATCACTTTTTTTTCCATACAAACTATAATTGCCCGTAGCTCCTAAACTAAGCGTCCTAGAGCGATTTAGGCTTTAATCTGTGATCACTTTTTTTCCATAGAAAATAAATTTTTTGTAGGCAAAACTATAATTGCCCGTAGCTCCTAAACTAAGCGTCCTAGAGCGATTTAGGCTTTAATCTGTGATCACTTTTTTTCCATAGAAAATACATTTTTTGCAGGCCAAACTATAATTGCCCGTAGCTCCTAAACTAAGCGTCCTAGAGCGATTTAGGCTTTAATCTGTGATCACTTTTTTTCCATAGAAAATACATTTTTTGCAGGCCAAACTATAATTGCCCGTAGCTCCTAAACTAAGCGTCCTAGAGCGATTTAGGCTTTAATCTGTGATCACTTTTTTTTCCATAGAAAATACATTTTTTGTAGGCCAAACTATAATTGCCCGTAGCTCCTAAACTAAGCGTCCTAGAGCGATTTAGGCTTTAATCTGTGATCACTTTTTTTTCCATAGAAAATAAATTTTTTGTAGGCCAAACTATAATTGCCCGTAGCTCCTAAACTAAGCGTCCTAGAGCGATTTAGGCTTTAATCTGTGATCACTTTTTTTTCCATAGAAAATACATTTTTTGCAGGCCAAACTATAATTGCCCGTAGCTCCTAAACTAAGCGTCCTAGACCGATTTAGGCTTTAATCTGTGATCACTTCTTTTTCCATAGAAAATACATTTTTTGTAGGCCAAACTATAATTGCCCGTAGCTCCTAAACTAAGCGTCCTAGAGCGATTTAGGCTTTAATCTGTGATCACTTTTTTTTCCATAGAAAATACATTTTTTGCAGGCCAAACTATAATTGCCCGTAGCTCCTAAACTAAGCGTCCTAGAGCGATTTAGGCTTTAATCTGTGATCACTTTTTTTTCCATAGAAAATACATTTTTTGCAGGCCAAACTATAATTGCCCGTAGCTCCTAAACTAAGCGTCCTAGACCGATTTAGGCTTTAATCTGTGATCACTTTTTTTTCCATAGAAAATACATTTTTTGCAGGCCAAACTAGAATTGCCCGTAGCTCCTAAACTAAGCGTCCTAGAGCGATTTAGGCTTTAATCTGTGATCACTTTTTTTTCCATAGAAAATACATTTTTTGCAGGCCAAACTATAATTGCCCGTAGCTCCTAAACTAAGCGTCCTAGACCGATTTAGGCTTTAATCTGTGATCACTTCTTTTTCCATAGAAAATACATTTTTTGTAGGCCAAACTATAATTGCCCGTAGCTCCTAAACTAAGCGTCCTAGAGCGATTTAGGCTTTAATCTGTGATCACTTTTTTTCCATAGAAAATACATTTTTTGCAGGCCAAACTACAATTGCCAGTAGCTCCTAAACTAAGCGTCCTAGAGCGATTTAGGCCTTAATCTGTGATCACTTTTTTTTCCATACAAACTATAATTGCCCGTAGCTCCTAAACTAAGCGTCCTAGAGCGATTTAGGCTTTAATCTGTGATCACTTTTTTTTCCATAGAAAATACATTTTTTGTAGGCAAAACTATAATTGCCCGTAGCTCCTAAACTAAGCGTCCTAGAGCGATTTAGGCTTTAATCTGTGATCACTTTTTTTCCATAGAAAATACATTTTTTGCAGGCCAAACTACAATTGCCAGTAGCTCCTAAACTAAGCGTCCTAGAGCGATTTAGGCCTTAATCTGTGATCACTTTTTTTTCCATACAAACTATAATTGCCCGTAGCTCCTAAACTAAGCGTCCTAGAGCGATTTAGGCTTTAATCTGTGATCACTTTTTTTCCATAGAAAATAAATTTTTTGTAGGCAAAACTATAATTGCCCGTAGCTCCTAAACTAAGCGTCCTAGAGCGATTTAGGCTTTAATCTGTGATCACTTTTTTTCCATAGAAAATAAATTTTTTGTAGGCAAAACTATAATTGCCCGTAGCTCCTAAACTAAGCGTCCTAGAGCGATTTAGGCTTTAATCTGTGATCACTTTTTTTCCATAGAAAATACATTTTTTGCAGGCCAAACTATAATTGCCCGTAGCTCCTAAACTAAGCGTCCTAGAGCGATTTAGGCTTTAATCTGTGATCACTTTTTTTCCATAGAAAATACATTTTTTGCAGGCCAAACTATAATTGCCCGTAGCTCCTAAACTAAGCGTCCTAGAGCGATTTAGGCTTTAATCTGTGATCACTTTTTTTTCCATAGAAAATACATTTTTTGTAGGCCAAACTATAATTGCCCGTAGCTCCTAAACTAAGCGTCCTAGAGCGATTTAGGCTTTAATCTGTGATCACTTTTTTTTCCATAGAAAATAAATTTTTTGTAGGCCAAACTATAATTGCCCGTAGCTCCTAAACTAAGCGTCCTAGAGCGATTTAGGCTTTAATCTGTGATCACTTTTTTTTCCATAGAAAATACATTTTTTGCAGGCCAAACTATAATTGCCCGTAGCTCCTAAACTAAGCGTCCTAGACCGATTTAGGCTTTAATCTGTGATCACTTCTTTTTCCATAGAAAATACATTTTTTGTAGGCCAAACTATAATTGCCCGTAGCTCCTAAACTAAGCGTCCTAGAGCGATTTAGGCTTTAATCTGTGATCACTTTTTTTTCCATAGAAAATACATTTTTTGCAGGCCAAACTATAATTGCCCGTAGCTCCTAAACTAAGCGTCCTAGAGCGATTTAGGCTTTAATCTGTGATCACTTTTTTTTCCATAGAAAATACATTTTTTGCAGGCCAAACTATAATTGCCCGTAGCTCCTAAACTAAGCGTCCTAGACCGATTTAGGCTTTAATCTGTGATCACTTTTTTTTCCATAGAAAATACATTTTTTGCAGGCCAAACTAGAATTGCCCGTAGCTCCTAAACTAAGCGTCCTAGAGCGATTTAGGCTTTAATCTGTGATCACTTTTTTTTCCATAGAAAATACATTTTTTGCAGGCCAAACTATAATTGCCCGTAGCTCCTAAACTAAGCGTCCTAGAGCGATTTAGGCCTTAATCTGTGATCACTTTTTTTTTTCATACAAAATACATTTTTTGCAGGCCAAACTATAATTGCCCGTAGCTCCTAAACTAAGCGTCCTAGACCGATTTAGGCCTTAATCTGTGATCACTTTTTTTTCCATAGAAAATACATTTTTTGTAGGCCAAACTATAATTGCCCGTAGCTCCTAAACTAAGCGTCCTAGAGCGATTTAGGCTTTAATCTGTGATCACTTTTTTTTCCATAGAAAATACATTTTTTGCAGGCCAAACTATAATTGCCCGTAGCTCCTAAACTAAGCGTCCTAGAGCGATTTAGGCCTTAATCTGTGATCACTTTTTTTTCCATACAAAATACATTTTTTGCAGGCCAAACTATAATTGCCCGTAGCTCCTAAACTAAGCGTCCTAGAGCGATTTAGGCTTTAATCTGTGATCACTTTTTTTTCCATAGAAAATACATTTTTTGCAGGCCAAACTATAATTGCCCGTAGCTCCTAAACTAAGCGTCCTAGAGCGATTTAGGCTTTAATCTGTGATCACTTCTTTTAAACTAAGCGTCCTAGAGCGATTTAGGCCTTAATCTGTGATCACTTTTTTTTCCATAGAAAATACATTTTTTGCAGGCCAAACTATAATTGCCCGTAGCTCCTAAACTAAGCGTCCTAGAGCGATTTAGGCCTTAATCTGTGATCACTTTTTTTTTCCATACAAAATACATTTTTTGCAGGCCAAACTATAATTGCCCGTAGCTCCTAAACTAAGCGTCCTAGACCGATTTAGGCTTTAATCTGTGATCACTTTTTTTCCATAGAAAATACATTTTTTGCAGGCCAAACTATAATTGCCCGTAGCTCCTAAACTAAGCGTCCTAGAGCGATTTAGGCCTTAATCTGTGATCACTTTTTTTTCCATACAAAATACATTTTTTGTAGGCCAAACTATAATTGCCCGTAGCTCCTAAACTAAGCGTCCTAGAGCGATTTAGGCTTTAATCTGTGATCACTTTTTTTTCCATAGAAAATACATTTTTTGCAGGCCAAACTATAATTGCCCGTAGCTCCTAAACTAAGCGTCCTAGAGCGATTTAGGCTTTAATCTGTGATCACTTTTTTTTTCCATAGAAAATACATTTTTTGCAGGCCAAACTATAATTGTCCGTAGCTCCTAATCTGAGCGTCCTAGAGCGATTTAGGCCTTAATCTGTGATCACTTTTTTTTCCATAGAAAATACATTTTTTGTAGGCCAAACTATAGTTGCCCGTAGCTCCTAAACTAAGCGTCCTAGAGCGATTTAGGCTTTAATCTGTGATCACTTTTTTTTCCATAGAAAATACATTTTTTGCAGGCCAAACTATAATTGCCCGTAGCTCCTAAACTAAGCGTCCTAGAGCGATTTAGGCTTTAATCTGTGATCACTTTTTTTTCCATAGAAAATACATTTTTTGCAGGCCAAACTATAATTGCCCGTAGCTCCTAAACTAAGCGTCCTAGACCGATTTAGGCTTTAATCTGTGATCACTTTTTTTTCCATAGAAAATACATTTTTTGCAGGCCAAACTAGAATTGCCCGTAGCTCCTAAACTAAGCGTCCTAGAGCGATTTAGGCTTTAATCTGTGATCACTTTTTTTTCCATAGAAAATACATTTTTTGCAGGCCAAACTATAATTGCCCGTAGCTCCTAAACTAAGCGTCCAAGACCGATTTAGGCTTTAATCTGTGATCACTTCTTTTTCCATAGAAAATACATTTTTTGTAGGCCAAACTATAATTGCCCGTAGCTCCTAAACTAAGCGTCCTAGAGCGATTTAGGCTTTAATCTGTGATCACTTTTTTTCCATAGAAAATACATTTTTTGCAGGCCAAACTACAATTGCCAGTAGCTCCTAAACTAAGCGTCCTAGAGCGATTTAGGCCTTAATCTGTGATCACTTTTTTTTCCATACAAACTATAATTGCCCGTAGCTCCTAAACTAAGCGTCCTAGAGCGATTTAGGCTTTAATCTGTGATCACTTTTTTTTCCATAGAAAATACATTTTTTGTAGGCAAAACTATAATTGCCCGTAGCTCCTAAACTAAGCGTCCTAGAGCGATTTAGGCTTTAATCTGTGATCACTTTTTTTCCATAGAAAATACATTTTTTGCAGGCCAAACTACAATTGCCAGTAGCTCCTAAACTAAGCGTCCTAGAGCGATTTAGGCCTTAATCTGTGATCACTTTTTTTTCCATACAAACTATAATTGCCCGTAGCTCCTAAACTAAGCGTCCTAGAGCGATTTAGGCTTTAATCTGTGATCACTTTTTTTCCATAGAAAATAAATTTTTTGTAGGCAAAACTATAATTGCCCGTAGCTCCTAAACTAAGCGTCCTAGAGCGATTTAGGCTTTAATCTGTGATCACTTTTTTTCCATAGAAAATAAATTTTTTGTAGGCAAAACTATAATTGCCCGTAGCTCCTAAACTAAGCGTCCTAGAGCGATTTAGGCTTTAATCTGTGATCACTTTTTTTCCATAGAAAATACATTTTTTGCAGGCCAAACTATAATTGCCCGTAGCTCCTAAACTAAGCGTCCTAGAGCGATTTAGGCTTTAATCTGTGATCACTTTTTTTCCATAGAAAATACATTTTTTGCAGGCCAAACTATAATTGCCCGTAGCTCCTAAACTAAGCGTCCTAGAGCGATTTAGGCTTTAATCTGTGATCACTTTTTTTTCCATAGAAAATACATTTTTTGTAGGCCAAACTATAATTGCCCGTAGCTCCTAAACTAAGCGTCCTAGAGCGATTTAGGCTTTAATCTGTGATCACTTTTTTTTCCATAGAAAATAAATTTTTTGTAGGCCAAACTATAATTGCCCGTAGCTCCTAAACTAAGCGTCCTAGAGCGATTTAGGCTTTAATCTGTGATCACTTTTTTTTCCATAGAAAATACATTTTTTGCAGGCCAAACTATAATTGCCCGTAGCTCCTAAACTAAGCGTCCTAGACCGATTTAGGCTTTAATCTGTGATCACTTCTTTTTCCATAGAAAATACATTTTTTGTAGGCCAAACTATAATTGCCCGTAGCTCCTAAACTAAGCGTCCTAGAGCGATTTAGGCTTTAATCTGTGATCACTTTTTTTTCCATAGAAAATACATTTTTTGCAGGCCAAACTATAATTGCCCGTAGCTCCTAAACTAAGCGTCCTAGAGCGATTTAGGCTTTAATCTGTGATCACTTTTTTTTCCATAGAAAATACATTTTTTGCAGGCCAAACTATAATTGCCCGTAGCTCCTAAACTAAGCGTCCTAGACCGATTTAGGCTTTAATCTGTGATCACTTTTTTTTCCATAGAAAATACATTTTTTGCAGGCCAAACTAGAATTGCCCGTAGCTCCTAAACTAAGCGTCCTAGAGCGATTTAGGCTTTAATCTGTGATCACTTTTTTTTCCATAGAAAATAAATTTTTTGCAGGCCAAACTATAATTGCCCGTAGCTCCTAAACTAAGCGTCCTAGAGCGATTTAGGCCTTAATCTGTGATCACTTTTTTTTTCATACAAAATACATTTTTTGCAGGCCAAACTATAATTGCCCGTAGCTCCTAAACTAAGCGTCCTAGACCGATTTAGGCCTTAATCTGTGATCACTTTTTTTTCCATAGAAAATACATTTTTTGTAGGCCAAACTATAATTGCCCGTAGCTCCTAAACTAAGCGTCCTAGAGCGATTTAGGCTTTAATCTGTGATCACTTTTTTTTCCATAGAAAATACATTTTTTGCAGGCCAAACTATAATTGCCCGTAGCTCCTAAACTAAGCGTCCTAGAGCGATTTAGGCCTTAATCTGTGATCACTTTTTTTTCCATACAAAATACATTTTTTGCAGGCCAAACTATAATTGCCCGTAGCTCCTAAACTAAGCGTCCTAGAGCGATTTAGGCTTTAATCTGTGATCACTTTTTTTTCCATAGAAAATACATTTTTTGCAGGCCAAACTATAATTGCCCGTAGCTCCTAAACTAAGCGTCCTAGAGCGATTTAGGCTTTAATCTGTGATCACTTCTTTTAAACTAAGCGTCCTAGAGCGATTTAGGCCTTAATCTGTGATCACTTTTTTTTCCATAGAAAATACATTTTTTGCAGGCCAAACTATAATTGCCCGTAGCTCCTAAACTAAGCGTCCTAGAGCGATTTAGGCCTTAATCTGTGATCACTTTTTTTTTCCATACAAAATACATTTTTTGCAGGCCAAACTATAATTGCCCGTAGCTCCTAAACTAAGCGTCCTAGACCGATTTAGGCTTTAATCTGTGATCACTTTTTTTCCATAGAAAATACATTTTTTGCAGGCCAAACTATAATTGCCCGTAGCTCCTAAACTAAGCGTCCTAGAGCGATTTAGGCCTTAATCTGTGATCACTTTTTTTTCCATACAAAATACATTTTTTGTAGGCCAAACTATAATTGCCCGTAGCTCCTAAACTAAGCGTCCTAGAGCGATTTAGGCTTTAATCTGTGATCACTTTTTTTTCCATAGAAAATACATTTTTTGCAGGCCAAACTATAATTGCCCGTAGCTCCTAAACTAAGCGTCCTAGAGCGATTTAGGCTTTAATCTGTGATCACTTTTTTTTTCCATAGAAAATAAATTTTTTGCAGGCCAAACTATAATTGTCCGTAGCTCCTAATCTGAGCGTCCTAGAGCGATTTAGGCCTTAATCTGTGATCACTTTTTTTTTCCATAGAAAATACATTTTTTGTAGGCCAAACTATAGTTGCCCGTAGCTCCTAAACTAAGCGTCCTAGAGCGATTTAGGCTTTAATCTGTGATCACTTTTTTTTCCATAGAAAATACATTTTTTGCAGGCCAAACTATAATTGCCCGTAGCTCCGAAACTAAGCGTCCTAGAGCGATTTAGGCTTTAATCTGTGATCACTTTTTTTTCAATAGAAAATAAATTTTTTGCAGGCCAAACTATAATTGCCCGTAGCTCCTAAACTAAGCGTCCTAGAGCGATTTAGGCCTTAATCTGTGATCATTTTTTTTTTCATACAAAATACATTTTTTGCAGGCCAAACTATAATTGCCCGTAGCTCCTAAACTAAGCGTCCTAGACCGATTTAGGCTTTAATCTGTGATCACTTTTTTTCCATAGAAAATACATTTTTTGCAGGCCAAACTATAATTGCCCGTAGCTCCTAAACTAAGCGTCCTAGACCGATTTAGGCTTTAATCTGTGATCACTTTTTTTTCCATAGAAAATAAATTTTTTGCAGGCCAAACTATAATTGCCCGTAGCTCCTAAACTAAGCGTCCTAGAGCGATTTAGGCCTTAATCTGTGATCACTTTTTTTTCCATACAAAATACATTTTTTGCAGGCCAAACTATAATTGCCCGTAGCTCCTAAACTAAGCGTCCTAGAGCGATTTAGGCTTTAATCTGTGATCACTTTTTTTTCCATAGAAAATACATTTTTTGCAGGCCAAACTATAATTGCCCGTAGCTCCTAAACTAAGCGTCCTAGAGCGATTTAGGCCTTAATCTGTGATCACTTTTTTTTCCATACAAAATACATTTTTTGCAGGCCAAACTATAATTGCCCGTAGCTCCTAAACTAAGCGTCCTAGAGCGATTTAGGCCTTAATCTGTGATCACTTTTTTTTCCATACAAAATACATTTTTTGCAGGCCAAACTATAATTGCCCGTAGCTCCTAAACTAAGCGTCCTAGAGCGATTTAGGCATTAATCTGTGATCACTTTTTTTTCCATAGAAAATACATTTTTTGCAGGCCAAACTATAATTGCCCGTAGCTCCTAAACTAAGCGTCCTAGAGCGATTTAGGCTTTAATCTGTGATCACTTTTTTTCCATAGAAAATACATTTTTTGCAGGCCAAACTATAATTGCCCGTAGCTCCTAAACTAAGCGTCCTAGAGCGATTTAGGCTTTAATCTGTGATCACTTCTTTTTCCATAGAAAATACATTTTTTGTAGGCCAAACTATAATTGCCCGTAGCTCCTAAACTAAGCGTCCTAGAGCGATTTAGGCTTTAATCTGTGATCACTTTTTTTTTCATAGAAAATACATTTTTTGCAGGCCAAACTATAATTGCCCGTAGCTCCTAAACTAAGCGTCCTAGACCGATTTAGGCTTTAATCTGTGATCACTTTTTTTTCCATAGAAAATACATTTTTTGCAGGCCAAACTATAATTGCCCGTAGCTCCTAAACTAAGCGTCATAGAGCGATTTAGGCTTTAATCTGTGATCACTTTTTTTTCCATAGAAAATACATTTTTTGCAGGCCAAACTATAATTGCCCGTAGCTCCTAAACTAAGCGTCCTAGAGCGATTTAGGCCTTAATCTGTGATCACTTTTTTTTCCATACAAAATACATTTTTTGCAGGCCAAACTATAATTGCCCGTAGCTCCTAAACTAAGCGTCCTAGAGCGATTTAGGCTTTAATCTGTGATCACTTTTTTTTCCATAGAAAATACATTTTTTGCAGGCCAAACTATAATTGCCCGTAGCTCCTAAACTAAGCGTCCTAGAGCGATTTAGGCCTTAATCTGTGATCACTTTTTTTTCCATACAAAATACATTTTTTGCAGGCCAAACTATAATTGCCCGTAGCTCCTAAACTAAGCGTCCTAGAGCGATTTAGGCATTAATCTGTGATCACTTTTTTTTCCATAGAAAATACATTTTTTGCAGGCCAAACTATAATTGCCCGTAGCTCCTAAACTAAGCGTCCTAGAGCGATTTAGGCTTTAATCTGTGATCACTTTTTTTTCCATAGAAAATACATTTTTTGCAGGCCAAACTATAATTGCCCGTAGCTCCTAAACTAAGCGTCCTAGAGCGATTTAGGCTTTAATCTGTGATCACTTCTTTTTCCATAGAAAATACATTTTTTGTAGGCCAAACTATAATTGCCCGTAGCTCCTAAACTAAGCGTCCTAGAGCGATTTAGGCTTTAATCTGTGATCACTTTTTTTTCCATAGAAAATACATTTTTTGCAGGCCAAACTATAATTGCCCGTAGCTCCTAAACTAAGCGTCCTAGAGCGATTTAGGCTTTAATCTGTGATCACTTTTTTTTTCCATAGAAAATACATTTTTTGCAGGCCAAACTATAATTGCCCGTAGCTCCTAAACTAAGCGTCCTAGAGCGATTTAGGCTTTAATCTGTGATCACTTTTTTTTCCATAGAAAATACATTTTTTGCAGGCCAAACTATAATTGCCCGTAGCTCCTAAACTAAGCGTCCTAGACCGATTTAGGCTTTAATCTGTGATCACTTCTTTTTCCATAGAAAATACATTTTTTGTAGGCCAAACTATAATTGCCCGTAGCTCCTAAACTAAGCGTCCTAGAGCGATTTAGGCTTTAATCTGTGATCACTTTTTTTTCCATAGAAAATACATTTTTTGCAGGCCAAACTATAATTGCCCGGAGCTCCTAAACTAAGCGTCCTAGAGCGATTTAGGCTTTAATCTGTGATCACTTTTTTTTCCATAGAAAATACATTTTTTGTAGGCCAAACTATAATTGCCCGTAGCTCCTAAACTAAGCGTCCTAGACCGATTTAGGCTTTAATCTGTGATCACTTCTTTTTCCATAGAAAATACATTTTTTGTAGGCCAAACTATAATTGCCCGTAGCTCCTAAACTAAGCGTCCTAGAGCGATTTAGGCTTTAATCTGTGATCACTTTTTTTCCATAGAAAATACATTTTTTGCAGGCCAAACTACAATTGCCAGTAGCTCCTAAACTAAGCGTCCTAGAGCGATTTAGGCCTTAATCTGTGATCACTTTTTTTTCCATACAAACTATAATTGCCCGTAGCTCCTAAACTAAGCGTCCTAGAGCGATTTAGGCTTTAATCTGTGATCACTTTTTTTTCCATAGAAAATACATTTTTTGTAGGCAAAACTATAATTGCCCGTAGCTCCTAAACTAAGCGTCCTAGAGCGATTTAGGCTTTAATCTGTGATCACTTTTTTTCCATAGAAAATACATTTTTTGCAGGCCAAACTACAATTGCCAGTAGCTCCTAAACTAAGCGTCCTAGAGCGATTTAGGCCTTAATCTGTGATCACTTTTTTTTCCATAGAAAATACATTTTTTGCAGGCCAAACTATAATTGCCCGTAGCTCCTAAACTAAGCGTCCTAGAGCGATTTAGGCTTTAATCTGTGATCACTTTTTTTTCAATAGAAAATAAATTTTTTGCAGGCCAAACTATAATTGCCCGTAGCTCCTAAACTAAGCGTCCTAGAGCGATTTAGGCCTTAATCTGTGATCACTTTTTTTTCCATAGAAAATACATTTTTTGCAGGCCAAACTATAATTGCCCGTAGCTCCTAAACTAAGCGTCCTAGAGCGATTTAGGCCTTAATCTGTGATCACTTTTTTTTCCATACAAAATACATTTTTTGCAGGCCAAACTATAATTGCCCGTAGCTCCTAAACTAAGCGTCCTAGAGCGATTTAGGCATTAATCTGTGATCACTTTTTTTTCCATAGAAAATACATTTTTTGCAGGCCAAACTATAATTGCCCGTAGCTCCGAAACTAAGCGTCCTAGAGCGATTTAGGCCTTAATCTGTGATCACTTTTTTTTCCATAGAAAATACATTTTTTGCAGGCCAAACTATAATTGCCCGTAGCTCCTAAACTAAGCGTCCTAGAGCGATTTAGGCTTTAATCTGTGATCACTTTTTTTCCATAGAAAATACATTTTTTGCAGGCCAAACTATAATTGCCCGTAGCTCCTAAACTAAGCGTCCTAGAGCGATTTAGGCTTTAATCTGTGATCACTTCTTTTTCCATAGAAAATACATTTTTTGTAGGCCAAACTATAATTGCCCGTAGCTCCTAAACTAAGCGTCCTAGAGCGATTTAGGCTTTAATCTGTGATCACTTTTTTTTCCATAGAAAATACATTTTTTGCAGGCCAAACTATAATTGCCCGTAGCTCCTAAACTAAGCGTCCTAGAGCGATTTAGGCTTTAATCTGTGATCACTTTTTTTTCCACAGAAAATACATTTTTTGCAGGCCAAACTATAATTGCCCGTAGCTCCTAAACTAAGCGTCGTAGAGCGATTTAGGCTTTAATCTGTGATCACTTCTTTTTCCATAGAAAATACATTTTTTGTAGGCCAAACTATAATTGCCCGTAGCTCCTAAACTAAGCGTCCTAGAGCGATTTAGGCTTTAATCTGTGATCACTTTTTTTTTCATAGAAAATACATTTTTTGCAGGCCAAACTATAATTGCCCGTAGCTCCTAAACTAAGCGTCCTAGAGCGATTTAGGCTTTAATCTGTGATCACTTTTTTTTCCATAGAAAATACATTTTTTGCAGGCCAAACTATAATTGCCCGTAGCTCCTAAACTAAGCGTCCTAGACCGATTTAGGCTTTAATCTGTGATCACTTCTTTTTCCATAGAAAATACATTTTTTGTAGGCCAAACTATAATTGCCCGTAGCTCCTAAACTAAGCGTCCTAGAGCGATTTAGGCCTTAATCTGTGATCACTTCTTTTTTCCATACAAAATACATTTTTTGCAGGCCAAACTATAATTGCCCGTAGCTCCTAAACTAAGCGTCCTAGACCGATTTAGGCTTTAATCTGTGATCACTTCTTTTTCCATAGAAAATACATTTTTTGTAGGCCAAACTATAATTGCCCGTAGCTCCTAAACTAAGCGTCCTAGAGCGATTTAGGCCTTAATCTGTGATCACTTCTTTTTTCCATACAAAATACATTTTTTGCAGGCCAAACTATAATTGCCCGTAGCTCCTAAACTAAGCGTCCTAGACCGATTTAGGCTTTAATCTGTGATCACTTTTTTTTCCATAGAAAATAAATTTTTTGTAGGCCAAACTATAATTGCCCGTAGCTCCTAAACTAAGCGTCCTAGAGCGATTTAGGCTTTAATCTGTGATCACTTTTTTTTCCATAGAAAATACATTTTTTGCAGGCCAAACTATAATTGCCCGTAGCTCCTAAACTAAGCGTCCTAGACTGATTTAGGCTTTAATCTGTGATCACTTCTTTTTCCATAGAAAATACATTTTTTGTAGGCCAAACTATAATTGCCCGTAGCTCCTAAACTAAGCGTCCTAGACCGATTTAGGCTTTAATCTGTGATCACTTTTTTTTCCATAGAAAATACATTTTTTGCAGGCCAAACTAGAATTGCCCGTAGCTCCTAAACTAAGCGTCCTAGAGCGATTTAGGCTTTAATCTGTGATCACTTTTTTTTCCATAGAAAATACATTTTTTGCAGGCCAAACTATAATTGCCCGTAGCTCCTAAACTAAGCGTCCTAGAGCGATTTAGGCCTTAATCTGTGATCACTTTTTTTTTCCATACAAAATACATTTTTTGCAGGCCAAACTATAATTGCCCGTAGCTCCTAAACTAAGCGTCCTAGACCGATTTAGGCCTTAATCTGTGATCACTTTTTTTTCCATAGAAAATACATTTTTTGTAGGCCAAACTATAATTGCCCGTAGCTCCTAAACTAAGCGTCCTAGAGCGATTTAGGCTTTAATCTGTGATCACTTTTTTTTCCATACAAAATACATTTTTTGCAGGCCAAACTATAATTGCCCGTAGCTCCTAAACTAAGCGTCCTAGAGCGATTTAGGCTTTAATCTGTGATCACTTTTTTTTCCATAGAAAATACATTTTTTGCAGGCCAAACTATAATTGCCCGTAGCTCCTAAACTAAGCGTCCTAGACCGATTTAGGCTTTAATCTGTGATCACTTCTTTTTCCATAGAAAATACATTTTTTTTGGCCAAACTATAATTGCCCGTAGCTCCTAAACTAAGCGTCCTAGAGCGATTTAGGCTTTAATCTGTGATCACTTTTTTTTCCATAGAAAATACATTTTTTGCAGGCCAAACTATAATTGCCCGTAGCTTCTAAACTAAGCGTCCTAGAGCGATTTAGGCTTTAATCTGTGATCACTTTTTTTTCCATAGAAAATACATTTTTTGCAGGCCAAACTATAATTGCCCGTAGCTCCTAAACTAAGCGTCCTAGAGCGATTTAGGCCTTAATCTGTGATCACTTTTTTTTTCCATACAAAATACATTTTTTGCAGGCCAAACTATAATTGCCCGTAGCTCCTAAACTAAGCGTCCTAGACCGATTTAGGCTTTAATCTGTGATCACTTTTTTTTCCATAGAAAATACATTTTTTGTAGGCCAAACTATAGTTGCCCGTAGCTCCTAAACTAAGCGTCCTAGAGCGATTTAGGCTTTAATCTGTGATCACTTTTTTTCCATAGAAAATACATTTTTTGCAGGCCAAACTATAATTGCCCGTAGCTCCTAAACTAAGCGTCCTAGAGCGATTTAGGCCTTAATCTGTGATCACTTTTTTTCCATACAAAATACATTTTTTGCAGGCCAAACTATAATTGCCCGTAGCTCCTAAACTAAGCGTCCTAGACCGATTTAGGCTTTAATCTGTGATCACTTTTTTTCCCATAGAAAATACATTTTTTGTAGGCCAAACTATAATTGCCCGTAGCTCCTAAACTAAGCGTCCTAGAGCGATTTAGGCTTTAATCTGTGATCACTTTTTTTTCCATAGAAAATACTTTTTTGCAGGCCAAACTATAATTGCCCGTAGCTCCTAAACTAAGCGTCCTAGAGCGATTTAGGCCTTAATCTGTGATCACTTTTTTTTCCATAGAAAATACATTTTTTGCAGGCCAAACTATAATTGCCCGTAGCTCCTAAACTAAGCGTCCTAGAGCGATTTAGGCCTTAATCTGTGATCACTTTTTTTTTCCATACAAAATACATTTTTTCCAGGCCAAACTATAATTGCCCGTAGCTCCTAAACTAAGCGTCCTAGACCGATTTAGGCTTTAATCTGTGATCACTTTTTTTCCATAGAAAATACATTTTTTGCAGGCCAAACTATAATTGCCCGTAGCTCCTAAACTAAGCGTCCTAGAGCGATTTAGGCCTTAATCTGTGATCACTTTTTTTTCCATACAAAATACATTTTTTGTAGGCCAAACTATAATTGCCCGTAGCTCCTAAACTAAGCGTCCTAGAGCGATTTAGGCTTTAATCTGTGATCACTTTTTTTTCCATAGAAAATACATTTTTTGCAGGCCAAACTATAATTGCCCGTAGCTCCTAAACTAAGCGTCCTAGAGCGATTTAGGCTTTAATCTGTGATCACTTTTTTTTTCCATAGAAAATACATTTTTTGCAGGCCAAACTATAATTGTCCGTAGCTCCTAATCTGAGCGTCCTAGAGCGATTTAGGCCTTAATCTGTGATCACTTTTTTTTCCATAGAAAATACATTTTTTGTAGGCCAAACTATAGTTGCCCGTAGCTCCTAAACTAAGCGTCCTAGAGCGATTTAGGCTTTAATCTGTGATCACTTTTTTTTCCATAGAAAATACATTTTTTGCAGGCCAAACTATAATTGCCCGTAGCTCCTAAACTAAGCGTCCTAGAGCGATTTAGGCCTTAATCTGTGATCACTTTTTTTCCATACAAAATACATTTTTTGCAGGCCAAACTATAATTGCCCGTAGCTCCTAAACTAAGCGTCCTAGAGCGATTTAGGCTTTAATCTGTGATCACTTTTTTTCCATAGAAAATACATTTTTTGCAGGCCAAACTATAATTGCCCGTAGCTCCTAAACTAAGCGTCCTAGAGCGATTTAGGCCTTAATCTGTGATCACTTTTTTTTCCATACAAAATACATTTTTTGCAGGCCAAACTATAATTGCCCGTAGCTCCTAAACTAAGCGTCCTAGAGCGATTTAGGCTTTAATCTGTGATCACTTTTTTTCCATAGAAAATACATTTTTTGCAGGCCAAACTATAATTGCCCGTAGCTCCTAAACTAAGCGTTCTAGACCGATTTAGGCTTTAATCTGTGATCACTTTTTTTCCCATAGAAAATACATTTTTTGTAGGCCAAACTATAATTGCCCGTAGCTCCTAAACTAAGCGTCCTAGAGCGATTTAGGCTTTAATCTGTGATCACTTTTTTTTCCATAGAAAATACTTTTTTGCAGGCCAAACTATAATTGCCCGTAGCTCCTAAACTAAGCGTCCTAGAGCGATTTAGGCCTTAATCTGTGATCACTTTTTTTTCCATAGAAAATACATTTTTTGCAGGCCAAACTATAATTGCCCTTAGCTCCTAAACTAAGCGTCCTAGAGCGATTTAGGCTTTAATCTGTGATCACTTTTTTTTCCATAGAAAATACATTTTTTGCAGGCCAAACTATAATTGCCCGTAGCTCCTATACTAAGCGTCCTAGAGCGATTTAGGCTTTAATCTGTGATCACTTTTTTTTCCATAGAAAATACATTTTTTGCAGGCCAAACTATAATTGCCCGTAGCTCCTAAACTAAGCGTCCTAGACCGATTTAGGCTTTAATCTGTGATCACTTTTTTTTCCATAGAAAATAAATTTTTTGTAGGCCAAACTATAATTGCCCGTAGCTCCTAAACTAAGCGTCCTAGAGCGATTTAGGCTTTAATCTGTGATCACTTTTTTTTCCATAGAAAATACATTTTTTGCAGGCCAAACTATAATTGCCCGTAGCTCCTAAACTAAGCGTCCTAGAGCGATTTAGGCTTTAATCTGTGATCACTTTTTTTCCATAGAAAATACATTTTTTGCAGGCCAAACTATAATTGCCCGTAGCTCCTAAACTAAGCGTCCTAGACCGATTTAGGCTTTAATCTGTGATCACTTCTTTTTCCATAGAAAATACATTTTTTGTAGGCCAAACTATAATTGCCCGTAGCTCCTAAACTAAGCGTCCTAGAGCGATTTAGGCTTTAATCTGTGATCACTTTTTTTTCCATAGAAAATACATTTTTTGCAGGCCAAACTATAATTGCCCGTAGCTCCTAAACTAAGCGTCCTAGAGCGATTTAGGCTTTAATCTGTGATCACTTTTTTTTCCATAGAAAATACATTTTTTGCAGGCCAAACTATAATTGCCCGTAGCTCCTAAACTAAGCGTCCTAGAGCGATTTAGGCTTTAATCTGTGATCACTTTTTTTTCCATACATTTTTTGCAGGCCAAACTATAATTGCCCGTAGCTCCTAAACTAAGCGTCCTAGAGCGATTTAGGCTTTAATCTGTGATCACTTTTTTTTCCATAGAAAATAAATTTTTTGTAGGCCAAACTATAGTTGCCCGTAGCTCCTAAACTAAGCGTCCTAGAGCGATTTAGGCTTTAATCTGTGATCACTTTTTTTTCCATAGAAAATAAATTTTTTGTAGGCCAAACTATAATTGCCCGTAGCTCCTAAACTAAGCGTCCTAGAGCGATTTAGGCTTTAATCTGTGATCACTTTTTTCCCATAGAAAATACATTTTTTGCAGGCCAAACTATAATTGCCCGTAGCTCCTAAACTAAGTGTCCTAGAGCGATTTATGCCTTAATCTGTGATCACTTTTTTTTCCATACAAAATACATTTTTTGCAGGCCAAACTATAATTGCCCGTAGCTCCTAAACTAAGCGTCCTAGAGCGATTTAGGCCTTAATCTGTGATCACTTTTTTTCCATACAAAATACATTTTTTGCAGGCCAAACTATAATTGCCCGTAGCTCCTAAACTAAGCGTCCTAGACCGATTTAGGCTTTAATCTGTGATCACTTTTTTTTCCATAGAAAATACATTTTTTGCAGGCCAAACTATAATTGCCCGTAGCTCCTAAACTAAGCGTCCTAGAGCGATTTAGGCCTTAATCTGTGATCACTTTTTTTTTCCATACAAAATACATTTTTTGCAGGCCAAACTATAATTGCCCGTAGCTCCTAAACTAAGCGTCCTAGACCGATTTAGGCTTTAATCTGTGATCACTTTTTTTTCCATAGAAAATACATTTTTTGTAGGCCAAACTATAATTGCCCGTAGCTCCTAAACTAAGCGTCCTAGAGCGATTTAGGCTTTAATCTGTGATCACTTTTTTTTCCATAGAAAATACATTTTTTGCAGGCCAAACTATAATTGCCCGTAGCTCCTAAACTAAGCGTCCTAGAGCGATTTAGGCCTTAATCTGTGATCACTTTTTTTTCCATACAAAATACATTTTTTGCAGGCCAAACTATAATTGCCCGTAGCTCCTAAACTAAGCGTCCTAGAGCGATTTAGGCTTTAATCTGTGATCACTTTTTTTCCATAGAAAATACGTTTTTTGCAGGCCAAACTATAATTGTCCGTAGCTCCTAATCTGAGCGTCCTAGAGCGATTTAGGCTTTAATCTGTGATCACTTTTTTTTCCATAGAAAATACATTTTTTGTAGGCCAAACTATAGTTGCCCGTAGCTCCTAAACTAAGCGTCCTAGAGCGATTTAGGCTTTAATCTGTGATCACTTTTTTTTCCATAGAAAATACATTTTTTGCAGGCCAAACTATAATTGCCCGTAGCTCCTAAACTAAGCGTCCTAGAGCGATTTAGGCTTTAATCTGTGATCACTTTTTTTCCATAGAAAATACATTTTTTGCAGGCCAAACTATAATTGCCCGTAGCTCCTAAACTAAGCGTCCTAGAGCGATTTAGGCCTTAATCTGTGATCACTTTTTTTTCCATACAAAATACATTTTTTGCAGGCCAAACTATAATTGCCCGTAGCTCCTAAACTAAGCGTCCTAGAGCGATTTAGGCTTTAATCTGTGATCACTTTTTTTCCATAGAAAATACATTTTTTGCAGGCCAAACTATAATTGCCCGTAGCTCCTAAACTAAGCGTTCTAGACCGATTTAGGCTTTAATCTGTGATCACTTTTTTTCCCATAGAAAATACATTTTTTGTAGGCCAAACTATAATTGCCCGTAGCTCCTAAACTAAGCGTCCTAGAGCGATTTAGGCTTTAATCTGTGATCACTTTTTTTTCCATAGAAAATACTTTTTTGCAGGCCAAACTATAATTGCCCGTAGCTCCTAAACTAAGCGTCCTAGAGCGATTTAGGCCTTAATCTGTGATCACTTTTTTTTCCATAGAAAATACATTTTTTGCAGGCCAAACTATAATTGCCCTTAGCTCCTAAACTAAGCGTCCTAGAGCGATTTAGGCTTTAATCTGTGATCACTTTTTTTTCCATAGAAAATACATTTTTTGCAGGCCAAACTATAATTGCCCGTAGCTCCTATACTAAGCGTCCTAGAGCGATTTAGGCTTTAATCTGTGATCACTTTTTTTTCCATAGAAAATACATTTTTTGCAGGCCAAACTATAATTGCCCGTAGCTCCTAAACTAAGCGTCCTAGACCGATTTAGGCTTTAATCTGTGATCACTTTTTTTTCCATAGAAAATACATTTTTTGTAGGCCAAACTATAATTGCCCGTAGCTCCTAAACTAAGCGTCCTAGAGCGATTTAGGCTTTAATCTGTGATCACTTTTTTTTCCATAGAAAATACATTTTTTGCAGGCCAAACTATAATTGCCCGTAGCTCCTAAACTAAGCGTCCTAGAGCGATTTAGGCTTTAATCTGTGATCACTTTTTTTCCATAGAAAATACATTTTTTGCAGGCCAAACTATAATTGCCCGTAGCTCCTAAACTAAGCGTCCTAGACCGATTTAGGCTTTAATCTGTGATCACTTCTTTTTCCATAGAAAATACATTTTTTGTAGGCCAAACTATAATTGCCCGTAGCTCCTAAACTAAGCGTCCTAGAGCGATTTAGGCTTTAATCTGTGATCACTTTTTTTTCCATAGAAAATACATTTTTTGCAGGCCAAACTATAATTGCCCGTAGCTCCTAAACTAAGCGTCCTAGAGCGATTTAGGCTTTAATCTGTGATCACTTTTTTTTCCATAGAAAATACATTTTTTGCAGGCCAAACTATAATTGCCCGTAGCTCCTAAACTAAGCGTCCTAGAGCGATTTAGGCTTTAATCTGTGATCACTTTTTTTTCCATACATTTTTTGCAGGCCAAACTATAATTGCCCGTAGCTCCTAAACTAAGCGTCCTAGAGCGATTTAGGCTTTAATCTGTGATCACTTTTTTTTCCATAGAAAATAAATTTTTTGTAGGCCAAACTATAATTGCCCGTAGCTCCTAAACTAAGCGTCCTAGAGCGATTTAGGCTTTAATCTGTGATCACTTTTTTTTCCATAGAAAATAAATTTTTTGTAGGCCAAACTATAATTGCCCGTAGCTCCTAAACTAAGCGTCCTAGAGCGATTTAGGCTTTAATCTGTGATCACTTTTTTCCCATAGAAAATACATTTTTTGCAGGCCAAACTATAATTGCCCGTAGCTCCTAAACTAAGTGTCCTAGAGCGATTTATGCCTTAATCTGTGATCACTTTTTTTTCCATACAAAATACATTTTTTGCAGGCCAAACTATAATTGCCCGTAGCTCCTAAACTAAGCGTCCTAGAGCGATTTAGGCCTTAATCTGTGATCACTTTTTTTCCATACAAAATACATTTTTTGCAGGCCAAACTATAATTGCCCGTAGCTCCTAAACTAAGCGTCCTAGACCGATTTAGGCTTTAATCTGTGATCACTTTTTTTTCCATAGAAAATACATTTTTTGCAGGCCAAACTATAATTGCCCGTAGCTCCTAAACTAAGCGTCCTAGAGCGATTTAGGCCTTAATCTGTGATCACTTTTTTTTTCCATACAAAATACATTTTTTGCAGGCCAAACTATAATTGCCCGTAGCTCCTAAACTAAGCGTCCTAGACCGATTTAGGCTTTAATCTGTGATCACTTTTTTTTCCATAGAAAATACATTTTTTGTAGGCCAAACTATAATTGCCCGTAGCTCCTAAACTAAGCGTCCTAGAGCGATTTAGGCTTTAATCTGTGATCACTTTTTTTTCCATAGAAAATACATTTTTTGCAGGCCAAACTATAATTGCCCGTAGCTCCTAAACTAAGCGTCCTAGAGCGATTTAGGCCTTAATCTGTGATCACTTTTTTTTCCATACAAAATACATTTTTTGCAGGCCAAACTATAATTGCCCGTAGCTCCTAAACTAAGCGTCCTAGAGCGATTTAGGCTTTAATCTGTGATCACTTTTTTTCCATAGAAAATACATTTTTTGCAGGCCAAACTATAATTGCCCGTAGCTCCTAAACTAAGCGTCCTAGACCGATTTAGGCTTTAATCTGTGATCACTTTTTTTCCCATAGAAAATACATTTTTTGTAGGCCAAACTATAATTGCCCGTAGCTCCTAAACTAAGCGTCCTAGAGCGATTTAGGCTTTAATCTGTGATCACTTTTTTTTCCATAGAAAATACATTTTTTGCAGGCCAAACTATAATTGCCCGTAGCTCCTAAACTAAGCGTCCTAGAGCGATTTAGGCCTTAATCTGTGATCACTTTTTTTTCCATACAAAATACATTTTTTGCAGGCCAAACTATAATTGCCCGTAGCTCCTAAACTAAGCGTCCTAGAGCGATTTAGGCTTTAATCTGTGATCACTTTTTTTTCCATAGAAAATACATTTTTTGCAGGCCAAACTATAATTGCCCGTAGTTCCTAAACTAAGCGTCCTAGAGCGATTTAGGCTTTAATCTGTGATCACTTTTTTTTCCATAGAAAATACATTTTTTGCAGGCCAAACTATAATTGCCCGTAGCTCCTAAACTAAGCGTCCTAGAGCGATTTAGGCTTTAATCTGTGATCACTTCTTTTTCCATAGAAAATACATTATTTGTAGGCCAAACTATAATTGCCCGTAGCTCCTAAACTAAGCGTCCTAGAGCGATTTAGGCTTTAATCTGTGATCACTTTTTTTTCCATAGAAAATACATTTTTTGCAGGCCAAACTATAATTGCCCGTAGCTCCTAAACTAAGCGTCCTAGAGCGATTTAGGCTTTAATCTGTGATCACTTTTTTTCCATAGAAAATACATTTTTTGCAGGCCAAACTATAATTGCCCGTAGCTCCTAAACTAAGCGTCCTAGACCGATTTAGGCTTTAATCTGTGATCACTTTTTTTCCCATAGAAAATACATTTTTTGTAGGCCAAACTATAATTGCCCGTAGCTCCTAAACTAAGCGTCCTAGAGCGATTTAGGCTTTAATCTGTGATCACTTTTTTTTCCATAGAAAATACATTTTTTGCAGGCCAAACTATAATTGCCCGTAGCTCCTAAACTAAGCGTCCTAGAGCGATTTAGGCCTTAATCTGTGATCACTTTTTTTTCCATACAAAATACATTTTTTGCAGGCCAAACTATAATTGCCCGTAGCTCCTAAACTAAGCGTCCTAGAGCGATTTAGGCCTTAATCTGTGATCACTTTTTTTTCCATACAAAATACATTTTTTGCAGGCCAAACTATAATTGCCCGTAGCTCCTAAACTAAGCGTCCTAGAGCGATTTAGGCTTTAATCTGTGATCACTTCTTTTTCCATAGAAAATACATTATTTGTAGGCCAAACTATAATTGCCCGTAGCTCCTAAACTAAGCGTCCTAGAGCGATTTAGGCTTTAATCTGTGATCACTTTTTTTTCCATAGAAAATACATTTTTTGCAGGCCAAACTATAATTGCCCGTAGCTCCTAAACTAAGCGTCCTAGAGCGATTTAGGCTTTAATCTGTGATCACTTTTTTTTCCATAGAAAATACATTTTTTGCAGGCCAAACTATAATTGCCCGTAGCTCCTAAACTAAGCGTCCTAGACCGATTTAGGCTTTAATCTGTGATCACTTCTTTTTCCATAGAAAATACATTTTTTGTAGGCCAAACTATAATTGCCCGTAGCTCCTAAACTAAGCGTCCTAGAGCGATTTAGGCTTTAATCTGTGATCACTTTTTTTTCCATAGAAAATACATTTTTTGCAGGCCAAACTATAATTGCCCGTAGCTCCTAAACTAAGCGTCCTAGAGCGATTTAGGCTTTAATCTGTGATCACTTTTTTTTCCATAGAAAATACATTTTTTGCAGGCCAAACTATAATTGCCCGTAGCTCCTAAACTAAGCGTCCTAGAGCGATTTAGGCCTTAATCTGTGATCACATTTTTTTTTCCATACAAAATACATTTTTTGCAGGCCAAACTATAATTGCCCGTAGCTCCTAAACTAAGCGTCCTAGACCGATTTAGGCTTTAATCTGTGATCACTCTTTTTTCCATAGAAAATACATTTTTTGTAGGCCAAACTATAATTGCCCGTAGCTCCTAAACTAAGCGTCCTAGAGCGATTTAGGCTTTAATCTGTGATCACTTTTTTTCCATAGAAAATACATTTTTTGCAGGCCAAACTATAATTGCCCGTAGCTCCTAAACTAAGCGTCCTAGAGCGATTTAGGCTTTAATCTGTGATCACTTTTTTTTCCATAGAAAATACATTTTTTGCAGGCCAAACTATAATTGCCCGTAGCTCCTAAACTAAGCGTCCTAGATCGATTTTTCCATAGAAAATAAATTTTTTGTAGGCCAAACTATAATTGCCCGTAGCTCCTAAACTAAGCGTTCTAGAGCGATTTAGGCTTTAATCTGTGATCACTTTTTTTTCCATAGAAAATACATTTTTTGCAGGCCAAACTATAATTGCCCGTAGCTCCTAAACTAAGCGTCCTAAAGCGATTTAGGCTTTAATCTGTGATCACTTTTTTTTCCATAGAAAATACATTTTTTGCAGGCCAAACTATAATTGCCCGTAGCTCCTAAACTAAGCGTCCTAGAGCGATTTATGCCTTAATCTGTGATCACTTTTTTTTCCATACAAAATACATTTTTTGCAGGCCAAACTATAATTGCCCGTAGCTCCTAAACTAAGCGTCCTAGAGCGATTTAGGCCTTAATCTGTGATCACTTTTTTTTCCATAGAAAATACATTTTTTGCAGGCCAAACTATAATTGCCCGTAGCTCCTAAACTAAGCGTCCTAGACCGATTTAGGCTTTAATCTGTGATCACTTTTTTTTCCATAGAAAATACATTTTTTGCAGGCCAAACTATAATTGCCCGTAGCTCCTAAACTAAGCGTCCTAGAGCGATTTAGGCCTTAATCTGTGATCACTTTTTTTTCCATACAAAATACATTTTTTGCAGGCCAAACTATAATTGCCCGTAGCTCCTAAACTAAGCGTCCTAGAGCGATTTAGGCCTTAATCTGTGATCACTTTTTTTTCCATACAAAATACATTTTTTGCAGGCCAAACTATAAGTGCCCGTAGCTCCTAAACTAAGCGTCCTAGAGCGATTTAGGCCTTAATCTGTGATCACTTTTTTTCCATACAAAATACATTTTTTGCAGGCCAAACTATAATTGCCCGTAGCTCCTAAACTAAGCGTCCTAGACCGATTTAGGCTTTAATCTGTGATCACTTTTTTTTCCATACAAAATACATTTTTTGCAGGCCAAACTATAATTGCCCGTAGCTCCTAAACTAAGCGTCCTAGAGCGATTTAGGCCTTAATCTGTGATCACTTTTTTTCCATACAAAATACATTTTTTGCAGGCCAAACTATAAGTGCCCGTAGCTCCTAAACTAAGCGTCCTAGAGCGATTTAGGCCTTAATCTGTGATCACTTTTTTTCCATACAAAATACATTTTTTGCAGGCCAAACTATAATTGCCCGTAGCTCCTAAACTAAGCGTCCTAGAGCGATTTAGGCCTTAATCTGTGATCACTTTTTTTTCCATACAAAATACATTTTTTGCAGGCCAAACTATAAGTGCCCGTAGCTCCTAAACTAAGCGTCCTAGAGCGATTTAGGCCTTAATCTGTGATCACTTTTTTTCCATACAAAATACATTTTTTGCAGGCCAAACTATAATTGCCCGTAGCTCCTAAACTAAGCGTCCTAGACCGATTTAGGCTTTAATCTGTGATCACTTTTTTTTCCATACAAAATACATTTTTTGCAGGCCAAACTATAATTGCCCGTAGCTCCTAAACTAAGCGTCCTAGAGCGATTTAGGCCTTAATCTGTGATCACTTTTTTTTCCATACAAAATACATTTTTTGCAGGCCAAACTATAATTGCCCGTAGCTCCTAAACTAAGCGTCCTAGAGCGATTTAGGCCTTAATCTGTGATCACTTTTTTTTCCATACAAAATACATTTTTTGCAGGCCAAGCTATAAGTGCCCGTAGCTCCTAAACTAAGCGTCCTAGAGCGATTTAGGCTTTAATCTGTGATCACTTTTTTTTCCATAGAAAATACATTTTTTGCAGGCCAAACTATAATTGCCCGTAGCTCCTAAACTAAGCGTCCTAGAGCGATTTAGGCCTTAATCTGTGATCACTTTTTTTCCATAGAAAATACATTTTTTGCAGGCCAAACTATAATTGCCCGTAGCTCCTAAACTAAGCGTCCTAGAGCGATTTAGGCTTTAATCTGTGATCACTTTTTTTCCATAGAAAATACATTTTTTGCAGGCCAAACTATAAGTGCCCGTAGCTCCTAAACTAAGCGTCCTAGAGCGATTTAGGCCTTAATCTGTGATCACTTTTTTTTCCATACAAAATACATTTTTTGCAGGCCAAACTATAAGTGCCCGTAGCTCCTAAACTAAGCTAAACATTTTTTCCATACAAAATACATTTTTTGCAGGCCAAACTATAAGTGCCCGTAGCTCCTAAACTAAGCGTCCTAGAGCGATTTAGGCTTTAATCTGTGATCACTTTTTTTTTCCATACAAAATACATTTTTTGCAGGCCAAACTATAATTGCCCGTAGCTCCTAAACTAAGCGTCCTAGACCGATTTAGGCTTTAATCTGTGATCACTTTTTTTTTCCATACAAAATACATTTTTTGCAGGCCAAACTATAATTGCCCGTAGCTCCTAAACTAAGCGTCCTAGAGCGATTTAGGCTTTAATCTGTGATCACTTTTTTTCCATAGAAAATACATTTTTTGTGATCACTTTTTTTTCCATACAAAATACATTTTTTGCAGGCCAAACTATAATTGCCCGTAGCTCCTAAACTAAGCGTCCTAGAGCGATTTAGGCTTTAATCTGTGATCACTTTTTTTTTCCATACAAAATACATTTTTTGCAGGCCAAACTATAAGTGCCCGTAGCTCCTAAACTAAGCGTCCTAGAGCGATTTAGGCTTTAATCTGTGATCACTTTTTTTCCATAGAAAATACATTTTTTGTGATCACTTTTTTTTCCATACAAAATACATTTTTTGCAGGCCAAACTATAATTGCCCGTAGCTCCTAAACTAAGCGTCCTAGAGCGATTTAGGCTTTAATCTGTGATCACTTTTTTTCCATAGAAAATACATTTTTTGCAGGCCAAACTATAAGTGCCCGTAGCTCCTAAACTAAGCGTCCTAGAGCGATTTAGGCTTTAATCTGTGATCACTTTTTTTTTCCATACAAAATACATTTTTTGCAGGCCAAACTATAATTGCCCGTAGCTCCTAAACTAAGCGTCCTAGACCGATTTAGGCTTTAATCTGTGATCACTTTTTTTTTCCATACAAAATACATTTTTTGCAGGCCAAACTATAATTGCCCGTAGCTCCTAAACTAAGCGTCCTAGACCGATTTAGGCTTTAATCTGTGATCACTTTTTTTCCATAGAAAATACATTTTTTGTGATCACTTTTTTTTCCATACAAAATACATTTTTTGCAGGCCAAACTATAATTGCCCGTAGCTCCTAAACTAAGCGTCCTAGAGCGATTTAGGCTTTAATCTGTGATCACTTTTTTTCCATAGAAAATACATTTTTTGCAGGCCAAACTATAATTGCCCGTAGCTCCTAAACTAAGCGTCCTAGAGCGATTTAGGCTTTAATCTGTGATCACTTTTTTTTTCCATACAAAATACATTTTTTGCAGGCCAAATTATAAGTGCCCGTAGCTCCTAAACTAAGCTAAACTTTTTTTCCATACAAAATACATTTTTTGCAGGCCAAACTATAAGTGCCCGTAGCTCCTAAACTAAGCGTCCTAGAGCGATTTAGGCTTTAATCTGTGATCACTTTTTTTTTCCATACAAAATACATTTTTTGCAGGCCAAACTATAAGTGCCCGTAGCTCCTAAACTAAGCGTCCTAGAGCGATTTAGGCTTTAATCTGTGATCACTTTTTTTTTCCATACAAAATACATTTTTTGCAGGCCAAACTATAATTGCCCGTAGCTCCTAAACTAAGCGTCCTAGAGCGATTTAGGCTTTAATCTGTGATCACTTTTTTTTTCCATACAAAATACATTTTTTGCAGGCCAAACTATAATTGCCCGTAGCTCCTAAACTAAGCGTCCTAGAGCGATTTAGGCTTTAATCTGTGATCACTTTTTTTTTCCATACAAAATACATTTTTTGTAGGCCAAACTATAATTGCCCGTAGCTCCTAAACTAAGCGTCCTAGAGCGATTTAGGCTTTAATCTGTGATCACTTTTTTTCCATAGAAAATACATTTTTTGCAGGCCAAACTATAATTGCCCGTAGCTCCTAAACTAAGCGTCCTAGACCGATTTAGGCTTTAATCTGTGATCACTTTTTTTCCATAGAAAATACATTTTTTGTGATCACTTTTTTTTCCATACAAAATAAATTTTTTGCAGGCCAAACTATAATTGCCCGTAGCTCCTAAACTAAGCGTCCTAGAGCGATTTAGGCTTTAATCTGTGATCACTTTTTTTTCCATAGAAAATACATTTTTTGCAGGCCAAACTATAATTGCCCGTAGCTCCTAAACTAAGCGTCCTAGAGCGATTTAGGCTTTAATCTGTGATCACTTTTTTTTCCATAGAAAATACATTTTTTGCAGGCCAAACTATAATTGCCCGTAGCTCCTAAACTAAGCGTCCTAGAGCGATTTAGGCTTTAATCTGTGATCACTTTTTTTTTCCATACAAAATACATTTTTTGCAGGCCAAACTATAAGTGCCCGTAGCTCCTAAACTAAGCTAAACTTTTTTTCCATAGAAAATACATTTTTTGCAGGCCAAACTATAAGTGCCCGTAGCTCCTAAACTAAGCGTCCTAGAGCGATTTAGGCTTTAATCTGTGATCACTTTTTTTTCCATACAAAATACATTTTTTGCAGGCCAAACTATAATTGCCCGTAGCTCCTAAACTAAGCGTCCTAGAGCGATTTAGGCCTTAATCTGTGATCACTTTTTTTCCATAGAAAATACATTTTTTGCAGGCCAAACTATAATTGCCCGTAGCTCCTAAACTAAGCGTCCTAGAGCGATTTAGGCCTTAATCTGTGATCACTTTTTTTTCCATACAAAATACATTTTTTGCAGGCCTAACTATAATTGCCCGTAGCTCCTAAACTAAGCGTCCTAGAGCGATTTAGGCCTTAATCTGTGATCACTTTTTTTCCATAGAAAATACATTTTTTGCAGGCCAAACTATAAGTGCCCGTAGCTCCTAAACTAAGCGTCCTAGAGCGATTAATCTGTGATCACTTTTTTTTCCATAGAAAATACATTTTTTGCAGGCCAAACTATAATTGCCCGTAGCTCCTAAACTAAGCGTCCTAGAGCGATTTAGGCCTTAATCTGTGATCACTTTTTTTCCATAGAAAATACATTTTTTGCAGGCCAAACTATAATTTCCCGTAGCTCCTAAACTAAGCGTCCTAGAGCGATTTAGGCCTTAATCTGTGATCACTTTTTTTTCCATACAAAATACATTTTTTGCAGGCCAAACTATAATTGCCCGTAGCTCCTAAACTAAGCGTCCTAGAGCGATTTAGGCTTTAATCTGTGATCACTTTTTTTTCCATACAAAATACATTTTTTGCAGGCCAAACTATAATTGCCCGTAGCTCCTAAACTAAGCGTCCTAGAGCGATTTAGGCCTTAATCTGTGATCACTTTTTTTTCCATACAAAATACATTTTTTGCAGGCCAAACTATAATTGCCCGTAGCTCCTAAACTAAGCGTCCTAGAGCGATTTAGGCTTTAATCTGTGATCACTTTTTTTTCCATAGAAAATACATTTTTTGCAGGCCAAACTATAATTGCCCGTAGCTCCTAAACTAAGCGTCCTAGAGCGATTTAGGCTTTAATCTGTGATCACTTTTTTTTCCATAGAAAATACATTTTTTGCAGGCCAAACTATAATTGCCAGTAGCTCCTAAACTAAGCGTCCTAGAGCGATTTAGGCCTTAATCTGTGATCACTTTTTTTTCCATACAAAATAAATTTTTTGCAGGCCAAACTATAATTGCCCGTAGCTCCTAAACTAAGCGTCCTAGAGCGATTTAGGCTTTAATCTGTGATCACTTTTTTTTCCATAGAAAATACATTTTTTGCAGGCCAAACTATAATTGCCCGTAGCTCCTAAACTAAGCGTCCTAGAGCGATTTAGGCCTTAATCTGTGATCACTTTTTTTTCCATACAAAATACATTTTTTGCAGGCCAAACTATAATTGCCCGTAGCTCCTAAACTAAGCGTTCTAGAGCGATTTAGGCTTTAATCTGTGATCTCTTTTTTTCCATAGAAAATACATTTTTTGTAGGCCAAACTATAATTGCCCGTAGCTCCTAAACTAAGCGTCCTAGAGCGATTTAGGCTTTAATCTGTGATCACTTTTTTTTCCATAGAAAATACATTTTTTGCAGGCCAAACTATAATTGCCCGTAGCTCCTAAACTAAGCGTCCTAGAGCGATTTAGGCTTTAATCTGTGATCACTTTTTTTTCCATAGAAAATACATTTTTTGCAGGCCAAACTATAATTGCCCGTAGCTCCTAAACTAAGCGTCCTAGACCGATTTAGGCTTTAATCTGTGATCACTTCTTTTTCCATAGAAAATACATTTTTTGTAGGCCAAACTATAATTGCCCGTAGCTCCTAAACTAAGCGTCCTAGAGCGATTTAGGCTTTAATCTGTGATCACTTTTTTTTCCATAGAAAATACATTTTTTGCAGGCCAAACTATAATTGCCCGTAGCTCCTAAACTAAGCGTCCTAGAGCGATTTAGGCTTTAATCTGTGATCACTTTTTTTTCCATAGAAAATAAATTTTTTGTAGGCCAAACTATAATTGCCCGTAGCTCCTAAACTAAGCGTCCTAGAGCGATTTAGGCCTTAATCTGTGATCACTTTTTTTTCCATACAAAATACATTTTTTGCAGGCCAAACTATAATTGCCCGTAGCTCCTAAACTAAGCGTCCTAGACCGATTTAGGCTTTAATCTGTGATCACTTTTTTTTCCATAGAAAATACATTTTTTGTAGGCCAAACTATAATTGCCCGTAGCACCTAAACTAAGCGTCCTAGAGCGATTTAGGCTTTAATCTGTGATCACTTTTTTTTCCATAGAAAATACATTTTTTGCAGGCCAAACTATAATTGCCCGTAGCTCCTAAACTAAGCGTCCTAGAGCGATTTAGGCCTTAATCTGTGATCACTTTTTTTTCCATACAAAATACATTTTTTGCAGGCCAAACTATAATTGCCCGTAGCTCCTAAACTAAGCGTCCTAGAGCGATTTAGGCCTTAATCTGTGATCACTTTTTTTTCCATACAAAATACATTTTTTGCAGGCCAAACTATAATTGCCCGTAGCGTAAACTAAGCGTCCTAGAGCGATTTAGGCATTAATCTGTGATCACTTTTTTTCCATAGAAAATATATTTTTTGTAGGCCAAACTATAATTGCCCGTAGCTCTTAAACTAAGCGTCCTAGAGCGATTTAGGCTTTAATCTGTGATCACTTTTTTTTCCATAGAAAATACATTTTTTGCAGGCCAAACTATAATTGCCCGTAGCTCCTAAACTAAGCGTCCTAGACCGATTTAGGCTTTAATCTGTGATCACTTTTTTTCCCATAGAAAATACATTTTTTGTAGGCCAAACTATAATTGCCCGTAGCTCCTAAACTAAGCGTCCTAGAGCGATTTAGGCTTTAATCTGTGATCACTTTTTTTTCCATAGAAAATACATTTTTTGCAGGCCAAACTATAATTGCCCGTAGCTCCTAAACTAAGCGTCCTAGAGCGATTTAGGCCTTAATCTGTGATCACTTTTTTTTCCATACAAAATACATTTTTTGCAGGCCAAACTATAATTGCCCGTAGCTCCTAAACTAAGCGTCCTAGAGCGATTTAGGCTTTAATCTGTGATCACTTTTTTTTCCATAGAAAATACATTTTTTGCAGGCCAAACTATAATTGCCCGTAGTTCCTAAACTAAGCGTCCTAGAGCGATTTAGGCTTTAATCTGTGATCACTTTTTTTTCCATAGAAAATACATTTTTTGCAGGCCAAACTATAATTGCCCGTAGCTCCTAAACTAAGCGTCCTAGAGCGATTTAGGCTTTAATCTGTGATCACTTCTTTTTCCATAGAAAATACATTATTTGTAGGCCAAACTATAATTGCCCGTAGCTCCTAAACTAAGCGTCCTAGAGCGATTTAGGCTTTAATCTGTGATCACTTTTTTTTCCATAGAAAATACATTTTTTGCAGGCCAAACTATAATTGCCCGTAGCTCCTAAACTAAGCGTCCTAGAGCGATTTAGGCTTTAATCTGTGATCACTTTTTTTCCATAGAAAATACATTTTTTGCAGGCCAAACTATAATTGCCCGTAGCTCCTAAACTAAGCGTCCTAGACCGATTTAGGCTTTAATCTGTGATCACTTTTTTTCCCATAGAAAATACATTTTTTGTAGGCCAAACTATAATTGCCCGTAGCTCCTAAACTAAGCGTCCTAGAGCGATTTAGGCTTTAATCTGTGATCACTTTTTTTTCCATAGAAAATACATTTTTTGCAGGCCAAACTATAATTGCCCGTAGCTCCTAAACTAAGCGTCCTAGAGCGATTTAGGCCTTAATCTGTGATCACTTTTTTTTCCATACAAAATACATTTTTTGCAGGCCAAACTATAATTGCCCGTAGCTCCTAAACTAAGCGTCCTAGAGCGATTTAGGCTTTAATCTGTGATCACTTCTTTTTCCATAGAAAATACATTATTTGTAGGCCAAACTATAATTGCCCGTAGCTCCTAAACTAAGCGTCCTAGAGCGATTTAGGCTTTAATCTGTGATCACTTTTTTTTCCATAGAAAATACATTTTTTGCAGGCCAAACTATAATTGCCCGTAGCTCCTAAACTAAGCGTCCTAGAGCGATTTAGGCTTTAATCTGTGATCACTTTTTTTTCCATAGAAAATACATTTTTTGCAGGCCAAACTATAATTGCCCGTAGCTCCTAAACTAAGCGTCCTAGACCGATTTAGGCTTTAATCTGTGATCACTTCTTTTTCCATAGAAAATACATTTTTTGTAGGCCAAACTATAATTGCCCGTAGCTCCTAAACTAAGCGTCCTAGAGCGATTTAGGCTTTAATCTGTGATCACTTTTTTTTCCATAGAAAATACATTTTTTGCAGGCCAAACTATAATTGCCCGTAGCTCCTAAACTAAGCGTCCTAGAGCGATTTAGGCTTTAATCTGTGATCACTTTTTTTTCCATAGAAAATACATTTTTTGCAGGCCAAACTATAATTGCCCGTAGCTCCTAAACTAAGCGTCCTAGAGCGATTTAGGCCTTAATCTGTGATCACATTTTTTTTTCCATACAAAATACATTTTTTGCAGGCCAAACTATAATTGCCCGTAGCTCCTAAACTAAGCGTCCTAGACCGATTTAGGCTTTAATCTGTGATCACTTTTTTTTCCATAGAAAATACATTTTTTGTAGGCCAAACTATAATTGCCCGTAGCTCCTAAACTAAGCGTCCTAGAGCGATTTAGGCTTTAATCTGTGATCACTTTTTTTCCATAGAAAATACATTTTTTGCAGGCCAAACTATAATTGCCCGTAGCTCCTAAACTAAGCGTCCTAGAGCGATTTAGGCTTTAATCTGTGATCACTTTTTTTTCCATAGAAAATACATTTTTTGCAGGCCAAACTATAATTGCCCGTAGCTCCTAAACTAAGCGTCCTAGATCGATTTTTCCATAGAAAATAAATTTTTTGTAGGCCAAACTATAATTGCCCGTAGCTCCTAAACTAAGCGTTCTAGAGCGATTTAGGCTTTAATCTGTGATCACTTTTTTTTCCATAGAAAATACATTTTTTGCAGGCCAAACTATAATTGCCCGTAGCTCCTAAACTAAGCGTCCTAAAGCGATTTAGGCTTTAATCTGTGATCACTTTTTTTTCCATAGAAAATACATTTTTTGCAGGCCAAACTATAATTGCCCGTAGCTCCTAAACTAAGCGTCCTAGAGCGATTTATGCCTTAATCTGTGATCACTTTTTTTTCCATACAAAATACATTTTTTGCAGGCCAAACTATAATTGCCCGTAGCTCCTAAACTAAGCGTCCTAGAGCGATTTAGGCCTTAATCTGTGATCACTTTTTTTTCCATAGAAAATACATTTTTTGCAGGCCAAACTATAATTGCCCGTAGCTCCTAAACTAAGCGTCCTAGACCGATTTAGGCTTTAATCTGTGATCACTTTTTTTTCCATAGAAAATACATTTTTTGCAGGCCAAACTATAATTGCCCGTAGCTCCTAAACTAAGCGTCCTAGAGCGATTTAGGCCTTAATCTGTGATCACTTTTTTTTCCATACAAAATACATTTTTTGCAGGCCAAACTATAATTGCCCGTAGCTCCTAAACTAAGCGTCCTAGAGCGATTTAGGCCTTAATCTGTGATCACTTTTTTTTCCATACAAAATACATTTTTTGCAGGCCAAACTATAAGTGCCCGTAGCTCCTAAACTAAGCGTCCTAGAGCGATTTAGGCCTTAATCTGTGATCACTTTTTTTCCATACAAAATACATTTTTTGCAGGCCAAACTATAATTGCCCGTAGCTCCTAAACTAAGCGTCCTAGACCGATTTAGGCTTTAATCTGTGATCACTTTTTTTTCCATACAAAATACATTTTTTGCAGGCCAAACTATAATTGCCCGTAGCTCCTAAACTAAGCGTCCTAGAGCGATTTAGGCCTTAATCTGTGATCACTTTTTTTCCATACAAAATACATTTTTTGCAGGCCAAACTATAAGTGCCCGTAGCTCCTAAACTAAGCGTCCTAGAGCGATTTAGGCCTTAATCTGTGATCACTTTTTTTCCATACAAAATACATTTTTTGCAGGCCAAACTATAATTGCCCGTAGCTCCTAAACTAAGCGTCCTAGAGCGATTTAGGCCTTAATCTGTGATCACTTTTTTTTCCATACAAAATACATTTTTTGCAGGCCAAACTATAAGTGCCCGTAGCTCCTAAACTAAGCGTCCTAGAGCGATTTAGGCCTTAATCTGTGATCACTTTTTTTCCATACAAAATACATTTTTTGCAGGCCAAACTATAATTGCCCGTAGCTCCTAAACTAAGCGTCCTAGACCGATTTAGGCTTTAATCTGTGATCACTTTTTTTTCCATACAAAATACATTTTTTGCAGGCCAAACTATAATTGCCCGTAGCTCCTAAACTAAGCGTCCTAGAGCGATTTAGGCCTTAATCTGTGATCACTTTTTTTTCCATACAAAATACATTTTTTGCAGGCCAAACTATAATTGCCCGTAGCTCCTAAACTAAGCGTCCTAGAGCGATTTAGGCCTTAATCTGTGATCACTTTTTTTTCCATACAAAATACATTTTTTGCAGGCCAAGCTATAAGTGCCCGTAGCTCCTAAACTAAGCGTCCTAGAGCGATTTAGGCTTTAATCTGTGATCACTTTTTTTTCCATAGAAAATACATTTTTTGCAGGCCAAACTATAATTGCCCGTAGCTCCTAAACTAAGCGTCCTAGAGCGATTTAGGCCTTAATCTGTGATCACTTTTTTTCCATAGAAAATACATTTTTTGCAGGCCAAACTATAATTGCCCGTAGCTCCTAAACTAAGCGTCCTAGAGCGATTTAGGCTTTAATCTGTGATCACTTTTTTTCCATAGAAAATACATTTTTTGCAGGCCAAACTATAAGTGCCCGTAGCTCCTAAACTAAGCGTCCTAGAGCGATTTAGGCCTTAATCTGTGATCACTTTTTTTTCCATACAAAATACATTTTTTGCAGGCCAAACTATAAGTGCCCGTAGCTCCTAAACTAAGCTAAACATTTTTTCCATACAAAATACATTTTTTGCAGGCCAAACTATAAGTGCCCGTAGCTCCTAAACTAAGCGTCCTAGAGCGATTTAGGCTTTAATCTGTGATCACTTTTTTTTTCCATACAAAATACATTTTTTGCAGGCCAAACTATAATTGCCCGTAGCTCCTAAACTAAGCGTCCTAGACCGATTTAGGCTTTAATCTGTGATCACTTTTTTTTTCCATACAAAATACATTTTTTGCAGGCCAAACTATAATTGCCCGTAGCTCCTAAACTAAGCGTCCTAGAGCGATTTAGGCTTTAATCTGTGATCACTTTTTTTCCATAGAAAATACATTTTTTGTGATCACTTTTTTTTCCATACAAAATACATTTTTTGCAGGCCAAACTATAATTGCCCGTAGCTCCTAAACTAAGCGTCCTAGAGCGATTTAGGCTTTAATCTGTGATCACTTTTTTTTTCCATACAAAATACATTTTTTGCAGGCCAAACTATAAGTGCCCGTAGCTCCTAAACTAAGCGTCCTAGAGCGATTTAGGCTTTAATCTGTGATCACTTTTTTTCCATAGAAAATACATTTTTTGTGATCACTTTTTTTTCCATACAAAATACATTTTTTGCAGGCCAAACTATAATTGCCCGTAGCTCCTAAACTAAGCGTCCTAGAGCGATTTAGGCTTTAATCTGTGATCACTTTTTTTCCATAGAAAATACATTTTTTGCAGGCCAAACTATAAGTGCCCGTAGCTCCTAAACTAAGCGTCCTAGAGCGATTTAGGCTTTAATCTGTGATCACTTTTTTTTTCCATACAAAATACATTTTTTGCAGGCCAAACTATAATTGCCCGTAGCTCCTAAACTAAGCGTCCTAGACCGATTTAGGCTTTAATCTGTGATCACTTTTTTTTTCCATACAAAATACATTTTTTGCAGGCCAAACTATAATTGCCCGTAGCTCCTAAACTAAGCGTCCTAGACCGATTTAGGCTTTAATCTGTGATCACTTTTTTTCCATAGAAAATACATTTTTTGTGATCACTTTTTTTTCCATACAAAATACATTTTTTGCAGGCCAAACTATAATTGCCCGTAGCTCCTAAACTAAGCGTCCTAGAGCGATTTAGGCTTTAATCTGTGATCACTTTTTTTCCATAGAAAATACATTTTTTGCAGGCCAAACTATAATTGCCCGTAGCTCCTAAACTAAGCGTCCTAGAGCGATTTAGGCTTTAATCTGTGATCACTTTTTTTTTCCATACAAAATACATTTTTTGCAGGCCAAATTATAAGTGCCCGTAGCTCCTAAACTAAGCTAAACTTTTTTTCCATACAAAATACATTTTTTGCAGGCCAAACTATAAGTGCCCGTAGCTCCTAAACTAAGCGTCCTAGAGCGATTTAGGCTTTAATCTGTGATCACTTTTTTTTTCCATACAAAATACATTTTTTGCAGGCCAAACTATAATTGCCCGTAGCTCCTAAACTAAGCGTCCTAGAGCGATTTAGGCTTTAATCTGTGATCACTTTTTTTTTCCATACAAAATACATTTTTTGCAGGCCAAACTATAATTGCCCGTAGCTCCTAAACTAAGCGTCCTAGAGCGATTTAGGCTTTAATCTGTGATCACTTTTTTTTTCCATACAAAATACATTTTTTGTAGGCCAAACTATAATTGCCCGTAGCTCCTAAACTAAGCGTCCTAGAGCGATTTAGGCTTTAATCTGTGATCACTTTTTTTCCATAGAAAATACATTTTTTGCAGGCCAAACTATAATTGCCCGTAGCTCCTAAACTAAGCGTCCTAGACCGATTTAGGCTTTAATCTGTGATCACTTTTTTTCCATAGAAAATACATTTTTTGTGATCACTTTTTTTTCCATACAAAATAAATTTTTTGCAGGCCAAACTATAATTGCCCGTAGCTCCTAAACTAAGCGTCCTAGAGCGATTTAGGCTTTAATCTGTGATCACTTTTTTTTCCATAGAAAATACATTTTTTGCAGGCCAAACTATAATTGCCCGTAGCTCCTAAACTAAGCGTCCTAGAGCGATTTAGGCTTTAATCTGTGATCACTTTTTTTTCCATAGAAAATACATTTTTTGCAGGCCAAACTATAATTGCCCGTAGCTCCTAAACTAAGCGTCCTAGAGCGATTTAGGCTTTAATCTGTGATCACTTTTTTTTTCCATACAAAATACATTTTTTGCAGGCCAAACTATAAGTGCCCGTAGCTCCTAAACTAAGCTAAACTTTTTTTCCATAGAAAATACATTTTTTGCAGGCCAAACTATAAGTGCCCGTAGCTCCTAAACTAAGCGTCCTAGAGCGATTTAGGCTTTAATCTGTGATCACTTTTTTTTCCATACAAAATACATTTTTTGCAGGCCAAACTATAATTGCCCGTAGCTCCTAAACTAAGCGTCCTAGAGCGATTTAGGCCTTAATCTGTGATCACTTTTTTTCCATAGAAAATACATTTTTTGCAGGCCAAACTATAATTGCCCGTAGCTCCTAAACTAAGCGTCCTAGAGCGATTTAGGCCTTAATCTGTGATCACTTTTTTTTCCATACAAAATACATTTTTTGCAGGCCTAACTATAATTGCCCGTAGCTCCTAAACTAAGCGTCCTAGAGCGATTTAGGCCTTAATCTGTGATCACTTTTTTTCCATAGAAAATACATTTTTTGCAGGCCAAACTATAAGTGCCCGTAGCTCCTAAACTAAGCGTCCTAGAGCGATTAATCTGTGATCACTTTTTTTTCCATAGAAAATACATTTTTTGCAGGCCAAACTATAATTGCCCGTAGCTCCTAAACTAAGCGTCCTAGAGCGATTTAGGCCTTAATCTGTGATCACTTTTTTTCCATAGAAAATACATTTTTTGCAGGCCAAACTATAATTTCCCGTAGCTCCTAAACTAAGCGTCCTAGAGCGATTTAGGCCTTAATCTGTGATCACTTTTTTTTCCATACAAAATACATTTTTTGCAGGCCAAACTATAATTGCCCGTAGCTCCTAAACTAAGCGTCCTAGAGCGATTTAGGCTTTAATCTGTGATCACTTTTTTTTCCATACAAAATACATTTTTTGCAGGCCAAACTATAATTGCCCGTAGCTCCTAAACTAAGCGTCCTAGAGCGATTTAGGCCTTAATCTGTGATCACTTTTTTTTCCATACAAAATACATTTTTTGCAGGCCAAACTATAATTGCCCGTAGCTCCTAAACTAAGCGTCCTAGAGCGATTTAGGCTTTAATCTGTGATCACTTTTTTTTCCATAGAAAATACATTTTTTGCAGGCCAAACTATAATTGCCCGTAGCTCCTAAACTAAGCGTCCTAGAGCGATTTAGGCTTTAATCTGTGATCACTTTTTTTTCCATAGAAAATACATTTTTTGCAGGCCAAACTATAATTGCCAGTAGCTCCTAAACTAAGCGTCCTAGAGCGATTTAGGCCTTAATCTGTGATCACTTTTTTTTCCATACAAAATAAATTTTTTGCAGGCCAAACTATAATTGCCCGTAGCTCCTAAACTAAGCGTCCTAGAGCGATTTAGGCTTTAATCTGTGATCACTTTTTTTTCCATAGAAAATACATTTTTTGCAGGCCAAACTATAATTGCCCGTAGCTCCTAAACTAAGCGTCCTAGAGCGATTTAGGCCTTAATCTGTGATCACTTTTTTTTCCATACAAAATACATTTTTTGCAGGCCAAACTATAATTGCCCGTAGCTCCTAAACTAAGCGTTCTAGAGCGATTTAGGCTTTAATCTGTGATCTCTTTTTTTCCATAGAAAATACATTTTTTGTAGGCCAAACTATAATTGCCCGTAGCTCCTAAACTAAGCGTCCTAGAGCGATTTAGGCTTTAATCTGTGATCACTTTTTTTTCCATAGAAAATACATTTTTTGCAGGCCAAACTATAATTGCCCGTAGCTCCTAAACTAAGCGTCCTAGAGCGATTTAGGCTTTAATCTGTGATCACTTTTTTTTCCATAGAAAATACATTTTTTGCAGGCCAAACTATAATTGCCCGTAGCTCCTAAACTAAGCGTCCTAGACCGATTTAGGCTTTAATCTGTGATCACTTCTTTTTCCATAGAAAATACATTTTTTGTAGGCCAAACTATAATTGCCCGTAGCTCCTAAACTAAGCGTCCTAGAGCGATTTAGGCTTTAATCTGTGATCACTTTTTTTTCCATAGAAAATACATTTTTTGCAGGCCAAACTATAATTGCCCGTAGCTCCTAAACTAAGCGTCCTAGAGCGATTTAGGCTTTAATCTGTGATCACTTTTTTTTCCATAGAAAATAAATTTTTTGTAGGCCAAACTATAATTGCCCGTAGCTCCTAAACTAAGCGTCCTAGAGCGATTTAGGCCTTAATCTGTGATCACTTTTTTTTCCATACAAAATACATTTTTTGCAGGCCAAACTATAATTGCCCGTAGCTCCTAAACTAAGCGTCCTAGACCGATTTAGGCTTTAATCTGTGATCACTTTTTTTTCCATAGAAAATACATTTTTTGTAGGCCAAACTATAATTGCCCGTAGCTCCTAAACTAAGCGTCCTAGAGCGATTTAGGCTTTAATCTGTGATCACTTTTTTTTCCATAGAAAATACATTTTTTGCAGGCCAAACTATAATTGCCCGTAGCTCCTAAACTAAGCGTCCTAGAGCGATTTAGGCCTTAATCTGTGATCACTTTTTTTTCCATACAAAATACATTTTTTGCAGGCCAAACTATAATTGCCCGTAGCTCCTAAACTAAGCGTCCTAGAGCGATTTAGGCCTTAATCTGTGATCACTTTTTTTTCCATACAAAATACATTTTTTGCAGGCCAAACTATAATTGCCCGTAGCGTAAACTAAGCGTCCTAGAGCGATTTAGGCATTAATCTGTGATCACTTTTTTTCCATAGAAAATATATTTTTTGTAGGCCAAACTATAATTGCCCGTAGCTCTTAAACTAAGCGTCCTAGAGCGATTTAGGCCGTAATCTGTGATCACTTTTTTTTCCATACAAAATACATTTTTTAATTGCCCGTAGCTCCTAAACTAAGCGTCCTAGAGCGATTTAGGCATTAATCTGTGATCACTTTTTTTCCATAGAAAATACATTTTTTGTAGGCCAAACTATAATTGCCCGTAGCTCTTAAACTAAGCGTCCTAGACCGATTTAGGCTTTAATCTGTGATCACTTTTTTTCCATAGAAAATACATTTTTTGCAGGCCAAACTATAATTGCCCGTAGCTCCTAAACTGAGCGTCCTAGACCGATTTAGGCTTTAATCTGTGATCACTTTTTTTTCCATAGAAAGTACATTTTTTGTAGGCCAAACTATAATTGCCCGTAGCTCCTAAACTAAGCGTCCTAGAGCGATTTAGGCTTTAATCTGTGATCAGTTTTTTTTCCATAGAAAATACATTTTTTGTAGGCCAAACTATAATTGCCCGTAGCTCCTAAACTAAGCGTCCTAGAGCGATTTAGGCCTTAATCTGTGATCACTTTTTTTTCCATAGAAAATACATTTTTTGCAGGCCAAACTATAATTGCCCGTAGCTCCTAAACTAAGCGTCCTAGAGCGATTTAGGCCTTAATCTGTGATCACTTTTTTTCCATACAAAATACATTTTTTGCAGGCCAAACTATAATTGCCCGTAGCTCCTAAACTAAGCGTCCTAGAGCGATTTAGGCTTTAATCTGTGATCACTTTTTTTCCATAGAAAATACATTTTTTGCAGGCCAAACTATAATTGCCCGTAGCTCCTAAACTAAGCGTCCTAGACCGATTTAGGCTTTAATCTGTGATCACTTTTTTTTCCATAGAAAATACATTTTTTGTAGGCCAAACTATAATTGCCCGTAGCTCCTAAACTAAGCGTCCTAGAGCGATTTAGGCTTTAATCTGTGATCACTTTTTTTCCATAGAAAATACATTTTTTGCAGGCCAAACTATAATTGCCCGTAGCTCCTAAACTAAGCGTCCTAGAGCGATTTAGGCTTTAATCTGTGATCACTTTTTTTCCATAGAAAATACATTTTTTGCAGGCCAAACTATAATTGCCCGTAGCTCCTAAACTAAGCGTCCTAGAGCGATTTAGGCTTTAATCTGTGATCACTTTTTTTTCCATAGAAAATACATTTTTTGCAGGCCAAACTATAATTGCCCGTAGCTCCTAAACTAAGCGTCCTAGAGCGATTTAGGCTTTAATCTGTGATCACTTTTTTTCCATAGAAAATACATTTTTTGCAGGCCAAACTATAATTGCCCGTAGCTCCTAAACTAAGCGTCCTAGAGCGATTTAGGCTTTAATCTGTGATCACTTTTTTTTCCATAGAAAATACATTTTTTGCAGGCCAAACTATAATTGCCCGTAGCTCCTAAACTAAGCGTCCTAGAGCGATTTAGGCTTTAATCTGTGATCACTTTTTTTCCATAGAAAATACATTTTTTGCAGGCCAAACTATAATTGCCCGTAGCTCCTAAACTAAGCGTCCTAGAGCGATTTAGGCTTTAATCTGTGATCACTTTTTTTTCCATAGAAAATACATTTTTTGCAGGCCAAACTATAATTGCCCGTAGCTCCTAAACTAAGCGTCCTAGAGCGATTTAGGCTTTAATCTGTGATCACTTTTTTTCCATAGAAAATACATTTTTTGCAGGCCAAACTATAATTGCCCGTAGCTCCTAAACTAAGCGTCCTAGAGCGATTTAGGCTTTAATCTGTGATCACTTTTTTTTCCATAGAAAATACATTTTTTGCAGGCCAAACTATAATTGCCCGTAGCTCCTAAACTAAGCGTCCTAGAGCGATTTAGGCTTTAATCTGTGATCACTTTTTTTTCCATAGAAAATACATTTTTTGCAGGCCAAACTATAATTGCCCGTAGCTCCTAAACTAAGCGTCCTAGACCGATTTAGGCTTTAATCTGTGATCACTTTTTTTCCATAGAAAATACATTTTTTGCAGGCCAAACTATAATTGCCCGTAGCTCCTAAACTAAGCGTCCTAGAGCGATTTAGGCTTTAATCTGTGATCACTTTTTTTTCCATAGAAAATACATTTTTTGCAGGCCAAACTATAATTGCCCGTAGCTCCTAAACTAAGCGTCCTAGAGCGATTTAGGCTTTAATCTGTGATCACTTTTTTTTCCATAGAAAATACATTTTTTGCAGGCCAAACTATAATTGCCCGTAGCTCCTAAACTAAGCGTCCTAGACCGATTTAGGCTTTAATCTGTGATCACTTCTTTTTCCATAGAAAATACATTTTTTGTAGGCCAAACTATAATTGCCCGTAGCTCCTAAACTAAGCGTCCTAGAGCGATTTAGGCTTTAATCTGTGATCACTTTTTTTTCCATAGAAAATACATTTTTTGCAGGCCAAACTATAATTGCCCGTAGCTCCTAAACTAAGCGTCCTAGAGCGATTTAGGCTTTAATCTGTGATCACTTTTTTTTCCATAGAAAATAAATTTTTTGTAGGCCAAACTATAATTGCCCGTAGCTCCTAAACTAAGCGTCCTAGAGCGATTTAGGCCTTAATCTGTGATCACTTTTTTTTCCATACAAAATACATTTTTTGCAGGCCAAACTATAATTGCCCGTAGCTCCTAAACTAAGCGTCCTAGACCGATTTAGGCTTTAATCTGTGATCACTTTTTTTTCCATAGAAAATACATTTTTTGTAGGCCAAACTATAATTGCCCGTAGCTCCTAAACTAAGCGTCCTAGAGCGATTTAGGCTTTAATCTGTGATCACTTTTTTTTCCATAGAAAATACATTTTTTGCAGGCCAAACTATAATTGCCCGTAGCTCCTAAACTAAGCGTCCTAGAGCGATTTAGGCCTTAATCTGTGATCACTTTTTTTTCCATACAAAATACATTTTTTGCAGGCCAAACTATAATTGCCCGTAGCTCCTAAACTAAGCGTCCTAGAGCGATTTAGGCCTTAATCTGTGATCACTTTTTTTTCCATACAAAATACATTTTTTGCAGGCCAAACTATAATTGCCCGTAGCGTAAACTAAGCGTCCTAGAGCGATTTAGGCATTAATCTGTGATCACTTTTTTTCCATAGAAAATATATTTTTTGTAGGCCAAACTATAATTGCCCGTAGCTCTTAAACTAAGCGTCCTAGAGCGATTTAGGCCGTAATCTGTGATCACTTTTTTTTCCATACAAAATACATTTTTTAATTGCCCGTAGCTCCTAAACTAAGCGTCCTAGAGCGATTTAGGCATTAATCTGTGATCACTTTTTTTCCATAGAAAATACATTTTTTGTAGGCCAAACTATAATTGCCCGTAGCTCTTAAACTAAGCGTCCTAGACCGATTTAGGCTTTAATCTGTGATCACTTTTTTTCCATAGAAAATACATTTTTTGCAGGCCAAACTATAATTGCCCGTAGCTCCTAAACTGAGCGTCCTAGACCGATTTAGGCTTTAATCTGTGATCACTTTTTTTTCCATAGAAAGTACATTTTTTGTAGGCCAAACTATAATTGCCCGTAGCTCCTAAACTAAGCGTCCTAGAGCGATTTAGGCTTTAATCTGTGATCAGTTTTTTTTCCATAGAAAATACATTTTTTGTAGGCCAAACTATAATTGCCCGTAGCTCCTAAACTAAGCGTCCTAGAGCGATTTAGGCCTTAATCTGTGATCACTTTTTTTTCCATAGAAAATACATTTTTTGCAGGCCAAACTATAATTGCCCGTAGCTCCTAAACTAAGCGTCCTAGAGCGATTTAGGCCTTAATCTGTGATCACTTTTTTTCCATACAAAATACATTTTTTGCAGGCCAAACTATAATTGCCCGTAGCTCCTAAACTAAGCGTCCTAGAGCGATTTAGGCTTTAATCTGTGATCACTTTTTTTCCATAGAAAATACATTTTTTGCAGGCCAAACTATAATTGCCCGTAGCTCCTAAACTAAGCGTCCTAGACCGATTTAGGCTTTAATCTGTGATCACTTTTTTTTCCATAGAAAATACATTTTTTGTAGGCCAAACTATAATTGCCCGTAGCTCCTAAACTAAGCGTCCTAGAGCGATTTAGGCTTTAATCTGTGATCACTTTTTTTCCATAGAAAATACATTTTTTGCAGGCCAAACTATAATTGCCCGTAGCTCCTAAACTAAGCGTCCTAGAGCGATTTAGGCTTTAATCTGTGATCACTTTTTTTTCCATAGAAAATACATTTTTTGCAGGCCAAACTATAATTGCCCGTAGCTCCTAAACTAAGCGTCCTAGAGCGATTTAGGCTTTAATCTGTGATCACTTTTTTTTCCATAGAAAATACATTTTTTGCAGGCCAAACTATAATTGCCCGTAGCTCCTAAACTAAGCGTCCTAGAGCGATTTAGGCTTTAATCTGTGATCACTTTTTTTCCATAGAAAATACATTTTTTGCAGGCCAAACTATAATTGCCCGTAGCTCCTAAACTAAGCGTCCTAGAGCGATTTAGGCTTTAATCTGTGATCACTTTTTTTCCATAGAAAATACATTTTTTGCAGGCCAAACTATAATTGCCCGTAGCTCCTAAACTAAGCGTCCTAGAGCGATTTAGGCTTTAATCTGTGATCACTTTTTTTTCCATAGAAAATACATTTTTTGCAGGCCAAACTATAATTGCCCGTAGCTCCTAAACTAAGCGTCCTAGAGCGATTTAGGCTTTAATCTGTGATCACTTTTTTTCCATAGAAAATACATTTTTTGCAGGCCAAACTATAATTGCCCGTAGCTCCTAAACTAAGCGTCCTAGAGCGATTTAGGCTTTAATCTGTGATCACTTTTTTTTCCATAGAAAATACATTTTTTGCAGGCCAAACTATAATTGCCCGTAGCTCCTAAACTAAGCGTCCTAGAGCGATTTAGGCTTTAATCTGTGATCACTTTTTTTTCCATAGAAAATACATTTTTTGCAGGCCAAACTATAATTGCCCGTAGCTCCTAAACTAAGCGTCCTAGACCGATTTAGGCTTTAATCTGTGATCACTTTTTTTTCCATAGAAAATACATTTTTTGCAGGCCAAACTATAATTGCCCGTAGCTCCTAAACTAAGCGTCCTAGAGCGATTTAGGCTTTAATCTGTGATCACTTTTTTTTCCATAGAAAATACATTTTTTGCAGGCCAAACTATAATGCCCGTAGCTCCTAAACTAAGCGTCCTAGAGCGATTTAGGCTTTAATCTGTGATCACTTTTTTTTCCATAGAAAATACATTTTTTGCAGGCCAAACTATAATTGCCCGTAGCTCCTAAACTAAGCGTCCTAGAGCGATTTAGGCTTTAATCTGTGATCACTTTTTTTTCCATAGAAAATACATTTTTTGCAGGCCAAACTATAATTGCCCGTAGCTCCTAAACTAAGCGTCCTAGACCGATTTAGGCTTTAATCTGTGATCACTTTTTTTCCATAGAAAATACATTTTTTGCAGGCCAAACTATAATTGCCCGTAGCTCCTAAACTAAGCGTCCTAGAGCGATTTAGGCTTTAATCTGTGATCACTTTTTTTTCCATAGAAAATACATTTTTTGCAGGCCAAACTATAATTGCCCGTAGCTCCTAAACTAAGCGTCCTAGAGCGATTTAGGCTTTAATCTGTGATCACTTTTTTTTCCATAGAAAATACATTTTTTGCAGGCCAAACTATAATTGCCCGTAGCTCCTAAACTAAGCGTCCTAGACCGATTTAGGCTTTAATCTGTGATCACTTTTTTTCCATAGAAAATACATTTTTTGCAGGCCAAACTATAATTGCCCGTAGCTCCTAAACTAAGCGTCCTAGAGCGATTTAGGCTTTAATCTGTGATCACTTTTTTTTCCATAGAAAATACATTTTTTGCAGGCCAAACTATAATTGCCCGTAGCTCCTAAACTAAGCGTCCTAGAGCGATTTAGGCTTTAATCTGTGATCACTTTTTTTCCATAGAAAATACATTTTTTGCAGGCCAAACTATAATTGCCCGTAGCTCCTAAACTAAGCGTCCTAGAGCGATTTAGGCTTTAATCTGTGATCACTTTTTTTTCCATAGAAAATACATTTTTTGCAGGCCAAACTATAATTGCCCGTAGCTCCTAAACTAAGCGTCCTAGAGCGATTTAGGCTTTAATCTGTGATCACTTTTTTTCCATAGAAAATACATTTTTTGCAGGCCAAACTATAATTGCCCGTAGCTCCTAAACTAAGCGTCCTAGAGCGATTTAGGCTTTAATCTGTGATCACTTTTTTTTCCATAGAAAATACATTTTTTGCAGGCCAAACTATAATTGCCCGTAGCTCCTAAACTAAGCGTCCTAGAGCGATTTAGGCTTTAATCTGTGATCACTTTTTTTTCCATAGAAAATACATTTTTTGCAGGCCAAACTATAATTGCCCGTAGCTCCTAAACTAAGCGTCCTAGACCGATTTAGGCTTTAATCTGTGATCACTTTTTTTCCATAGAAAATACATTTTTTGCAGGCCAAACTATAATTGCCCGTAGCTCCTAAACTAAGCGTCCTAGAGCGATTTAGGCTTTAATCTGTGATCACTTTTTTTTCCATAGAAAATACATTTTTTGCAGGCCAAACTATAATTGCCAGTAGCTCCTAAACTAAGCGTCCTAGAGCGATTTAGGCTTTAATCTGTGATCACTTTTTTTCCATAGAAAATACATTTTTTGCAGGCCAAACTATAATTGCCCGTAGCTCCTAAACTAAGCGTCCTAGAGCGATTTAGGCTTTAATCTGTGATCACTTTTTTTTCCATAGAAAATACATTTTTTGCAGGCCAAACTATAATTGCCCGTAGCTCCTAAACTAAGCGTCCTAGAGCGATTTAGGCTTTAATCTGTGATCACTTTTTTTTCCATAGAAAATACATTTTTTGCAGGCCAAACTATAATTGCCCGTAGCTCCTAAACTAAGCGTCCTAGACCGATTTAGGCTTTAATCTGTGATCACTTTTTTTTCCATAGAAAATACATTTTTTGTAGGCCAAACTATAATTGCCCGTAGCTCCTAAACTAAGCGTCCTAGAGCGATTTAGGCTTTAATCTGTGATCACTTTTTTTCCATAGAAAATACATTTTTTGCAGGCCAAACTATAATTGCCCGTAGCTCCTAAACTAAGCGTCCTAGAGCGATTTAGGCTTTAATCTGTGATCACTTTTTTTTCCATAGAAAATACATTTTTTGCAGGCTAAACTATAATTGCCCGTAGCTCCTAAACTAAGCGTCCTAGAGCGATTTAGGCTTTAATCTGTGATCACTTTTTTTCCATAGAAAATACATTTTTTGCAGGCCAAACTATAATTGCCCGTAGCTCCTAAACTAAGCGTCCTAGACCGATTTAGGCTTTAATCTGTGATCACTTTTTTTTCCATAGAAAATACATTTTTTGCAGGCCAAACTATAATTGCCCGTAGCTCCTAAACTAAGCGTCCTAGAGCGATTTAGGCTTTAATCTGTGATCACTTTTTTTCCATAGAAAATACATTTTTTGCAGGCCAAACTATAATTGCCCGTAGCTCCAAAACTAAGCGTCCTAGACCGATTTAGGCTTTAATCTGTGATCACTTTTTTTTCCATAGAAAATACATTTTTTGTAGGCCAAACTATAATTGCCCGTAGCTCCTAAACTAAGCGTCCTAGAGCGATTTAGGCTTTAATCTGTGATCACTTTTTTTTCCATAGAAAATACATTTTTTGCAGGCCAAACTATAATTGCCAGTAGCTCCTAAACTAAGCGTCCTAGAGCGATTTAGGCTTTAATCTGTGATCACTTTTTTTCCATAGAAAATACATTTTTTGCAGGCCAAACTATAATTGCCCGTAGCTCCTAAACTAAGCGTCCTAGAGCGATTTAGGCTTTAATCTGTGATCACTTTTTTTTCCATAGAAAATACATTTTTTGCAGGCCAAACTATAATTGCCCGTAGCTCCTAAACTAAGCGTCCTAGAGCGATTTAGGCTTTAATCTGTGATCACTTTTTTTTCCATAGAAAATACATTTTTTGCAGGCCAAACTATAATTGCCCGTAGCTCCTAAACTAAGCGTCCTAGACCGATTTAGGCTTTAATCTGTGATCACTTTTTTTTCCATAGAAAATACATTTTTTGCAGGCCAAACTATAATTGCCCGTAGCTCCTAAACTAAGCGTCCTAGAGCGATTTAGGCTTTAATCTGTGATCACTTTTTTTCCATAGAAAATACATTTTTTGCAGGCCAAACTATAATTGCCCGTAGCTCCAAAACTAAGCGTCCTAGACCGATTTAGGCTTTAATCTGTGATCACTTTTTTTTCCATAGAAAATACATTTTTTGTAGGCCAAACTATAATTGCCCGTAGCTCCTAAACTAAGCGTCCTAGAGCGATTTAGGCTTTAATCTGTGATCACTTTTTTTTCCATAGAAAATACATTTTTTGCAGGCCAAACTATAATTGCCAGTAGCTCCTAAACTAAGCGTCCTAGAGCGATTTAGGCTTTAATCTGTGATCACTTTTTTTCCATAGAAAATACATTTTTTGCAGGCCAAACTATAATTGCCCGTAGCTCCTAAACTAAGCGTCCTAGAGCGATTTAGGCTTTAATCTGTGATCACTTTTTTTCCATAGAAAATACATTTTTTGCAGGCCAAACTATAATTGCCCGTAGCTCCTAAACTAAGCGTCCTAGAGCGATTTAGGCTTTAATCTGTGATCACTTTTTTTTCCATAGAAAATACATTTTTTGCAGGCCAAACTATAATTGCCCGTAGCTCCTAAACTAAGCGTCCTAGAGCGATTTAGGCTTTAATCTGTGATCACTTTTTTTTCCATAGAAAATACATTTTTTGCAGGCCAAACTATAATTGCCCGTAGCTCCTAAACTAAGCGTCCTAGACCGATTTAGGCTTTAATCTGTGATCACTTTTTTTTCCATAGAAAATACATTTTTTGTAGGCCAAACTATAATTGCCCGTAGCTCCTAAACTAAGCGTCCTAGAGCGATTTAGGCTTTAATCTGTGATCACTTTTTTTCCATAGAAAATACATTTTTTGCAGGCCAAACTATAATTGCCCGTAGCTCCTAAACTAAGCGTCCTAGAGCGATTTAGGCTTTAATCTGTGATCACTTTTTTTTCCATAGAAAATACATTTTTTGCAGGCTAAACTATAATTGCCCGTAGCTCCTAAACTAAGCGTCCTAGAGCGATTTAGGCTTTAATCTGTGATCACTTTTTTTCCATAGAAAATACATTTTTTGCAGGCCAAACTATAATTGCCCGTAGCTCCTAAACTAAGCGTCCTAGACCGATTTAGGCTTTAATCTGTGATCACTTTTTTTTCCATAGAAAATACATTTTTTGCAGGCCAAACTATAATTGCCCGTAGCTCCTAAACTAAGCGTCCTAGAGCGATTTAGGCTTTAATCTGTGATCACTTTTTTTCCATAGAAAATACATTTTTTGCAGGCCAAACTATAATTGCCCGTAGCTCCAAAACTAAGCGTCCTAGACCGATTTAGGCTTTAATCTGTGATCACTTTTTTTTCCATAGAAAATACATTTTTTGTAGGCCAAACTATAATTGCCCGTAGCTCCTAAACTAAGCGTCCTAGAGCGATTTAGGCTTTAATCTGTGATCACTTTTTTTTCCATAGAAAATACATTTTTTGCAGGCCAAACTATAATTGCCAGTAGCTCCTAAACTAAGCGTCCTAGAGCGATTTAGGCTTTAATCTGTGATCACTTTTTTTCCATAGAAAATACATTTTTTGCAGGCCAAACTATAATTGCCCGTAGCTCCTAAACTAAGCGTCCTAGAGCGATTTAGGCTTTAATCTGTGATCACTTTTTTTTCCATAGAAAATACATTTTTTGCAGGCCAAACTATAATTGCCCGTAGCTCCTAAACTAAGCGTCCTAGAGCGATTTAGGCTTTAATCTGTGATCACTTTTTTTTCCATAGAAAATACATTTTTTGCAGGCCAAACTATAATTGCCCGTAGCTCCTAAACTAAGCGTCCTAGACCGATTTAGGCTTTAATCTGTGATCACTTTTTTTTCCATAGAAAATACATTTTTTGCAGGCCAAACTATAATTGCCCGTAGCTCCTAAACTAAGCGTCCTAGAGCGATTTAGGCTTTAATCTGTGATCACTTTTTTTCCATAGAAAATACATTTTTTGCAGGCCAAACTATAATTGCCCGTAGCTCCAAAACTAAGCGTCCTAGACCGATTTAGGCTTTAATCTGTGATCACTTTTTTTTCCATAGAAAATACATTTTTTGTAGGCCAAACTATAATTGCCCGTAGCTCCTAAACTAAGCGTCCTAGAGCGATTTAGGCTTTAATCTGTGATCACTTTTTTTTCCATAGAAAATACATTTTTTGCAGGCCAAACTATAATTGCCAGTAGCTCCTAAACTAAGCGTCCTAGAACGATTTAGGCTTTAATCTGTGATCACTTTTTTTCCATAGAAAATACATTTTTTGCAGGCCAAACTATAATTGCCCGTAGCTCCTAAACTAAGCGTCCTAGAGCGATTTAGGCTTTAATCTGTGATCACTTTTTTTTCCATAGAAAATACATTTTTTGCAGGCCAAACTATAATTGCCCGTAGCTCCTAAACTAAGCGTCCTAGAGCGATTTAGGCTTTAATCTGTGATCACTTTTTTTTCCATAGAAAATACATTTTTTGCAGGCCAAACTATAATTGCCCGTAGCTCCTAAACTAAGCGTCCTAGAGCGATTTAGGCTTTAATCTGTGATCACTTTTTTTCCATAGAAAATACATTTTTTGCAGGCCAAACTATAATTGCCCGTAGCTCCTAAACTAAGCGTCCTAGAGCGATTTAGGCTTTAATCTGTGATCACTTTTTTTTCCATAGAAAATACATTTTTTGCAGGCCAAACTATAATTGCCCGTAGCTCCTAAACTAAGCGTCCTAGAGCGATTTAGGCTTTAATCTGTGATCACTTTTTTTTCCATAGAAAATACATTTTTTGCAGGCCAAACTATAATTGCCCGTAGCTCCTAAACTAAGCGTCCTAGACCGATTTAGGCTTTAATCTGTGATCACTTTTTTTCCATAGAAAATACATTTTTTGCAGGCCAAACTATAATTGCCCGTAGCTCCTAAACTAAGCGTCCTAGAGCGATTTAGGCTTTAATCTGTGATCACTTTTTTTTCCATAGAAAATACATTTTTTGCAGGCCAAACTATAATTGCCCGTAGCTCCTAAACTAAGCGTCCTAGAGCGATTTAGGCTTTAATCTGTGATCACTTTTTTTTCCATAGAAAATACATTTTTTGCAGGCCAAACTATAATTGCCCGTAGCTCCTAAACTAAGCGTCCTAGACCGATTTAGGCTTTAATCTGTGATCACTTTTTTTTCCATAGAAAATACATTTTTTGTAGGCCAAACTATAATTGCCCGTAGCTCCTAAACTAAGCGTCCTAGAGCGATTTAGGCTTTAATCTGTGATCACTTTTTTTCCATAGAAAATACATTTTTTGCAGGCCAAACTATAATTGCCCGTAGCTCCTAAACTAAGCGTCCTAGAGCGATTTAGGCTTTAATCTGTGATCACTTTTTTTTCCATAGAAAATACATTTTTTGCAGGCTAAACTATAATTGCCCGTAGCTCCTAAACTAAGCGTCCTAGAGCGATTTAGGCTTTAATCTGTGATCACTTTTTTTCCATAGAAAATACATTTTTTGCAGGCCAAACTATAATTGCCCGTAGCTCCTAAACTAAGCGTCCTAGACCGATTTAGGCTTTAATCTGTGATCACTTTTTTTTCCATAGAAAATACATTTTTTGCAGGCCAAACTATAATTGCCCGTAGCTCCTAAACTAAGCGTCCTAGAGCGATTTAGGCTTTAATCTGTGATCACTTTTTTTCCATAGAAAATACATTTTTTGCAGGCCAAACTATAATTGCCCGTAGCTCCAAAACTAAGCGTCCTAGACCGATTTAGGCTTTAATCTGTGATCACTTTTTTTTCCATAGAAAATACATTTTTTGTAGGCCAAACTATAATTGCCCGTAGCTCCTAAACTAAGCGTCCTAGAGCGATTTAGGCTTTAATCTGTGATCACTTTTTTTTCCATAGAAAATACATTTTTTGCAGGCCAAACTATAATTGCCAGTAGCTCCTAAACTAAGCGTCCTAGAGCGATTTAGGCTTTAATCTGTGATCACTTTTTTTCCATAGAAAATACATTTTTTGCAGGCCAAACTATAATTGCCCGTAGCTCCTAAACTAAGCGTCCTAGACCGATTTAGGCTTTAATCTGTGATCACTTTTTTTTCCATAGAAAATAAATTTTTTGCAGGCCAAACTATAATTGCCCGTAGCTCCTAAACTAAGCGTCCTAGACCGATTTAGGCTTTAATCTGTGATCACTTTTTTTTCCATAGAAAATACATTTTTTGCAGGCCAAACTATAATTGCCCGTAGCTCCTAAACTAAGCGTCCTAGAGCGATTTAGGCTTTAATCTGTGATCACTTTTTTTTCCATAGAAAATACATTTTTTGCAGGCCAAACTATAATTGCCCGTAGCTCCTAAACTAAGCGTCCTAGAGCGATTTAGGCTTTAATCTGTGATCACTTTTTTTTCCATAGAAAATACATTTTTTGCAGGCCAAACTATAATTGCCCGTAGCTCCTAAACTAAGCGTCCTAGACCGATTTAGGCTTTAATCTGTGATCACTTTTTTTTCCATAGAAAATACATTTTTTGCAGGCCAAACTATAATTGCCCGTAGCTCCTAAACTAAGCGTCCTAGAGCGATTTAGGCTTTAATCTGTGATCACTTTTTTTTCCATAGAAAATACATTTTTTGCAGGCCAAACTATAATTGCCCGTAGCTCCTAAACTAAGCGTCCTAGAGCGATTTAGGCTTTAATCTGTGATCACTTTTTTTTCCATAGAAAATACATTTTTTGCAGGCCAAACTATAATTGCCCGTAGCTCCTAAACTAAGCGTCCTAGAGCGATTTAGGCCTTAATCTGTGATCACTTTTTTTTCCATACAAAATACATTTTTTGCAGGCCAAACTATAATTGCCCGTAGCTCCTAAACTAAGCGTCCTAGAGCGATTTAGGCTTTAATCTGTGATCACTTTTTTTTCCATAGAAAATACATTTTTTGCAGGCTAAACTATAATTGCCCGTAGCTCCTAAACTAAGCGTCCTAGAGCGATTTAGGCTTTAATCTGTGATCACTTTTTTTCCATAGAAAATACATTTTTTGCAGGCCAAACTATAATTGCCCGTAGCTCCTAAACTAAGCGTCCTAGACCGATTTAGGCTTTAATCTGTGATCACTTTTTTTTCCATAGAAAATACATTTTTTGCAGGCCAAACTATAATTGCCCGTAGCTCCTAAACTAAGCGTCCTAGAGCGATTTAGGCTTTAATCTGTGATCACTTTTTTTCCATAGAAAATACATTTTTTGCAGGCCAAACTATAATTGCCCGTAGCTCCAAAACTAAGCGTCCTAGACCGATTTAGGCTTTAATCTGTGATCACTTTTTTTTCCATAGAAAATACATTTTTTGTAGGCCAAACTATAATTGCCCGTAGCTCCTAAACTAAGCGTCCTAGAGCGATTTAGGCTTTAATCTGTGATCACTTTTTTTTCCATAGAAAATACATTTTTTGCAGGCCAAACTATAATTGCCAGTAGCTCCTAAACTAAGCGTCCTAGAGCGATTTAGGCTTTAATCTGTGATCACTTTTTTTCCATAGAAAATACATTTTTTGCAGGCCAAACTATAATTGCCCGTAGCTCCTAAACTAAGCGTCCTAGACCGATTTAGGCTTTAATCTGTGATCACTTTTTTTTCCATAGAAAATACATTTTTTGCAGGCCAAACTATAATTGCCCGTAGCTCCTAAACTAAGCGTCCTAGAGCGATTTAGGCCTTAATCTGTGATCACTTTTTTTTCCATACAAAATACATTTTTTGCAGGCCAAACTATAATTGCCCGTAGCTCCTAAACTAAGCGTCCTAGAGCGATTTAGGCCTTAATCTGTGATCACTTTTTTTTCCATACAAAATACATTTTTTGCAGGCCAAACTATAATTGCCCGTAGCTCCTAAACTAAGCGTCCTAGAGCGATTTAGGCCTTAATCTGTGATCACTTTTTTTTCCATACAAAATACATTTTTTGCAGGCCAAACTATAATTGCCCGTAGCTCCTAAACTAAGCGTCCTAGAGCGATTTAGGCTTTAATCTGTGATCACTTTTTTTTCCATAGAAAATACATTTTTTGCAGGCCAAACTATAATTGCCCGTAGCTCCTAAACTAAGCGTCCTAGAGCCATTTAGGCCTTAATCTGTGATCACTTTTTTTTCCATACAAAATACATTTTTTGCAGGCCAAACTATAATTGCCCGTAGCTCCTAAACTAAGCGTCCTAGAGCGATTTAGGCTTTAATCTGTGATCACTTTTTTTTCCATAGAAAATACATTTTTTGCAGGCCAAACTATAATTGCCCGTAGCTCCTAAACTAAGCGTCCTAGACCGATTTAGGCTTTAATCTGTGATCACTTTTTTTTCCATAGAAAATACATTTTTTGCAGGCCAAACTATAATTGCCCGTAGCTCCTAAACTAAGCGTCCTAGAGCGATTTAGGCCTTAATCTGTGATCACTTTTTTTTCCATACAAAATACATTTTTTGCAGGCCAAACTATAATTGCCCGTAGCTCCTAAACTAAGCGCCCTAGAGCGATTTAGGCTTTAATCTGTGATCACTTTTTTTTCCATAGAAAATACATTTTTTGCAGGCCAAACTATAATTGCCCGTAGCTCCTAAACTAAGCGTCCTAGAGCGATTTAGGCCTTAATCTGTGATCACTTTTTTTTCCATACAAAATACATTTTTTGCAGGCCAAACTATAATTGCCCGTAGCTCCTAAACTAAGCGTCCTAGAGCGATTTAGGCCTTAATCTGTGATCACTTTTTTTTCCATAGAAAATAAATTTTTTGTAGGCCAAACTATAATTGCCCGTAGCTCCTAAACTAAGCGTCCTAGAGCGATTTAGGCTTTAATCTGTGATCACTTTTTTTTCATAGAAAATACATTTTTTGCAGGCCAAACTATAATTGCCCGTAGCTCCTAAACTAAGCGTCCTAGAGCGATTTAGGCCTTAATCTGTGATCACTTTTTTTTCCATACAAAATACATTTTTTGCAGGCCAAACTATAATTGCCCGTAGCTCCTAAACTAAGCGTCCTAGAGCGATTTAGGCCTTAATCTGTGATCACTTTTTTTTCCATACAAAATACATTTTTTGCAGGCCAAACTATAATTGCCCGTAGCTCCTAAACTAAGCGTCCTAGAGCGATTTAGGCCTTAATCTGTGATCACTTTTTTTTCCATACAAAATAAATTTTTTGCAGGCCAAACTATAATTGCCCGTAGCTCCTAAACTAAGCGTCCTAGAGCGATTTAGGCCTTAATCTGTGATCACTTTTTTTTCCATACAAAATACATTTTTTGCAGGCCAAACTATAATTGCCCGTAGCTCCTAAACTAAGCGTCCTAGAGCGATTTACGCCTTAATCTGTGATCAATTTTTTTCCATAGAAAATACATTTTTTGCAGGCCAAACTATAATTTCCCATAGCTCCTAAACTAAGCGTCCTAGAGCGATTTAGGCCTTAATCTGTGATCACTTTTTTTTCCACAGAAAACACATTTTTTGTAGGCCAAACTATAATTGCCCGTAGCTCCTAAACTAAGCGTCCTAGAGCGATTTAGGCCTTAATCTGTGATCACTTTTTTTTCCATAGAAAATCCATTTTTTGTAGGCCAAACTATAATTGCCCGTTGCTCCTAAACTAAGCGTCCTAGAGCGATTTAGGCCTTAATCTGTGATCACTTTTTTTTCCATAGAAAATCCATTTTTTGTAGGCCAAACTATAATTTCCCATAGCTCCTAAACTAAGCGTCCTAGAGCGATTTAGGCCTTAATCTGTGATCACTTTTTTTTCCATAGAAAACACATTTTTTGTAGGCCAAACTATAATTGCCCGTAGCTCCTAAACTAAGCGTCCTAGAGCGATTTAGGCTTTAATCTGTGATCACTTTTTTTCCATAGAAAATACATTTTTTGCAGGCCAAACTATAATTTCCCATAGCTCCTAAACTAAGCGTCCTAGAGCGATTTAGGCCTTAATCTGTGATCACTTTTTTTTCCATAGAAATACATTTTTTGCAGGCCAAACTATAATTGCCCGTAGCTCCTAAACTAAGCGTCCTAGAGCGATTTACGCCTTAATCTGTGATCACTTTTTTTTCATAGAAAATACATTTTTTGCAGGCCAAACTATAATTGCCCGTAGCTCCTAAACTAAGCGTCCTAGAGCGATTTAGGCCTTAATCTGTGATCACTTTTTTTTCCATACAAAATACATTTTTTGCAGGCCAAACTATAATTGCCCGTAGCTCCTAAACTAAGCGTCCTAGAGCGATTTAGGCCTTAATCTGTGATCACTTTTTTTTCCATACAAAATACATTTTTTGCAGGCCAAACTATAATTGCCCGTAGCTCCTAAACTAAGCGTCCTAGAGCGATTTAGGCCTTAATCTGTGATCACTTTTTTTTCCATACAAAATACATTTTTTGCAGGCCAAACTATAATTGCCCGTAGCTCCTAAACTAAGCGTCCTAGAGCGATTTAGGCTTTAATCTGTGATCACTTTTTTTCCATAGAAAATACATTTTTTGCAGGCCAAACTATAATTTCCCATAGCTCCTAAACTAAGCGTCCTAGAGCGATTTAGGCCTTAATCTGTGATCACCTGCAAAAAATACATTTTTTGCAGGCCAAACTATAATTGCCCGTAGCTCCTAAACTAAGCGTCCTAGAGCGATTTAGGCCTTAATCTGTGATCACTTTTTTTTCCATAGAAAACACATTTTTTGTAGGCCAAACTATAATTGCCCGTAGCTCCTAAACTAAGCGTCCTAGAGCGATTTACGCCTTAATCTGTGATCACTTTTTTTTCCATAGAAAATACATTTTTTGTGGGCCAAACTATAATTGCCCGTAGCTCCTAAACTAAGCGTCCTAGAGCGATTTAGGCCTTAATCTGTGATCACTTTTTTTTTCCATAGAAAACACATTTTTTGTAGGCCAAACTATAATTGCCCGTAGCTCCTAAACTAAGCGTCCTAGAGCGATTTAGGCCTTAATCTGTGATCACTTTTTTTTCCATAGAAAATCCATTTTTTGTAGGCCAAACTATAATTGCCCGTAGCTCCTAAACTAAGCGTCCTAGAGCGATTTACGCCTTAATCTGTGATCACTTTTTTTTCCATAGAAAACACATTTTTTGTAGGCCAAACTATAATTGCCCGTAGCTCCTAAACTAAGCGTCCTAGAGCGATTTACGCCTTAATCTGTGATCACTTTTTTTTTACATACAAAATACATTTTTTGTAGGCCAAACTATAATTGCCCGTAGCTCCTAAACTAAGCGTCCTAGAGCGATTTAGGCCTTAATCTGTGATCACTTTTTTTCCATAGAAAATACGTTTTTTGCAGGCCAAACTATAATTGCCCGTAGCTCCTAAACTAAGCGTCCTAGAGCGATTTAGGCCTTAATCTGTGATCACTTTTTTTTCCATAGAAAATACATTTTTTGTAGGCCAAACTATAATTGCCCGTAGCTCCTAAACTAAGCGTCGTAGAGCGATTTAGGCATTAATCTGTAATACATTTTTTGTAGGCCAAACTATAATTGCCCGTAGCTCCTAAACTAAGCGTCCTAGAGCGATTTAGGCCTTAATCTGTGATCACTTTTTTTTCCATAGAAAACACATTTTTTGTAGGCCAAACTATAATTGCCCGTAGCTCCTAAACTAAGCGTCCTAGAGCGATTTAGGCCTTAATCTGTGATCACTTTTTTTTCCATAGAAAACACATTTTTTGTAGGCCAAACTATAATTGCCCGTAGCTCCTAAACTAAGCGTCCTAGAGCGATTTACGCCTTAATCTGTGATCACTTTTTTTTTCCATAGAAAACACATTTTTTGTAGGCCAAACTATAATTGCCCGTAGCTCCTAAACTAAGCGTCCTAGAGCGATTTACGCCTTAATCTGTGATCACTTTTTTTTTACATACAAAATACATTTTTTGTAGGCCAAACTATAATTGCCCGTAGCTCCTAAACTAAGCGTCCTAGAGCGATTTAGGCCTTAATCTGTGATCACTTTTTTTCCATAGAAAATACGTTTTTTGCAGGCCAAACTATAATTGCCCGTAGCTCCTAAACTAAGCGTCCTAGAGCGATTTAGGCCTTAATCTGTGATCACTTTTTTTTCCATAGAAAATACATTTTTTGTAGGCCAAACTATAATTGCCCGTAGCTCCTAAACTAAGCGTCCTAGAGCGATTTAGGCATTAATCTGTAATACATTTTTTGTAGGCCAAACTATAATTGCCCGTAGCTCCTAAACTAAGCGTCCTAGAGCGATTTAGGCCTTAATCTGTGATCACTTTTTTCCCATACAAAATACATTTTTTGCAGGCCAAACTATAATTGCCCGTAGCTCCTAAACTAAGCGTCCTAGAGCGATTTAGGCCTTAATCTGTGATCACTTTTTTTTCCATAGAAAATACATTTTTTGTAGGCCAAACTATAATTGCCCGTAGCTCCTAAACTAAGCGTCCTAGAGCGATTTAGGCATTAATCTGTGATCACTTTTTTTTTCCATACAAAATACATTTTTTGCAGGCCAAACTATAATTGCCCGTAGCTCCTAAACTACGCGTCCTAGAGCGATTTAGGCCTTAATCTGTGATCACCTTTTTTTTCCATAGAAAATAAATTTTTTGTAGGCCAAACTATAATTGCCCGTAGCTCCTAAACTAAGCGTCCTAGAGCGATTTAGGCCTTAATCTGTGATCACTTTTTTTTCCATAGAAAATAAATTTTTTGTAGGCCAAACTATAATTGCCCGTAGCTCCTAAACTAAGCGTCCTAGAGCGATTTAGGCCTTAATCTGTGATCACTTTTTTTTCCATACAAAATACATTTTTTGTAGGCCAAACTATAATTGCCCGTAGCTCCTAAACTAAGTGTCCTAGAGCGATTTAGGCCTTAATCTGTGATCACTTTTTTTTCCATACAAAATACATTTTTTGCAGGCCAAACTATAATTGCCCGTAGCTCCTAAACTAAGCGTCCTAGAGCGATTTAGGCCTTAATCTGTGATCACTTTTTGTACCATACAAAATACATTTTTTGCAGGCCAAACTATAATTGCCCGTAGCTCCTAAACTAAGCCTCCTAGAGCGATTTAGGCCTTAATCTGTGATCACTTTTTTTTCCATACAAAATACATTTTTTGTAGGCCAAACTATAATTGCCCGTAGCTCCTAAACTAAGCGTCTTACAGCGATTTAGGCCTTAATCTGTGATCACTTTTTTTTCCATACAAAATACATTTTTTGCAGGCCAAACTATAATTGCCCGTAGCTCCTAAACTAAGCGTCCTAGAGCGATTTAGGCCTTAATCTGTGATCACTTTTTTTCCCATACAAAATACATTTTTTGCAGGCCAAACTATAATTGCCCGTAGCTCCTAAACTAAGCGCCCTAGAGCGATTTAGGCCTTAATCTGTGATCACTTTTTTTTCCATACAAAATACATTTTTTGCAAGCCAAACTATAATTGCCCGTAGCTCCTAAACTAAGCGTCCTAGAGCGATTTAGGCCTTAATCTGTGATCACTTTTTTTTTCCATAGAAAACACATTTTTTGTAGGCCAAACTATAATTGCCCGTAGCTCCTAAACTAAGCGTCCTAGAGCGATTTAGGCCTTAATCTGTGATCACTTTTTTTTCCATAGAAAATCCATTTTTTGTAGGCCAAACTATAATTGCCCGTAGCTCCTAAACTAAGCGTCCTAGAGCGATTTACGCCTTAATCTGTGATCACTTTTTTTTCCATAGAAAACACATTTTTTGTAGGCCAAACTATAATTGCCCGTAGCTCCTAAACTAAGCGTCCTAGAGCGATTTAGGCCTTAATCTGTGATCACTTTTTTTCCATAGAAAATACATTTTTTGCAGGCCAAACTATAATTGCCCGTAGCTCCTAAACTAAGCGTCCTAGAGCGATTTAGGCCTTAATCTGTGATCACTTTTTTTTCCATAGAAAATACATTTTTTGTAGGCCAAACTATAATTGCCCGTAGCTCCTAAACTAAGCGTCCTAGAGCGATTTAGGCCTTAATCTGTGATCACTTTTTTTCCATACAAAATACATTTTTTGTAGGCCAAACTATAATTGCCCGTAGCTCCTAAACTAAGCGTCCTAGAGCGATTTAGGCCTTAATCTGTGATCACTTTTTTTTCCATAGAAAATACATTTTTTGTAGGCCAAACTATAATTGCCCGTAGCTCCTAAACTAAGCGTCCTAGAGCGATTTAGGCCTTAATCTGTGATCACTTTTTTTCCATACAAAATACATTTTTTGCAGGCCAAACTATAATTGCCCGTAGCTCCTAAACTAAGCGTCCTAGAGCGATTTAGGCCTTAATCTGTGATCACTTTTTTTTCCATAGAAAATCCTTTTTTTGTAGGCCAAACTATAATTTCCCATAGCTCCTAAACTAAGCGTCCTAGAGCGATTTAGGCCTTAATCTGTGATCACTTTTTTTTTACATACAAAATACATTTTTTGCAGGCCAAACTATAATTGCCCGTAGCTCCTAAACTAAGCGTCCTAGAGCGATTTACGCCTTAATCTGTGATCACTTTTTTTTCCATAGAAAACACATTTTTTGTAGGCCAAACTATAATTGCCCGTAGCTCCTAAACTAAGCGTCCTAGAGCGATTTAGGCCTTAATCTGTGATCACTTTTTTTCCATAGAAAATACATTTTTTGCAGGCCAAACTATAATTGCCCGTAGCTCCTAAACTAAGCGTCCTAGAGCGATTTAGGCCTTAATCTGTGATCACTTTTTTTTCCATAGAAAATACATTTTTTGTAGGCCAAACTATAATTGCCCGTAGCTCCTAAACTAAGCGTCCTAGAGCGATTTAGGCTTTAATCTGTGATCACTTTTTTTTCCATAGAAAATCCATTTTTTGTAGGCCAAACTATAATTGCCCGTAGCTCCTAAACTAAGCGTCCTAGAGCGATTTAGGCCTTAATCTGTGATCACTTTTTTCCCCATAGAAAATACATTTTTTGTAGGCCAAACTATAATTGCCCGTAGCTCCTAAACTAAGCGTCCTAGAGCGATTTAGGCCTTAATCTGTGATCACTTTTTTTTTCCATAGAAAATACATTTTTTGTAGGCCAAACTATAATTGCCCGTAGCTCCTAAACTAAGCGTCCTAGAGCGATTTAGGCCTTAATCTGTGATCATTTTTTTTCCCATACAAAATACATTTTTTGCAGGCCAAACTATAATTGCCCGTAGCTCCTAAACTAAGCGTCCTAGAGCGATTTAGGCCTTAATCTGTGATCACTTTTTTTTCCATACAAAATACATTTTTTGTAGGCCAAACTATAATTGCCCGTAGCTCCTAAACTAAGCGTCTTAGAGCGATTTAGGCCTTAATCTGTGATCACTTTTTTTTCCATACAAAATACATTTTTTGCAGGCCAAACTATAATTGCCCGTAGCTCCTAAACTAAGCGTCCTAGAGCGATTTAGGCCTTAATCTGTGATCACTTTTTTTCCAAAAAAAATACATTTTTTGCAGGCCAAACTATAATTGCCCGTATCTCCTAAACTAAGCGTCCTAGAGCGATTTAGGCCTTAATCTGTGATCACTTTTTTTTCCATACAAAATACATTTTTTGTATGCCAAACTATAATTGCCCGTAGCTCCTAAACTAAGCGTCCTAGAGCGATTTAGGCCTTAATCTGTGATCACTTTTTTTTACATAAAAAAAACATTTTTTGTAGGCCAAACTATAATTGCCCGTAGCTCCTAAACTAAGCGTCCTAGAGCGATTTAGGCCTTAATCTGTGATCACTTTTTTTCCCATACAAAACACATTTTTTGTAGGCCAAACTACAATTGCCCGTAGCTCCTAAACTAAGCGTCCTAGAGCGATTTAGGCCTTAATCTGTGATCACTTTTTTTTCCATAGAAAATCCATTTTTTGTAGGCCAAACTATAATTGCCCGTAGCTCCTAAACTAAGCGTCCTAGAGCGATTTAGGCCTTAATCTGTGATCACTTTTTTTTCCATAGAAAACACATTTTTTGTAGGCCAAACTATAATTTCCCATAGCTCCTAAACTAAGCGTCCTAGAGCGATTTAGGCCTTAATCTGTGATCACTTTTTTTCCCATACAAAATACATTTTTTGCAGGCCAAACTATAATTGCCCGTAGCTCCTAAACTAAGCGTCCTAGAGCGATTTAGGCCTTAATCTGTGATCACTTTTTTTCCATAGAAAATCCATTTTTTGTAGGCCAAACTATAATTTCCCATAGCTCCTAAACTAAGCGTCCTAGAGCGATTTAGGCCTTAATCTGTGATCACTTTTTTTTTACATACAAAATACATTTTTTGCAGGCCAAACTATAATTGCCCGTAGCTCCTAAACTAAGCGTCCTAGAGCGACTTACGCCTTAATCTGTGATCACTTTTTTTTCCATGGAAAACACATTTTTTGTAGGCCAAACTATAATTGCCCGTAGCTCCTAAACTAAGCGTCCTAGAGCGATTTAGGCCTTAATCTGTGATCACTTTTTTTTCCATAGAAAACACATTTTTTGTAGGCCAAACTATAATTGCCCGTAGCTCCTAAACTAAGCGTCCTAGAGCGATTTAGGCATTAATCTGTGATCACTTCCCATAGCTCCTAAACTAAGCGTCCTAGAGCGATTTAGGCCTTAATCTGTGATCACTTTTTTTTCCATAGAAAATACATTTTTTGTAGGCCAAACTACAATTGCCCGTAGCTCCTAAACTAAGCGTCCTAGAGCGATTTAGGCTTTAATCTGTGATCACTTTTTTTTCCATAGAAAATCCATTTTTTGCAGGCCAAACTATAATTGCCCGTAGCTCCTAAACTAAGCGTCCTAGAGCGATTTAGGCCTTAATCTGTGATCTCTTTTTTTATTCCATACAAAATACATTTTTTGTGGGCAAACTATAATTGCCCGTAGCTCCTAAACTAAGCGTCCTAGAGCGATTTAGGCCTTAATCTGTTATCACTTTTTTTCCAAACAAAATACATTTTTTGCAGGCCAAACTATAATTGCCCGTAGCTCCTAAACTAAGCGTCCTAGAGCGATTTACGCCTTAATCTGTGATCACTTTTTTTTACATACAAAATACATTTTTTGCAGGCCAAACTATAATTGCCCGTAGCTCCTAAACTAAGCGTCCTAGAGCGATTTAGGCCTTAATCTGTGATCACTTTTTTTTCCATAGAAAATACATTTTTTGTACGCCAAACTATAATTGCCCGTAACTCCTAAACTAAGCGTCCTAGAGCGATTTAGGCCTTAATCTGTGATCACTTTTTTTCCCATAGAAAACACATTTTTTGCAGGCCAAACTATAATTGCCCGTAGCTCCTAAACTAAGCGTCCTAGAGCGATTTACGCCTTAATCTGTGATCACTTTTTTTTTACATACAAAATACATTTTTTGCAGGCCAAACTATAATTGCCCGTAGCTCCTAAACTAAGCGTCCTAGAGCGATTTAGGCCTTAATCTGTGATCACTTTTTTTCCCATGGAAAACACATTTTTTGTAGGCCAAACTATAATTGCCTGTAGCTCCTAAACTAAGCGTCCTAGAGCGATTTAGGCCTTAATCTGTGATCACTTTTTTTTTACATACAAAATACATTTTTTGCAGGCCAAACTATAATTGCCCGTAGCTCCTAAACTAAGCGTCCTAGAGCGATTTAGGCCTTAATCTGTGATCACTTTTTTTCCATAGAAAATCCATTTTTTGTAGGCCAAACTATAATTGCCTGTAGCTCCTAAACTAAGCGTCCTAGAGCGATTTAGGCCTTAATCTGTGATCACTTTTTTTCCCATAGAAAACACATTTTTTGCAGGCCAAACTATAATTGCCCGTAGCTCCTAAACTAAGCGTCCTAGAGCGATTTACGCCTTAATCTGTGATCACTTTTTTTTTACATACAAAATACATTTTTTGCAGGCCAAACTATAATTGCCCGTAGCTCCTAAACTAAGCGTCCTAGAGCGATTTAGGCCTTAATCTGTGATCACTTTTTTTCCCATAGAAAACACATTTTTTGCAGGCCAAACTATAATTGCCCGTAGCTCCTAAACTAAGCGTCCTAGAGCGATTTAGGCCTTAATCTGTGATCACTTTTTTTTTACATACAAAATACATTTTTTGCAGGCCAAACTATAATTGCCCGTAGCTCCTAAACTAAGCGTCCTAGAGCGATTTAGGCCTTAATCTGTGATCACTTTTTTTCCCATAGAAAACACATTTTTTGTAGGCCAAACTATAATTGCCTGTAGCTCCTAAACTAAGCGTCCTAGAGCGATTTAGGCCTTAATCTGTGATCACTTTTTTTTTACATACAAAATACATTTTTTGCAGGCCAAACTATAATTGCCCGTAGCTCCTAAACTAAGCGTCCTAGAGCGATTTAGGCCTTAATCTGTGATCACTTTTTTTCCATAGAAAATCCATTTTTTGTAGGCCAAACTATAATTGCCTGTAGCTCCTAAACTAAGCGTCCTAGAGCGATTTAGGCCTTAATCTGTGATCACTTTTTTTCCCATAGAAAACACATTTTTTGCAGGCCAAACTATAATTGCCCGTAGCTCCTAAACTAAGCGTCCTAGAGCGATTTACGCCTTAATCTGTGATCACTTTTTTTTTACATACAAAATACATTTTTTGCAGGCCAAACTATAATTGCCCGTAGCTCCTAAACTAAGCGTCCTAGAGCGATTTAGGCCTTAATCTGTGATCACTTTTTTTCCCATAGAAAACACATTTTTTGCAGGCCAAACTATAATTGCCCGTAGCTCCTAAACTAAGCGTCCTAGAGCGATTTACGCCTTAATCTGTGATCACTTTTTTTTACATACAAAATACATTTTTTGCAGGCCAAACTATAATTGCCCGTAGCTCCTAAACTAAGCGTCCTAGAGCGATTTAGGCTTTAATCTGTGATCACTTTTTTTCCCATAGAAAACACATTTTTTGTAGGCCAAACTATAATTGCCTGTAGCTCCTAAACTAAGCGTCCTAGAGCGATTTAGGCCTTAATCTGTGATCACTTTTTTTTTCCATAGAAAATACATTTTTTGTAGGCCAAACTATAATTGCCCGTAGCTCCTAAACTAAGCGTCCTAGAGCGATTGAGGCCTTAATCTGTGATCACTTTTTTCCATAGAAAATCCATTTTTTGTAGGCCAAACTATAATTGCCCGTAGCTCCTAAACTAAGCGTCCTAGAGCGATTTACGCCTTAATCTGTGATCACTTTTTTTTCCATAGAAAATACATTTTTTGCAGGCCAAACTATAATTGCCCGTAGCTCCTAAACTAAGCGTCCTAGAGCGATTTAGGCCTTAATCTGTGATCACTTTTTTTCCCATAGAAAATACATTTTTTTGTAGGCCAAACTATAATTGCCCGTAGCTCCTAAACTAAGCGTCCTAGAGCGATTTAGGCCTTAATCTGTGATCACTTTTTTTTCCATAGAAAATACATTTTTTGTAGGCCAAACTATAATTGCCCGTAGCTCCTAAACTAAGCGTCCTAGAGCGATTTAGGCTTTAATCTGTGATCACTTTTTTTTCCATAGAAAATCCATTTTTTGTAGGCCAAACTATAATTGCCCGTAGCTCCTAAACTAAGCGTCCTAGAGCGATTTAGGCCTTAATCTGTGATCACTTTTTTCCCCATAGAAAATACATTTTTTGTAGGCCAAACTATAATTGCCCGTAGCTCCTAAACTAAGCGTCCTAGAGCGATTTAGGCCTTAATCTGTGATCACTTTTTTTTTCCATAGAAAATACATTTTTTGTAGGCCAAACTATAATTGCCCGTAGCTCCTAAACTAAGCGTCCTAGAGCGATTTAGGCCTTAATCTGTGATCATTTTTTTTCCCATACAAAATACATTTTTTGCAGGCCAAACTATAATTGCCCGTAGCTCCTAAACTAAGCGTCCTAGAGCGATTTAGGCCTTAATCTGTGATCACTTTTTTTTCCATACAAAATACATTTTTTGTAGGCCAAACTATAATTGCCCGTAGCTCCTAAACTAAGCGTCTTAGAGCGATTTAGGCCTTAATCTGTGATCACTTTTTTTTCCATACAAAATACATTTTTTGCAGGCCAAACTATAATTGCCCGTAGCTCCTAAACTAAGCGTCCTAGAGCGATTTAGGCCTTAATCTGTGATCACTTTTTTTCCAAAAAAAATACATTTTTTGCAGGCCAAACTATAATTGCCCGTATCTCCTAAACTAAGCGTCCTAGAGCGATTTAGGCCTTAATCTGTGATCACTTTTTTTTCCATACAAAATACATTTTTTGTATGCCAAACTATAATTGCCCGTAGCTCCTAAACTAAGCGTCCTAGAGCGATTTAGGCCTTAATCTGTGATCACTTTTTTTTACATAAAAAAAACATTTTTTGTAGGCCAAACTATAATTGCCCGTAGCTCCTAAACTAAGCGTCCTAGAGCGATTTAGGCCTTAATCTGTGATCACTTTTTTTCCCATACAAAACACATTTTTTGTAGGCCAAACTACAATTGCCCGTAGCTCCTAAACTAAGCGTCCTAGAGCGATTTAGGCCTTAATCTGTGATCACTTTTTTTTCCATAGAAAATCCATTTTTTGTAGGCCAAACTATAATTGCCCGTAGCTCCTAAACTAAGCGTCCTAGAGCGATTTAGGCCTTAATCTGTGATCACTTTTTTTTCCATAGAAAACACATTTTTTGTAGGCCAAACTATAATTTCCCATAGCTCCTAAACTAAGCGTCCTAGAGCGATTTAGGCCTTAATCTGTGATCACTTTTTTTCCCATACAAAATACATTTTTTGCAGGCCAAACTATAATTGCCCGTAGCTCCTAAACTAAGCGTCCTAGAGCGATTTAGGCCTTAATCTGTGATCACTTTTTTTCCATAGAAAATCCATTTTTTGTAGGCCAAACTATAATTTCCCATAGCTCCTAAACTAAGCGTCCTAGAGCGATTTAGGCCTTAATCTGTGATCACTTTTTTTTTACATACAAAATACATTTTTTGCAGGCCAAACTATAATTGCCCGTAGCTCCTAAACTAAGCGTCCTAGAGCGACTTACGCCTTAATCTGTGATCACTTTTTTTTCCATGGAAAACACATTTTTTGTAGGCCAAACTATAATTGCCCGTAGCTCCTAAACTAAGCGTCCTAGAGCGATTTAGGCCTTAATCTGTGATCACTTTTTTTTCCATAGAAAACACATTTTTTGTAGGCCAAACTATAATTGCCCGTAGCTCCTAAACTAAGCGTCCTAGAGCGATTTAGGCATTAATCTGTGATCACTTCCCATAGCTCCTAAACTAAGCGTCCTAGAGCGATTTAGGCCTTAATCTGTGATCACTTTTTTTTCCATAGAAAATACATTTTTTGTAGGCCAAACTACAATTGCCCGTAGCTCCTAAACTAAGCGTCCTAGAGCGATTTAGGCTTTAATCTGTGATCACTTTTTTTTCCATAGAAAATCCATTTTTTGCAGGCCAAACTATAATTGCCCGTAGCTCCTAAACTAAGCGTCCTAGAGCGATTTAGGCCTTAATCTGTGATCTCTTTTTTTATTCCATACAAAATACATTTTTTGTGGGCAAACTATAATTGCCCGTAGCTCCTAAACTAAGCGTCCTAGAGCGATTTAGGCCTTAATCTGTTATCACTTTTTTTCCAAACAAAATACATTTTTTGCAGGCCAAACTATAATTGCCCGTAGCTCCTAAACTAAGCGTCCTAGAGCGATTTACGCCTTAATCTGTGATCACTTTTTTTTACATACAAAATACATTTTTTGCAGGCCAAACTATAATTGCCCGTAGCTCCTAAACTAAGCGTCCTAGAGCGATTTAGGCCTTAATCTGTGATCACTTTTTTTTCCATAGAAAATACATTTTTTGTACGCCAAACTATAATTGCCCGTAACTCCTAAACTAAGCGTCCTAGAGCGATTTAGGCCTTAATCTGTGATCACTTTTTTTCCCATAGAAAACACATTTTTTGCAGGCCAAACTATAATTGCCCGTAGCTCCTAAACTAAGCGTCCTAGAGCGATTTACGCCTTAATCTGTGATCACTTTTTTTTTACATACAAAATACATTTTTTGCAGGCCAAACTATAATTGCCCGTAGCTCCTAAACTAAGCGTCCTAGAGCGATTTAGGCCTTAATCTGTGATCACTTTTTTTCCCATGGAAAACACATTTTTTGTAGGCCAAACTATAATTGCCTGTAGCTCCTAAACTAAGCGTCCTAGAGCGATTTAGGCCTTAATCTGTGATCACTTTTTTTTTACATACAAAATACATTTTTTGCAGGCCAAACTATAATTGCCCGTAGCTCCTAAACTAAGCGTCCTAGAGCGATTTAGGCCTTAATCTGTGATCACTTTTTTTCCATAGAAAATCCATTTTTTGTAGGCCAAACTATAATTGCCTGTAGCTCCTAAACTAAGCGTCCTAGAGCGATTTAGGCCTTAATCTGTGATCACTTTTTTTCCCATAGAAAACACATTTTTTGCAGGCCAAACTATAATTGCCCGTAGCTCCTAAACTAAGCGTCCTAGAGCGATTTACGCCTTAATCTGTGATCACTTTTTTTTTACATACAAAATACATTTTTTGCAGGCCAAACTATAATTGCCCGTAGCTCCTAAACTAAGCGTCCTAGAGCGATTTAGGCCTTAATCTGTGATCACTTTTTTTCCCATAGAAAACACATTTTTTGCAGGCCAAACTATAATTGCCCGTAGCTCCTAAACTAAGCGTCCTAGAGCGATTTAGGCCTTAATCTGTGATCACTTTTTTTTTACATACAAAATACATTTTTTGCAGGCCAAACTATAATTGCCCGTAGCTCCTAAACTAAGCGTCCTAGAGCGATTTAGGCCTTAATCTGTGATCACTTTTTTTCCCATAGAAAACACATTTTTTGTAGGCCAAACTATAATTGCCTGTAGCTCCTAAACTAAGCGTCCTAGAGCGATTTAGGCCTTAATCTGTGATCACTTTTTTTTTACATACAAAATACATTTTTTGCAGGCCAAACTATAATTGCCCGTAGCTCCTAAACTAAGCGTCCTAGAGCGATTTAGGCCTTAATCTGTGATCACTTTTTTTCCATAGAAAATCCATTTTTTGTAGGCCAAACTATAATTGCCTGTAGCTCCTAAACTAAGCGTCCTAGAGCGATTTAGGCCTTAATCTGTGATCACTTTTTTTCCCATAGAAAACACATTTTTTGCAGGCCAAACTATAATTGCCCGTAGCTCCTAAACTAAGCGTCCTAGAGCGATTTACGCCTTAATCTGTGATCACTTTTTTTTTACATACAAAATACATTTTTTGCAGGCCAAACTATAATTGCCCGTAGCTCCTAAACTAAGCGTCCTAGAGCGATTTAGGCCTTAATCTGTGATCACTTTTTTTCCCATAGAAAACACATTTTTTGCAGGCCAAACTATAATTGCCCGTAGCTCCTAAACTAAGCGTCCTAGAGCGATTTACGCCTTAATCTGTGATCACTTTTTTTTACATACAAAATACATTTTTTGCAGGCCAAACTATAATTGCCCGTAGCTCCTAAACTAAGCGTCCTAGAGCGATTTAGGCTTTAATCTGTGATCACTTTTTTTCCCATAGAAAACACATTTTTTGTAGGCCAAACTATAATTGCCTGTAGCTCCTAAACTAAGCGTCCTAGAGCGATTTAGGCCTTAATCTGTGATCACTTTTTTTTTCCATAGAAAATACATTTTTTGTAGGCCAAACTATAATTGCCCGTAGCTCCTAAACTAAGCGTCCTAGAGCGATTGAGGCCTTAATCTGTGATCACTTTTTTCCATAGAAAATCCATTTTTTGTAGGCCAAACTATAATTGCCCGTAGCTCCTAAACTAAGCGTCCTAGAGCGATTTACGCCTTAATCTGTGATCACTTTTTTTTCCATAGAAAATACATTTTTTGCAGGCCAAACTATAATTGCCCGTAGCTCCTAAACTAAGCGTCCTAGAGCGATTTAGGCCTTAATCTGTGATCACTTTTTTTCCCATAGAAAATACATTTTTTTGTAGGCCAAACTATAATTGCCCGTAGCTCCTAAACTAAGCGTCCTAGAGCGATTTAGGCCTTAATCTGTGATCACTTTTTTTCCCATAGAAAATACATTTTTTTGTAGGCCAAACTATAATTGCCCGTAGCTCCTAAACTAAGCGTCCTAGAGCGATTTAGGCCTTAATCTGTGATCACTTTTTTTCCCATAGAAAATACATTTTTTTGTAGGCCAAACTATAATTGCCCGTAGCTCCTAAACTAAGCGTCCTAGAGCGATTTACGCCTTAATCTGTGATCACTTTTTTTTACATACAAAATACATTTTTTGCAGGCCAAACTATAATTGCCCGTAGCTCCTAAACTAAGCGTCCTAGAGCGATTTAGGCTTTAATCTGTGATCACTTTTTTTCCCATAGAAAACACATTTTTTGTAGGCCAAACTATAATTGCCTGTAGCTCCTAAACTAAGCGTCCTAGAGCGATTTAGGCCTTAATCTGTGATCACTTTTTTTTTCCATAGAAAATCCATTTTTTGTAGGCCAAACTATAATTGCCTGTAGCTCCTAAACTAAGCGTCCTAGAGCGATTTAGGCCTTAATCTGTGATCACTTTTTTTCCCATAGAAAACACATTTTTTGCAGGCCAAACTATAATTGCCCGTAGCTCCTAAACTAAGCGTCCTAGAGCGATTTAGGCCTTAATCTGTGATCACTTTTTTTTTACATACAAAATACATTTTTTGCAGGCCAAACTATAATTGCCCGTAGCTCCTAAACTAAGCGTCCTAGAGCGATTTAGGCCTTAATCTGTGATCACTTTTTTTCCCATAGAAAACACATTTTTTGCAGGCCAAACTATAATTGCCCGTAGCTCCTAAACTAAGCGTCCTAGAGCGATTTAGGCCTTAATCTGTGATCACTTTTTTTTTACATACAAAATACATTTTTTGCAGGCCAAACTATAATTGCCCGTAGCTCCTAAACTAAGCGTCCTAGAGCGATGTAGGCCTTAATCTGTGATCACTTTTTTTCCCATAGAAAACACATTTTTTGCAGGCCAAACTATAATTGCCCGTAGCTCCTAAACTAAGCGTCCTAGAGCGATTTAGGCCTTAATCTGTGATCACTTTTTTTTTACATACAAAATACATTTTTTGCAGGCCAAACTATAATTGCCCGTAGCTCCTAAACTAAGCGTCCTAGAGCGATTTAGGCCTTAATCTGTGATCACTTTTTTTCCCATAGAAAACACATTTTTTGCAGGCCAAACTATAATTGCCCGTAGCTCCTAAACTAAGCGTCCTAGAGCGATTTAGGCCTTAATCTGTGATCACTTTTTTTTTACATACAAAATACATTTTTTGCAGGCCAAACTATAATTGCCCGTAGCTCCTAAACTAAGCGTCCTAGAGCGATTTAGGCCTTAATCTGTGATCACTTTTTTTCCATAGAAAATCCATTTTTTGTAGGCCAAACTATAATTGCCTGTAGCTCCTAAACTAAGCGTCCTAGAGCGATTTAGGCCTTAATCTGTGATCACTTTTTTTCCCATAGAAAACACATTTTTTGCAGGCCAAACTATAATTGCCCGTAGCTCCTAAACTAAGCGTCCTAGAGCGATTTACGCCTTAATCTGTGATCACTTTTTTTTTACATACAAAATACATTTTTTGCAGGCCAAACTATAATTGCCCGTAGCTCCTAAACTAAGCGTCCTAGAGCGATTTAGGCCTTAATCTGTGATCACTTTTTTTCCCATAGAAAACACATTTTTTGCAGGCCAAACTATAATTGCCCGTAGCTCCTAAACTAAGCGTCCTAGAGCGATTTACGCCTTAATCTGTGATCACTTTTTTTTACATACAAAATACATTTTTTGCAGGCCAAACTATAATTGCCCGTAGCTCCTAAACTAAGCGTCCTAGAGCGATTTAGGCTTTAATCTGTGATCACTTTTTTTCCCATAGAAAACACATTTTTTGTAGGCCAAACTATAATTGCCTGTAGCTCCTAAACTAAGCGTCCTAGAGCGATTTAGGCCTTAATCTGTGATCACTTTTTTTTTCCATAGAAAATACATTTTTTGTAGGCCAAACTATAATTGCCCGTAGCTCCTAAACTAAGCGTCCTAGAGCGATTGAGGCCTTAATCTGTGATCACTTTTTTCCATAGAAAATCCATTTTTTGTAGGCCAAACTATAATTGCCCGTAGCTCCTAAACTAAGCGTCCTAGAGCGATTTACGCCTTAATCTGTGATCACTTTTTTTTCCATAGAAAATACATTTTTTGCAGGCCAAACTATAATTGCCCGTAGCTCCTAAACTAAGCGTCCTAGAGCGATTTAGGCCTTAATCTGTGATCACTTTTTTTCCCATAGAAAATACATTTTTTTGTAGGCCAAACTATAATTGCCCGTAGCTCCTAAACTAAGCGTCCTAGATCGATTTAGGCTTTAATCTGTGATCACTTTTTTTTCCATAGAAAATACATTTTTTGTAGGCCAAACTATAATTGCCCGTAGCTCCTAAACTAAGAGTCCTAGAGCGATTTAGGCCTTAATCTGTGATCACTTTTTTTCCGTACAAAATACATTTTTTGTAGGCCAAACTATAATTGCCCGTAGCTCCTAAACTAAGCGTCCTAGAGCGATTTAGGCCTTAATCTGTAATCACTTTTTTTCCCATACAAAATACATTTTTTGCAGGCCAAATTATAATTGCCCGTAGCTCCTAAACTAAGCGTCCTAGAGCGATTTAGGCCTTAATCTGTGATCACTTTTTTTTCCATAGAAAATACATTTTTTGTAGGCCAAACTATAATTGCCCGTAGCTCCTAAACTAAGCGTCCTAGAGCGATTTAGGCCTTAATCTGTAATCACTTTTTTTCCCATACAAAATACATTTTTTGCAGGCCAAACTATAATTGCCCGTAGCTCCTAAACTGTGATCACTTTTTTTTCCATAGAAAATACATTTTTTGTAGGCCAAACTATAATTGCCCGTAGCTCCTAAACTAAGCGTCCTAGAGCGATTTAGGCTTTAATCTGTGATCACTTTTATTTTCCATAGAAAATACATTTTTTGCAGGCCAAACTATGATTGTCCGTAGCTCCTAATCTGAGCGTCCTAGAGCGATTTACGCTTTAATCTGTGATCACTTTTTTTTCCATAGAAAATACATTTTTTGTAGGCCAAACTATAATTGCCCGTAGCTCCTAAACTAAGCGTCCTAGAGCGATTTAGGCTTTAATCTGTGATCACTTTTTTTCCATATAAAATACATTTTTTGTAGGCCAAACTATAATTGCCCGTAGCTCCTAAACTAAGCGTCCTAGAGCGATTTAGGCTTTAATCTGTGATCACTTTTTTTTTCCATAGAAAATACATTTTTTGCAGGCCAAACTATAATTGTCCGTAGCTCCTAATCTGAGCGTCCTAGAGCGATTTACGCCTTAATCTGTGATCACTTTTTTTTCCATAGAAAATACATTTTTTGTAGGCCAAACTATAATTGCCCGTAGCTCCTAAACTAAGCGTCCTAGAGCGATTTAGGCCTTAATCTGTGATCACTTTTTTTCCCATAGAAAACACATTTTTTGCAGGCCAAACTATAATTGCCCGTAGCTCCTAAACTAAGCGTCCTAGAGCGATTTAGGCCTTAATCTGTGATCACTTTTTTTTACATACAAAATACATTTTTTGCAGGCCAAACTATAATTGCCCGTAGCTCCTAAACTAAGCGTCCTAGAGCGATTTAGGCCTTAATCTGTGATCACTTTTTTTCCCATAGAAAACACATTTTTTGTAGGCCAAACTATAATTGCCTGTAGCTCCTAAACTAAGCGTCCTAGAGCGATTTAGGCCTTAATCTGTGATCACTTTTTTTCCCATAGAAAACACATTTTTTGCAGGCCAAACTATAATTGCCCGTAGCTCCTAAACTAAGCGTCCTAGAGCGATTTAGGCCTTAATCTGTGATCACTTTTTTTCCCATAGAAAACACATTTTTTGCAGGCCAAACTATAATTGCCCGTAGCTCCTAAACTAAGCGTCCTAGAGCGATTTACGCCTTAATCTGTGATCACTTTTTTTTTACATACAAAACACATTTTTTGCAGGCCAAACTATAATTGCCCGTAGCTCCTAAACTAAGCGTCCTAGAGCGATTTACGCCTTAATCTGTGATCACTTTTTTTTTACATACAAAATACATTTTTTGCAGGCCAAACTATAATTGCCCGTAGCTCCTAAACTAAGCGTCCTAGAGCGATTTAGGCCTTAATCTGTGATCACTTTTTTTCCCATAGAAAACACATTTTTTGCAGGCCAAACTATAATTGCCCGTAGCTCCTAAACTAAGCGTCCTAGAGCGATTTAGGCCTTAATCTGTGATCACTTTTTTTTTACATACAAAATACATTTTTTGCAGGCCAAACTATAATTGCCCGTAGCTCCTAAACTAAGCGTCCTAGAGCGATTTAGGCCTTAATCTGTGATCACTTTTTTTCCCATAGAAAACACATTTTTTGTAGGCCAAACTATAATTGCCTGTAGCTCCTAAACTAAGCGTCCTAGAGCGATTTAGGCCTTAATCTGTGATCACTTTTTTTTTACATACAAAATACATTTTTTGCAGGCCAAACTATAATTGCCCGTAGCTCCTAAACTAAGCGTCCTAGAGCGATTTAGGCCTTAATCTGTGATCACTTTTTTTCCATAGAAAATCCATTTTTTGTAGGCCAAACTATAATTGCCTGTAGCTCCTAAACTAAGCGTCCTAGAGCGATTTAGGCCTTAATCTGTGATCACTTTTTTTCCCATAGAAAACACATTTTTTGCAGGCCAAACTATAATTGCCCGTAGCTCCTAAACTAAGCGTCCTAGAGCGATTTAGGCCTTAATCTGTGATCACTTTTTTTTTACATACAAAATACATTTTTTGCAGGCCAAACTATAATTGCCCGTAGCTCCTAAACTAAGCGTCCTAGAGCGATTTAGGCCTTAATCTGTGATCACTTTTTTTCCATAGAAAATCCATTTTTTGTAGGCAAAACTATAATTGCCTGTAGCTCCTAAACTAAGCGTCCTAGAGCGATTTAGGCCTTAATCTGTGATCACTTTTTTTTACATACAAAATACATTTTTTGCAGGCCAAACTATAATTGCCCGTAGCTCCTAAACTAAGCGTCCTAGAGCGATTTAGGCCTTAATCTGTGATCACTTTTTTTCCATAGAAAATCCATTTTTTGTAGGCCAAACTATAATTGCCTGTAGCTCCTAAACTAAGCGTCCTAGAGCGATTTAGGCCTTAATCTGTGATCACTTTTTTTCCCATACAAAATACATTTTTTGCAGGCCAAACTATAATTGCCCGTAGCTCCTAAACTAAGCGTCCTAGAGCGATTTAGGCCTTAATCTGTGATCACTTTTTTTTCCATAGAAAATCCATTTTTTGTAGGCCAAACTATAATTTCCCATAGCTCCTAAACTAAGCGTCCTAAAGCGATTTAGGCCTTAATCTGTGATCACTTTTTTTCCAAACAAAATACATTGTTTGCAGGCCAAACTATAATTGCCCGTAGCTCCTAAACTAAGCGTCCTAGAGCGATTTAGGCCTTAATCTGTGATCTCTTTTTTTATTCCATACAAAATACATTTTTTGTGGGCAAACTATAATTGCCCGTAGCTCCTAAACTAAGCGTCCTAGAGCGATTTAGGCCTTAATCTGTGATCACTTTTTTTCCAAACAAAATACATTTTTTGCAGGCCAAACTATAATTGCCCGTAGCTCCTAATCTAAGCGTCCTAGAGCGATTTACGCCTTAATCTGTGATCACTTTTTTTTTACATACAAAATACATTTTTTGCAGGCCAAACTATAATTGCCCGTAGCTCCTAAACTAAGCGTCCTAGAGCGATTTAGGCCTTAATCTGTGATCACTTTTTTTCCCATAGAAAACACATTTTTTGTAGGCCAAACTATAATTGCCTGTAGCTCCTAAACTAAGCGTCCTAGAGCGATTTACGCCTTAATCTGTGATCAATTTTTTTTTACATACAAAATACATTTTTTGCAGGCCAAACTATAATTGCCCGTAGCTCCTAAACTAAGCGTCCTAGAGCGATTTAGGCCTTAATCTGTGATCACTTTTTTTCCCATAGAAAACACATTTTTTGCAGGCCAAACTATAATTGCCCGTAGCTCCTAAACTAAGCGTCCTAGAGCGATTTACGCCTTAATCTGTGATCACTTTTTTTTTACATACAAAATACATTTTTTGCAGGCCAAACTATAATTGCCCGTAGCTCCTAAACTAAGCGTCCTAGAGCGATTTAGGCCTTAATCTGTGATCACTTTTTTTCCCATGGAAAACACATTTTTTGTAGGCCAAACTATAATTGCCTGTAGCTCCTAAACTAAGCGTCCTAGAGCGATTTAGGCCTTAATCTGTGATCACTTTTTTTCCAAACAAAATACATTGTTTGCAGGCCAAACTATAATTGCCCGTAGCTCCTAAACTAAGCGTCCTAGAGCGATTTAGGCCTTAATCTGTGATCACTTTTTTTCCCATAGAAAACACATTTTTTGTAGGCCAAACTATAATTGCCTGTAGCTCCTAAACTAAGCGTCCTAGAGCGATTTAGGCCTTAATCTGTGATCACTTTTTTTTTACATACAAAATACATTTTTTGCAGGCCAAACTATAATTGCCCGTAGCTCCTAAACTAAGCGTCCTAGAGCGATTTAGGCCTTAATCTGTGATCACTTTTTTTCCATAGAAAATCCATTTTTTGTAGGCCAAACTATAATTGCCTGTAGCTCCTAAACTAAGCGTCCTAGAGCGATTTAGGCCTTAATCTGTGATCACTTTTTTTCCCATAGAAAACACATTTTTTGCAGGCCAAACTATAATTGCCCGTAGCTCCTAAACTAAGCGTCCTAGAGCGATTTACGCCTTAATCTGTGATCACTTTTTTTTTACATACAAAATACATTTTTTGCAGGCCAAACTATAATTGCCCGTAGCTCCTAAACTAAGCGTCCTAGACCGATTTAGGCCTTAATCTGTGATCACTTTTTTTCCCATAGAAAACACATTTTTTGCAGGCCAAACTATAATTGCCCGTAGCTCCTAAACTAAGCGTCCTAGAGCGATTTACGCCTTAATCTGTGATCACTTTTTTTTACATACAAAATACATTTTTTGCAGGCCAAACTATAATTGCCCGTAGCTCCTAAACTAAGCGTTCTAGAGCGATTTAGGCCTTAATCTGTGATCACTTTTTTTCCATAGAAAATCCATTTTTTGTAGGCCAAACTATAATTGCCTGTAGCTCCTAAACTAAGCGTCCTAGAGCGATTTAGGCCTTAATCTGTGATCACTTTTTTTTACATACAAAATACATTTTTTGCAGGCCAAACTATAATTGCCCGTAGCTCCTAAACTAAGCGTCCTAGAGTGATTTACGCCTTAATCTGTGATCACTTTTTTCCCCATAGAAAATCCATTTTTTGTAGGCCAAACTATAATTGCCTGTAGCTCCTAAACTAAGCGTCCTAGAGCGATTTAGGCCTTAATCTGTGATCACTTTTTTTCCCATACAAAATACATTTTTTGCAGGCCAAACTATAATTGCCCGTAGCTCCTAAACTAAGCGTCCTAGAGCGATTTAGGCCTTAATCTGTGATCACTTTTTTTTCCATAGAAAATCCATTTTTTGTAGGCCAAACTATAATTTCCCATAGCTCCTAAACTAAGCGTCCTAGAGCGATTTAGGCCTTAATCTGTGATCACTTTTTTTTTACATACAAAATACATTTTTTGCAGGCCAAACTATAATTGCCCGTAGCTCCTAAACTAAGCGTCCTAGAGCGACTTACGCCTTAATCTGTGATCACTTTTTTTTCCATGGAAAACACATTTTTTGTAGGCCAAACTATAATTGCCCGTAGCTCCTAAACTAAGCGTCCTAGAGCGATTTAGGCCTTAATCTGTGATCACTTTTTTTTCCATAGAAAACACATTTTTTGTAGGCCAAACTATAATTGCCCGTAGCTCCTAAACTAAGCGTCCTAGAGCGATTTAGGCATTAATCTGTGATCACTTCCCATAGCTCCTAAACTAAGCGTCCTAGAGCGATTTAGGCCTTTATCTGTGATCACTTTTTTTTCCATAGAAAATACATTTTTTGTAGGCCAAACTATAATTGCCCGTAGCTCCTAAACTAAGCGTCCTAAAGCGATTTAGGCCTTAATCTGTGATCACTTTTTTTCCAAACAAAATACATTGTTTGCAGGCCAAACTATAATTGCCCGTAGCTCCTAAACTAAGCGTCCTAGAGCGATTTAGGCCTTAATCTGTGATCTCTTTTTTTATTCCATACAAAATACATTTTTTGTGGGCAAACTATAATTGCCCGTAGCTCCTAAACTAAGCGTCCTAGAGCGATTTAGGCCTTAATCTGTGATCACTTTTTTTCCAAACAAAATACATTTTTTGCAGGCCAAACTATAATTGCCCGTAGCTCCTAAACTAAGCGTCCTAGAGCGATTTACGCCTTAATCTGTGATCACTTTTTTTTTACATACAAAATACATTTTTTGCAGGCCAAACTATAATTGCCCGTAGCTCCTAAACTAAGCGTCCTAGAGCGATTTAGGCCTTAATCTGTGATCACTTTTTTTCCCATAGAAAACACATTTTTTGTAGGCCAAACTATAATTGCCTGTAGCTCCTAAACTAAGCGTCCTAGAGCGATTTACGCCTTAATCTGTGATCACTTTTTTTTTACATACAAAATACATTTTTTGCAGGCCAAACTATAATTGCCCGTAGCTCCTAAACTAAGCGTCCTAGAGCGATTTAGGCCTTAATCTGTGATCACTTTTTTTCCCATAGAAAACACATTTTTTGTAGGCCAAACTATAATTGCCTGTAGCTCCTAAACTAAGCGTCCTAGAGCGATTTACGCCTTAATCTGTGATCAATTTTTTTTTACATACAAAATACATTTTTTGCAGGCCAAACTATAATTGCCCGTAGCTCCTAAACTAAGCGTCCTAGAGCGATTTAGGCCTTAATCTGTGATCACTTTTTTTCCCATAGAAAACACATTTTTTGCAGGCCAAACTATAATTGCCCGTAGCTCCTAAACTAAGCGTCCTAGAGCGATTTACGCCTTAATCTGTGATCAATTTTTTTTTACATACAAAATACATTTTTTGCAGGCCAAACTATAATTGCCCGTAGCTCCTAAACTAAGCGTCCTAGAGCGATTTAGGCCTTAATCTGTGATCACTTTTTTTCCAAACAAAATACATTTTTTGCAGGCCAAACTATAATTGCCCGTAGCTCCTAAACTAAGCGTCCTAGAGCGATTTACGCCTTAATCTGTGATCACTTTTTTTTTACATACAAAATACATTTTTTGCAGGCCAAACTATAATTGCCCGTAGCTCCTAAACTAAGCGTCCTAGAGCAATTTAGGCCTTAATCTGTTTTTACATACAAAATACATTTTTTGCAGGCCAAACTATAATTGCCCGTAGCTCCTAAACTAAGCGTCCTAGAGCGATTTAGGCCTTAATCTGTGATCACTTTTTTTCCCATAGAAAACACATTTTTTGCAGGCCAAACTATAATTGCCTGTAGCTCCTAAACTAAGCGTCCTAGAGCGATTTACGCCTTAATCTGTGATCACTTTTTTTTTACATACAAAATACATTTTTTGCAGGCCAAACTATAATTGCCCGTAGCTCCTAAACTAAGCGTCCTAGAGCGATTTAGGCCTTAATCTGTGATCACTTTTTTTCCCATAGAAAACACATTTTTTGTAGGCCAAACTATAATTGCCTGTAGCTCCTAAACTAAGCGTCCTAGAGCGATTTACGCCTTAATCTGTGATCAATTTTTTTTTACATACAAAATACATTTTTTGCAGGCCAAACTATAATTGCCCGTAGCTCCTAAACTAAGCGTCCTAGAGCGATTTACGCCTTAATCTGTGATCACTTTTTTTTTACATACAAAATACATTTTTTGCAGGCCAAACTATAATTGCCCGTAGCTCCTAAACTAAGCGTCCTAGAGCAATTTAGGCCTTAATCTGTTTTTACATACAAAATACATTTTTTGCAGGCCAAACTATAATTGCCCGTAGCTCCTAAACTAAGCGTCCTAGAGCGATTTACGCCTTAATCTGTGATCACTTTTTTTTTACATACAAAATACATTTTTTGCAGGCCAAACTATAATTGCCCGTAGCTCCTAAACTAAGCGTCCTAGAGCAATTTAGGCCTTAATCTGTTTTTACATACAAAATACATTTTTTGCAGGCCAAACTATAATTGCCCGTAGCTCCTAAACTAAGCGTCCTAGAGCGATTTACGCCTTAATCTGTGATCACTTTTTTTTACATACAAAATACATTTTTTGCAGGCCAAACTATAATTGCCCGTAGCTCCTAAACTAAGCGTTCTAGAGCGATTTAGGCCTTAATCTGTGATCACTTTTTTTCCATAGAAAATCCATTTTTTGTAGGCCAAACTATAATTGCCTGTAGCTCCTAAACTAAGCGTCCTAGAGCGATTTAGGCCTTAATCTGTGATCACTTTTTTTTACATACAAAATACATTTTTTGCAGGCCAAACTATAATTGCCCGTAGCTCCTAAACTAAGCGTCCTAGAGTGATTTACGCCTTAATCTGTGATCACTTTTTTCCCCATAGAAAATCCATTTTTTGTAGGCCAAACTATAATTGCCTGTAGCTCCTAAACTAAGCGTCCTAGAGCGATTTAGGCCTTAATCTGTGATCACTTTTTTTCCCATACAAAATACATTTTTTGCAGGCCAAACTATAATTGCCCGTAGCTCCTAAACTAAGCGTCCTAGAGCGATTTAGGCCTTAATCTGTGATCACTTTTTTTTCCATAGAAAATCCATTTTTTGTAGGCCAAACTATAATTTCCCATAGCTCCTAAACTAAGCGTCCTAGAGCGATTTAGGCCTTAATCTGTGATCACTTTTTTTTTACATACAAAATACATTTTTTGCAGGCCAAACTATAATTGCCCGTAGCTCCTAAACTAAGCGTCCTAGAGCGACTTACGCCTTAATCTGTGATCACTTTTTTTTCCATGGAAAACACATTTTTTGTAGGCCAAACTATAATTGCCCGTAGCTCCTAAACTAAGCGTCCTAGAGCGATTTAGGCCTTAATCTGTGATCACTTTTTTTTCCATAGAAAACACATTTTTTGTAGGCCAAACTATAATTGCCCGTAGCTCCTAAACTAAGCGTCCTAGAGCGATTTAGGCATTAATCTGTGATCACTTCCCATAGCTCCTAAACTAAGCGTCCTAGAGCGATTTAGGCCTTTATCTGTGATCACTTTTTTTTCCATAGAAAATACATTTTTTGTAGGCCAAACTATAATTGCCCGTAGCTCCTAAACTAAGCGTCCTAAAGCGATTTAGGCCTTAATCTGTGATCACTTTTTTTCCAAACAAAATACATTGTTTGCAGGCCAAACTATAATTGCCCGTAGCTCCTAAACTAAGCGTCCTAGAGCGATTTAGGCCTTAATCTGTGATCTCTTTTTTTATTCCATACAAAATACATTTTTTGTGGGCAAACTATAATTGCCCGTAGCTCCTAAACTAAGCGTCCTAGAGCGATTTAGGCCTTAATCTGTGATCACTTTTTTTCCAAACAAAATACATTTTTTGCAGGCCAAACTATAATTGCCCGTAGCTCCTAAACTAAGCGTCCTAGAGCGATTTACGCCTTAATCTGTGATCACTTTTTTTTTACATACAAAATACATTTTTTGCAGGCCAAACTATAATTGCCCGTAGCTCCTAAACTAAGCGTCCTAGAGCGATTTAGGCCTTAATCTGTGATCACTTTTTTTCCCATAGAAAACACATTTTTTGTAGGCCAAACTATAATTGCCTGTAGCTCCTAAACTAAGCGTCCTAGAGCGATTTACGCCTTAATCTGTGATCACTTTTTTTTTACATACAAAATACATTTTTTGCAGGCCAAACTATAATTGCCCGTAGCTCCTAAACTAAGCGTCCTAGAGCGATTTAGGCCTTAATCTGTGATCACTTTTTTTCCCATAGAAAACACATTTTTTGTAGGCCAAACTATAATTGCCTGTAGCTCCTAAACTAAGCGTCCTAGAGCGATTTACGCCTTAATCTGTGATCAATTTTTTTTTACATACAAAATACATTTTTTGCAGGCCAAACTATAATTGCCCGTAGCTCCTAAACTAAGCGTCCTAGAGCGATTTAGGCCTTAATCTGTGATCACTTTTTTTCCCATAGAAAACACATTTTTTGCAGGCCAAACTATAATTGCCCGTAGCTCCTAAACTAAGCGTCCTAGAGCGATTTACGCCTTAATCTGTGATCAATTTTTTTTTACATACAAAATACATTTTTTGCAGGCCAAACTATAATTGCCCGTAGCTCCTAAACTAAGCGTCCTAGAGCGATTTAGGCCTTAATCTGTGATCACTTTTTTTCCAAACAAAATACATTTTTTGCAGGCCAAACTATAATTGCCCGTAGCTCCTAAACTAAGCGTCCTAGAGCGATTTACGCCTTAATCTGTGATCACTTTTTTTTTACATACAAAATACATTTTTTGCAGGCCAAACTATAATTGCCCGTAGCTCCTAAACTAAGCGTCCTAGAGCAATTTAGGCCTTAATCTGTTTTTACATACAAAATACATTTTTTGCAGGCCAAACTATAATTGCCCGTAGCTCCTAAACTAAGCGTCCTAGAGCGATTTAGGCCTTAATCTGTGATCACTTTTTTTCCCATAGAAAACACATTTTTTGCAGGCCAAACTATAATTGCCCGTAGCTCCTAAACTAAGCGTCCTAGAGCGATTTACGCCTTAATCTGTGATCACTTTTTTTTTACATACAAAATACATTTTTTGCAGGCCAAACTATAATTGCCCGTAGCTCCTAAACTGTGATCACTTTTTTTTCCATAGAAAATACATTTTTTGTAGGCCAAACTATAATTGCCCGTAGCTCCTAAACTAAGCGTCCTAGAGCGATTTAGGCTTTAATCTGTGATCACTTTTTTTTTCCATAGAAAATACATTTTTTGCAGGCCAAACTATGATTGTCCGTAGCTCCTAATCTGAGCGTCCTAGAGCGATTTACGCTTTAATCTGTGATCACTTTTTTTTCCATAGAAAATCCATTTTTTGTAGGCCAAACTATAATTGCCTGTAGCTCCTAAACTAAGCGTCCTAGAGCGATTTAGGCCTTAATCTGTGATCACTTTTTTTCCCATAGAAAACACATTTTTTACAGGCCAAACTATAATTGCCCGTAGCTCCTAAACTAAGCGTCCTAGAGCGATTTAGGCCTTAATCTGTGATCACTTTTTTTTTACATACAAAATACATTTTTTGCAGGCCAAACTATAATTGCCCGTAGCTCCTAAACTAAGCGTCCTAGAGCGATTTAGGCCTTAATCTGTGATCACTTTTTTTCCCATAGAAAACACATTTTTTGTAGGCCAAACTATAATTGCCTGTAGCTCCTAAACTAAGCGTCCTAGAGCGATTTAGGCCTTAATCTGTGATCACTTTTTTTTTACATACAAAATACATTTTTTGCAGGCCAAACTATAATTGCCCGTAGCTCCTAAACTAAGCGTCCTAGAGCGATTTAGGCCTTAATCTGTGATCACTTTTTTTCCATAGAAAATCCATTTTTTGTAGGCCAAACTATAATTGCCTGTAGCTCCTAAACTAAGCGTCCTAGAGCGATTTACGCCTTAATCTGTGATCAATTTTTTTTTACATACAAAATACATTTTTTGCAGGCCAAACTATAATTGCCCGTAGCTCCTAAACTAAGCGTCCTAGAGCGATTTAGGCCTTAATCTGTGATCACTTTTTTTCCCATAGAAAACACATTTTTTGCAGGCCAAACTATAATTGCCCGTAGCTCCTAAACTAAGCGTCCTAGAGCGATTTACGCCTTAATCTGTGATCACTTTTTTTTTACATACAAAATACATTTTTTGCAGGCCAAACTATAATTGCCCGTAGCTCCTAAACTAAGCGTCCTAGAGCGATTTAGGCCTTAATCTGTGATCACTTTTTTTCCAAACAAAATACATTTTTTGCAGGCCAAACTATAATTGCCCGTAGCTCCTAAACTAAGCGTCCTGTAGCTCCTAAACTAAGCGTCCTAGAGCGATTTAGGCCTTAATCTGTGATCACTTTTTTTTTACATACAAAATACATTTTTTGCAGGCCAAACTATAATTGCCCGTAGCTCCTAAACTAAGCGTCCTAGAGCGATTTAGGCCTTAATCTGTGATCACTTTTTTTCCCATAGAAAACACATTTTTTGTAGGCCAAACTATAATTGCCTGTAGCTCCTAAACTAAGCGTCCTAGAGCGATTTAGGCCTTAATCTGTGATCACTTTTTTTCCCATAGAAAACACATTTTTTGCAGGCCAAACTATAATTGCCCGTAGCTCCTAAACTAAGCGTCCTAGAGCGATTTACGCCTTAATCTGTGATCACTTTTTTTTTACATACAAAATACATTTTTTGCAGGCCAAACTATAATTGCCCGTAGCTCCTAAACTAAGCGTCCTAGAGCGATTTAGGCCTTAATCTGTGATCACTTTTTTTCCCATAGAAAACACATTTTTTGCAGGCCAAACTATAATTGCCCGTAGCTCCTAAACTAAGCGTCCTAGAGCGATTTACGCCTTAATCTGTGATCACTTTTTTTTTACATACAAAATACATTTTTTGCAGGCCAAACTATAATTGCCCGTAGCTCCTAAACTGTGATCACTTTTTTTTCCATAGAAAATACATTTTTTGTAGGCCAAACTATAATTGCCCGTAGCTCCTAAACTAAGCGTCCTAGAGCGATTTAGGCTTTAATCTGTGATCACTTTTTTTTTCCATAGAAAATACATTTTTTGCAGGCCAAACTATGATTGTCCGTAGCTCCTAATCTGAGCGTCCTAGAGCGATTTACGCTTTAATCTGTGATCACTTTTTTTTCCATAGAAAATACATTTTTTGTAGGCCAAACTATAATTGCCCGTAGCTCCTAAACTAAGCGTCCTAGAGCGATTTACGCCTTAATCTGTGATCACTTTTTTTTACATACAAAATACATTTTTTGCAGGCCAAACTATAATTGCCCGTAGCTCCTAAACTAAGCGTCCTAGAGCGATTTACGCCTTAATCTGTGATCACTTTTTTTTACATACAAAATACATTTTTTGCAGGCCAAACTATAATTGCCCGTAGCTCCTAAACTAAGCGTCCTAGAGCGATTTAGGCCTTAATCTGTGATCACTTTTTTTCCATAGAAAATCCATTTTTTGTAGGCCAAACTATAATTGCCTGTAGCTCCTAAACTAAGCGTCCTAGAGCGATTTAGGCCTTAATCTGTGATCACTTTTTTTCCCATAGAAAACACATTTTTTGCAGGCCAAACTATAATTGCCCGTAGCTCCTAAACTAAGCGTCCTAGAGCGATTTAGGCCTTAATCTGTGATCACTTTTTTTTTACATACAAAATACATTTTTTGCAGGCCAAACTATAATTGCCCGTAGCTCCTAAACTAAGCGTCCTAGAGCGATTTAGGCCTTAATCTGTGATCACTTTTTTTCCCATAGAAAACACATTTTTTGCAGGCCAAACTATAATTGCCCGTAGCTCCTAAACTAAGCGTCCTAGAGCGATTTACGCCTTAATCTGTGATCACTTTTTTTTTACATACAAAACACATTTTTTGCAGGCCAAACTATAATTGCCCGTAGCTCCTAAAGTAAGCGTCCTAGAGCGATTTACGCCTTAATCTGTGATCACTTTTTTTTTACATACAAAATACATTTTTTGCAGGCCAAACTATAATTGCCCGTAGCTCCTAAACTAAGCGTCCTAGAGCGATTTAGGCCTTAATCTGTGATCACTTTTTTTCCCATAGAAAACACATTTTTTGCAGGCCAAACTATAATTGCCCGTAGCTCCTAAACTAAGCGTCCTAGAGCGATTTAGGCCTTAATCTGTGATCACTTTTTTTTTACATACAAAATACATTTTTTGCAGGCCAAACTATAATTGCCCGTAGCTCCTAAACTAAGCGTCCTAGAGCGATTTAGGCCTTAATCTGTGATCACTTCTTTTTCCATAGAAAACACATTTTTTGCAGGCCAAACTATAATTGCCCGTAGCTCCTAAACTAAGCGTCCTAGAGCGATTTAGGCCTTAATCTGTGATCACTTTTTTTTACATACAAAATAAATTTTTTGCAGGCCAAACTATAATTGCCCGTAGCTCCTAAACTAAGCGTCCTAGAGCGATTTAGGCCTTAATCTGTGATCACTTTTTTTCCCATAGAAAACACATTTTTTGCAGGCCAAACTATAATTGCCCGTAGCTCCTAAACTAAGCGTCCTAGAGCGATTTAGGCCTTAATCTGTGATCACTTTTTTTTTACATACAAAATACATTTTTTGCAGGCCAAACTATAATTGCCCGTAGCTCCTAAACTAAGCGTCCTAGAGCGATTTAGGCCTTAATCTGTGATCACTTTTTTTTTACATACAAAATACATTTTTTGCAGGCCAAACTATAATTGCCCGTAGCTCCTAAACTAAGCGTCCTAGAGCGATTTAGGCCTTAATCTGTGATCACTTTTTTTTTACATACAAAATACATTTTTTGCAGGCCAAACTATAATTGCCCGTAGCTCCTAAACTAAGCGTCCTAGAGCGATTTAGGCTTTAATCTGTGATCACTTCTTTTTCCATAGAAAACACATTTTTTGTAGGCCAAACTATAATTGCCTGTAGCTCCTAAACTAAGCGTCCTAGAGCGATTTAGGCCTTAATCTGTGATCACTTTTTTTTTACATACAAAATACATTTTTTGCAGGCCAAACTATAATTGCCCGTAGCTCCTAAACTAAGCGTCCTAGAGCGATTTAGGCCTTAATCTGTGATCACTTTTTTTCCCATAGAAAACACATTTTTTGCAGGCCAAACTATAATTGCCCGTAGCTCCTAAACTAAGCGTCCTAGAGCGATTTACGCCTTAATCTGTGATCACTTTTTTTTTACATACAAAATACATTTTTTGCAGGCCAAACTATAATTGCCCGTAGCTCCTAAACTAAGCGTCCTAGAGCGATTTAGGCCTTAATCTGTGATCACTTTTTTTCCAAACAAAATACATTGTTTGCAGGCCAAACTATAATTGCCCGTAGCTCCTAAACTAAGCGTCCTAGAGCGATTTAGGCCTTAATCTGTGAACACTTTTTTTCCAATAGAAAACACATTTTTTGTAGGCCAAACTATAATTGCCTGTAGCTCCTAAACTAAGCGTCCTAGAGCGATTTAGGCCTTAATCTGTGATCACTTTTTTTTTACATACAAAATACATTTTTTGCAGGCCAAACTATAATTGCCCGTAGCTCCTAAACTAAGCGTCCTAGAGCGATTTAGGCCTTAATCTGTGATCACTTTTTTTCCATAGAAAATCCATTTTTTGTAGGCCAAACTATAATTGCCTGTAGCTCCTAAACTAAGCGTCCTAGAGCGATTTAGGCCTTAATCTGTGATCACTTTTTTTCCCATAGAAAACACATTTTTTGCAGGCCAAACTATAATTGCCCGTAGCTCCTAAACTAAGCGTCCTAGAGCGATTTAGGCCTTAATCTGTGATCACTTTTTTTCCATAGAAAATCCATTTTTTGTAGGCCAAACTATAATTGCCTGTAGCTCCTAAACTAAGCGTCCTAGAGCGATTTACGCCTTAATCTGTGATCAATTTTTTTTTACATACAAAATACATTTTTTGCAGGCCAAACTATAATTGCCCGTAGCTCCTAAACTAAGCGTCCTAGAGCGATTTAGGCCTTAATCTGTGATCACTTTTTTTCCCATAGAAAACACATTTTTTGCAGGCCAAACTATAATTGCCCGTAGCTCCTAAACTAAGCGTCCTAGAGCGATTTACGCCTTAATCTGTGATCACTTTTTTTTTACATACAAAATACATTTTTTGCAGGCCAAACTATAATTGCCCGTAGCTCCTAAACTAAGCGTCCTAGAGCGATTTAGGCCTTAATCTGTGATCACTTTTTTTCCAAACAAAATACATTTTTTGCAGGCCAAACTATAATTGCCCGTAGCTCCTAAACTAAGCGTCCTAGAGCGATTTACGCCTTAATCTGTGATCACTTTTTTTTTACATACAAAATACATTTTTTGCAGGCCAAACTATAATTGCCCGTAGCTCCTAAACTAAGCGTCCTAGAGCGATTTAGGCCTTAATCTGTGATCACTTTTTTTCCCATAGAAAACACATTTTTTGTAGGCCAAACTATAATTGCCTGTAGCTCCTAAACTAAGCGTCCTAGAGCGATTTACGCCTTAATCTGTGATCAATTTTTTTTTACATACAAAATACATTTTTTGCAGGCCAAACTATAATTGCCCGTAGCTCCTAAACTAAGCGTCCTAGAGCGATTTAGGCCTTAATCTGTGATCACTTTTTTTCCCATAGAAAACACATTTTTTGCAGGCCAAACTATAATTGCCCGTAGCTCCTAAACTAAGCGTCCTGTAGCTCCTAAACTAAGCGTCCTAGAGCGATTTAGGCCTTAATCTGTGATCACTTTTTTTTTACATACAAAATACATTTTTTGCAGGCCAAACTATAATTGCCCGTAGCTCCTAAACTAAGCGTCCTAGAGCGATTTAGGCCTTAATCTGTGATCACTTTTTTTCCCATAGAAAACACATTTTTTGTAGGCCAAACTATAATTGCCTGTAGCTCCTAAACTAAGCGTCCTAGAGCGATTTAGGCCTTAATCTGTGATCACTTTTTTTCCCATAGAAAACACATTTTTTGCAGGCCAAACTATAATTGCCCGTAGCTCCTAAACTAAGCGTCCTAGAGCGATTTACGCCTTAATCTGTGATCACTTTTTTTTTACATACAAAATACATTTTTTGCAGGCCAAACTATAATTGCCCGTAGCTCCTAAACTAAGCGTCCTAGAGCGATTTAGGCCTTAATCTGTGATCACTTTTTTTCCCATAGAAAACACATTTTTTGCAGGCCAAACTATAATTGCCCGTAGCTCCTAAACTAAGCGTCCTAGAGCGATTTACGCCTTAATCTGTGATCACTTTTTTTTTACATACAAAATACATTTTTTGCAGGCCAAACTATAATTGCCCGTAGCTCCTAAACTGTGATCACTTTTTTTTCCATAGAAAATACATTTTTTGTAGGCCAAACTATAATTGCCCGTAGCTCCTAAACTAAGCGTCCTAGAGCGATTTAGGCTTTAATCTGTGATCACTTTTTTTTTCCATAGAAAATACATTTTTTGCAGGCCAAACTATGATTGTCCGTAGCTCCTAATCTGAGCGTCCTAGAGCGATTTACGCTTTAATCTGTGATCACTTTTTTTTCCATAGAAAATACATTTTTTGTAGGCCAAACTATAATTGCCCGTAGCTCCTAAACTAAGCGTCCTAGAGCGATTTACGCCTTAATCTGTGATCACTTTTTTTTACATACAAAATACATTTTTTGCAGGCCAAACTATAATTGCCCGTAGCTCCTAAACTAAGCGTCCTAGAGCGATTTACGCCTTAATCTGTGATCACTTTTTTTTACATACAAAATACATTTTTTGCAGGCCAAACTATAATTGCCCGTAGCTCCTAAACTAAGCGTCCTAGAGCGATTTAGGCCTTAATCTGTGATCACTTTTTTTCCATAGAAAATCCATTTTTTGTAGGCCAAACTATAATTGCCTGTAGCTCCTAAACTAAGCGTCCTAGAGCGATTTAGGCCTTAATCTGTGATCACTTTTTTTCCCATAGAAAACACATTTTTTGCAGGCCAAACTATAATTGCCCGTAGCTCCTAAACTAAGCGTCCTAGAGCGATTTAGGCCTTAATCTGTGATCACTTTTTTTTTACATACAAAATACATTTTTTGCAGGCCAAACTATAATTGCCCGTAGCTCCTAAACTAAGCGTCCTAGAGCGATTTAGGCCTTAATCTGTGATCACTTTTTTTCCCATAGAAAACACATTTTTTGCAGGCCAAACTATAATTGCCCGTAGCTCCTAAACTAAGCGTCCTAGAGCGATTTACGCCTTAATCTGTGATCACTTTTTTTTTACATACAAAACACATTTTTTGCAGGCCAAACTATAATTGCCCGTAGCTCCTAAAGTAAGCGTCCTAGAGCGATTTACGCCTTAATCTGTGATCACTTTTTTTTTACATACAAAATACATTTTTTGCAGGCCAAACTATAATTGCCCGTAGCTCCTAAACTAAGCGTCCTAGAGCGATTTAGGCCTTAATCTGTGATCACTTTTTTTCCCATAGAAAACACATTTTTTGCAGGCCAAACTATAATTGCCCGTAGCTCCTAAACTAAGCGTCCTAGAGCGATTTAGGCCTTAATCTGTGATCACTTTTTTTTTACATACAAAATACATTTTTTGCAGGCCAAACTATAATTGCCCGTAGCTCCTAAACTAAGCGTCCTAGAGCGATTTAGGCCTTAATCTGTGATCACTTCTTTTTCCATAGAAAACACATTTTTTGCAGGCCAAACTATAATTGCCCGTAGCTCCTAAACTAAGCGTCCTAGAGCGATTTAGGCCTTAATCTGTGATCACTTTTTTTTACATACAAAATAAATTTTTTGCAGGCCAAACTATAATTGCCCGTAGCTCCTAAACTAAGCGTCCTAGAGCGATTTAGGCCTTAATCTGTGATCACTTTTTTTTTACATACAAAATACATTTTTTGCAGGCCAAACTATAATTGCCCGTAGCTCCTAAACTAAGCGTCCTAGAGCGATTTAGGCCTTAATCTGTGATCACTTTTTTTCCCATAGAAAACACATTTTTTGCAGGCCAAACTATAATTGCCCGTAGCTCCTAAACTAAGCGTCCTAGAGCGATTTAGGCCTTAATCTGTGATCACTTTTTTTTTACATACAAAATACATTTTTTGCAGGCCAAACTATAATTGCCCGTAGCTCCTAAACTAAGCGTCCTAGAGCGATTTAGGCCTTAATCTGTGATCACTTTTTTTTTACATACAAAATACATTTTTTGCAGGCCAAACTATAATTGCCCGTAGCTCCTAAACTAAGCGTCCTAGAGCGATTTAGGCCTTAATCTGTGATCACTTTTTTTTTACATACAAAATACATTTTTTGCAGGCCAAACTATAATTGCCCGTAGCTCCTAAACTAAGCGTCCTAGAGCGATTTAGGCTTTAATCTGTGATCACTTCTTTTTCCATAGAAAACACATTTTTTGTAGGCCAAACTATAATTGCCTGTAGCTCCTAAACTAAGCGTCCTAGAGCGATTTAGGCCTTAATCTGTGATCACTTTTTTTTTACATACAAAATACATTTTTTGCAGGCCAAACTATAATTGCCCGTAGCTCCTAAACTAAGCGTCCTAGAGCGATTTAGGCCTTAATCTGTGATCACTTTTTTTCCCATAGAAAACACATTTTTTGCAGGCCAAACTATAATTGCCCGTAGCTCCTAAACTAAGCGTCCTAGAGCGATTTACGCCTTAATCTGTGATCACTTTTTTTTTACATACAAAATACATTTTTTGCAGGCCAAACTATAATTGCCCGTAGCTCCTAAACTAAGCGTCCTAGAGCGATTTAGGCCTTAATCTGTGATCACTTTTTTTCCAAACAAAATACATTGTTTGCAGGCCAAACTATAATTGCCCGTAGCTCCTAAACTAAGCGTCCTAGAGCGATTTAGGCCTTAATCTGTGAACACTTTTTTTCCAATAGAAAACACATTTTTTGTAGGCCAAACTATAATTGCCTGTAGCTCCTAAACTAAGCGTCCTAGAGCGATTTAGGCCTTAATCTGTGATCACTTTTTTTTTACATACAAAATACATTTTTTGCAGGCCAAACTATAATTGCCCGTAGCTCCTAAACTAAGCGTCCTAGAGCGATTTAGGCCTTAATCTGTGATCACTTTTTTTCCATAGAAAATCCATTTTTTGTAGGCCAAACTATAATTGCCTGTAGCTCCTAAACTAAGCGTCCTAGAGCGATTTAGGCCTTAATCTGTGATCACTTTTTTTCCCATAGAAAACACATTTTTTGCAGGCCAAACTATAATTGCCCGTAGCTCCTAAACTAAGCGTCCTAGAGCGATTTACGCCTTAATCTGTGATCACTTTTTTTTTACATACAAAATACATTTTTTGCAGGCCAAACTATAATTGCCCGTAGCTCCTAAACTAAGCGTCCTAGAGCGATTTAGGCCTTAATCTGTGATCACTTTTTTTCCCATAGAAAACACATTTTTTGCAGGCCAAACTATAATTGCCCGTAGCTCCTAAACTAAGCGTCCTAGAGCGATTTACGCCTTAATCTGTGATCACTTTTTTTTTACATACAAAATACATTTTTTGCAGGCCAAACTATAATTGCCCGTAGCTCCTAAACTAAGCGTCCTAGAGCGATTTAGGCCTTAATCTGTGATCACTTTTTTTCCATAGAAAATCCATTTTTTGTAGGCCAAACTATAATTGCCTGTAGCTCCTAAACTAAGCGTCCTAGAGCGATTTAGGCCTTAATCTGTGATCACTTTTTTTTACATACAAAATACATTTTTTGCAGGCCAAACTATAATTGCCCGTAGCTCCTAAACTAAGCGTCCTAGAGCGATTTACGCCTTAATCTGTGATCACTTTTTTTCCCATAGAAAATCCATTTTTTGTAGGCCAAACTATAATTGCCTGTAGCTCCTAAACTAAGCGTCCTAGAGCGATTTAGGCCTTAATCTGTGATCACTTTTTGTCCCATACAAAATAAATTTTTTGCAGGCCAAACTATAATTGCCCGTAGCTCCTAAACTAAGCGTCCTAGAGCGATTTAGGCCTTAATCTGTGATCACTTTTTTTTCCATAGAAAATCCATTTTTTGTAGGCCAAACTATAATTTCCCATAGCTCCTAAACTAAGCGTCCTAGAACGATTTAGGCCTTAATCTGTGATCACTTTTTTTTTACATACAAAATACATTTTTTGCAGGCCAAACTATAATTGCCCGTAGCTCCTAAACTAAGCGTCCTAGAGCGACTTACGCCTTAATCTGTGATCACTTTTTTTTCCATGGAAAACACATTTTTTGTAGGCCAAACTATAATTGCCCGTAGCTCCTAAACTAAGCGTCCTAGAGCGATTTAGGCCTTAATCTGTGATCACTTTTTTTTCCATAGAAAACACATTTTTTGTAGGCCAAACTATAATTGCCCGTAGCTCCTAAACTAAGCGTCCTAGAGCGATTTAGGCATTAATCTGTGATCACTTCCCATAGCTCCTAAACTAAGCGTCCTAGAGCGATTTAGGCCTTAATCTGTGATCACTTTTTTTTCCATAGAAAATACATTTTTTGTAGGCCAAACTATAATTGCCCGTAGCTCCTAAACTAAGCGTCCTAAAGCGATTTAGGCCTTAATCTGTGATCACTTTTTTTCCAAACAAAATACATTGTTTGCAGGCCAAACTATAATTGCCCGTAGCTCCTAAACTAAGCGTCCTAGAGCGATTTAGGCCTTAATATGTGATCTCTTTTTTTATTCCATACAAAATACATTTTTTGTGGGCAAACTATAATTGCCCGTAGCTCCTAAACTAAGCGTCCTAGAGCGATTTAGGCCTTAATCTGTGATCACTTTTTTTCCAAACAAAATACATTTTTTGCAGGCCAAACTATAATTGCCCGTAGCTCCTAAACTAAGCGTCCTAGAGCGATTTACGCCTTAATCTGTGATCACTTTTTTTTTACATACAAAATACATTTTTTGCAGGCCAAACTATAATTGCCCGTAGCTCCTAAACTAAGCGTCCTAGAGCGATTTAGGCCATAATCTGTGATCACTTTTTTTCCCATAGAAAACACATTTTTTGTAGGCCAAACTATAATTGCCTGTAGCTCCTAAACTAAGCGTCCTAGAGCGATTTACGCCTTAATCTGTGATCAATTTTTTTTTACATACAAAATACATTTTTTGCAGGCCAAACTATAATTGCCCGTAGCTCCTAAACTAAGCGTCCTAGAGCGATTTAGGCCTTAATCTGTGATCACTTTTTTTCCCATAGAAAACACATTTTTTGCAGGCCAAACTATAATTGCCCGTAGCTCCTAAACTAAGCGTCCTAGAGCGATTTACGCCTTAATCTGTGATCACTTTTTTTCCCATAGAAAACACATTTTTTGCAGGCCAAACTATAATTGCCCGTAGCTCCTAAACTAAGCGTCCTAGAGCGATTTACGCCTTAATCTGTGATCACTTTTTTTTTACATACAAAATACATTTTTTGCAGGCCAAACTATAATTGCCCGTAGCTCCTAAACTAAGCGTCCTAGAGCGATTTAGGCCTTAATCTGTGATCACTTTTTTTCCATAGAAAATCCATTTTTTGTAGGCCAAACTATAATTGCCTGTAGCTCCTAAACTAAGCGTCCTAGAGCGATTTAGGCCTTAATCTGTGATCACTTTTTTTTACATACAAAATACATTTTTTGCAGGCCAAACTATAATTGCCCGTAGCTCCTAAACTAAGCGTCCTAGAGCGATTTACGCCTTAATCTGTGATCACTTTTTTTCCCATAGAAAATCCATTTTTTGTAGGCCAAACTATAATTGCCTGTAGCTCCTAAACTAAGCGTCCTAGAGCGATTTAGGCCTTAATCTGTGATCACTTTTTGTCCCATACAAAATACATTTTTTGCAGGCCAAACTATAATTGCCCGTAGCTCCTAAACTAAGCGTCCTAGAGCGATTTAGGCCTTAATCTGTGATCACTTTTTTTTCCATAGAAAATCCATTTTTTGTAGGCCAAACTATAATTTCCCATAGCTCCTAAACTAAGCGTCCTAGAACGATTTAGGCCTTAATCTGTGATCACTTTTTTTTTACATACAAAATACATTTTTTGCAGGCCAAACTATAATTGCCCGTAGCTCCTAAACTAAGCGTCCTAGAGCGACTTACGCCTTAATCTGTGATCACTTTTTTTTCCATGGAAAACACATTTTTTGTAGGCCAAACTATAATTGCCCGTAGCTCCTAAACTAAGCGTCCTAGAGCGATTTAGGCCTTAATCTGTGATCACTTTTTTTTCCATAGAAAACACATTTTTTGTAGGCCAAACTATAATTGCCCGTAGCTCCTAAACTAAGCGTCCTAGAGCGATTTAGGCATTAATCTGTGATCACTTCCCATAGCTCCTAAACTAAGCGTCCTAGAGCGATTTAGGCCTTAATCTGTGATCACTTTTTTTTCCATAGAAAATACATTTTTTGTAGGCCAAACTATAATTGCCCGTAGCTCCTAAACTAAGCGTCCTAAAGCGATTTAGGCCTTAATCTGTGATCACTTTTTTTCCAAACAAAATACATTGTTTGCAGGCCAAACTATAATTGCCCGTAGCTCCTAAACTAAGCGTCCTAGAGCGATTTAGGCCTTAATCTGTGATCTCTTTTTTTATTCCATACAAAATACATTTTTTGTGGGCAAACTATAATTGCCCGTAGCTCCTAAACTAAGCGTCCTAGAGCGATTTAGGCCTTAATCTGTGATCACTTTTTTTCCAAACAAAATACATTTTTTGCAGGCCAAACTATAATTGCCCGTAGCTCCTAAACTAAGCGTCCTAGAGCGATTTACGCCTTAATCTGTGATCACTTTTTTTTTACATACAAAATACATTTTTTGCAGGCCAAACTATAATTGCCCGTAGCTCCTAAACTAAGCGTCCTAGAGCGATTTAGGCCATAATCTGTGATCACTTTTTTTCCCATAGAAAACACATTTTTTGTAGGCCAAACTATAATTGCCTGTAGCTCCTAAACTAAGCGTCCTAGAGCGATTTACGCCTTAATCTGTGATCAATTTTTTTTTACATACAAAATACATTTTTTGCAGGCCAAACTATAATTGCCCGTAGCTCCTAAACTAAGCGTCCTAGAGCGATTTAGGCCTTAATCTGTGATCACTTTTTTTCCCATAGAAAACACATTTTTTGCAGGCCAAACTATAATTGCCCGTAGCTCCTAAACTAAGCGTCCTAGAGCGATTTACGCCTTAATCTGTGATCACTTTTTTTTTACATACAAAATACATTTTTTGCAGGCCAAACTATAATTGCCCGTAGCTCCTAAACTAAGCGTCCTAGAGCGATTTACGCCTTAATCTGTGATCACTTTTTTTTTACATACAAAATACATTTTTTGCAGGCCAAACTATAATTGCCCGTAGCTCCTAAACTAAGCGTCCTAGAGCGATTTAGGCCTTAATCTGTGATCACTTTTTTTTTACATACAAAATACATTTTTTGCAGGCCAAACTATAATTGCCCGAAGCTCCTAAACTAAGCGTCCTAGAGCGATTTAGGCCTTAATCTGTGATCACTTTTTTTTTACATACAAAATACATTTTTTGCAGGCCAAACTATAATTGCCCGTAGCTCCTAAACTAAGCGTCCTAGAGCGATTTAGGCTTTAATCTGTGATCACTTCTTTTTCCATAGAAAACACATTTTTTGTAGGCCAAACTATAATTGCCTGTAGCTCCTAAACTAAGCGTCCTAGAGCGATTTAGGCCTTAATCTGTGATCACTTTTTTTTTACATACAAAATACATTTTTTGCAGGCCAAACTATAATTGCCCGTAGCTCCTAAACTAAGCGTCCTAGAGCGATTTAGGCCTTAATCTGTGATCACTTTTTTTCCCATAGAAAACACATTTTTTGCAGGCCAAACTATAATTGCCCGTAGCTCCTAAACTAAGCGTCCTAGAGCGATTTACGCCTTAATCTGTGATCACTTTTTTTTTACATACAAAATACATTTTTTGCAGGCCAAACTATAATTGCCCGTAGCTCCTAAACTAAGCGTCCTAGAGCGATTTAGGCCTTAATCTGTGATCACTTTTTTTCCAAACAAAATACATTGTTTGCAGGCCAAACTATAATTGCCCGTAGCTCCTAAACTAAGCGTCCTAGAGCGATTTAGGCCTTAATCTGTGAACACTTTTTTTCCAATAGAAAACACATTTTTTGTAGGCCAAACTATAATTGCCTGTAGCTCCTAAACTAAGCGTCCTAGAGCGATTTAGGCCTTAATCTGTGATCACTTTTTTTTTACATACAAAATACATTTTTTGCAGGCCAAACTATAATTGCCCGTAGCTCCTAAACTAAGCGTCCTAGAGCGATTTAGGCCTTAATCTGTGATCACTTTTTTTCCATAGAAAATCCATTTTTTGTAGGCCAAACTATAATTGCCTGTAGCTCCTAAACTAAGCGTCCTAGAGCGATTTAGGCCTTAATCTGTGATCACTTTTTTTCCCATAGAAAACACATTTTTTGCAGGCCAAACTATAATTGCCCGTAGCTCCTAAACTAAGCGTCCTAGAGCGATTTACGCCTTAATCTGTGATCACTTTTTTTTTACATACAAAATACATTTTTTGCAGGCCAAACTATAATTGCCCGTAGCTCCTAAACTAAGCGTCCTAGAGCGATTTAGGCCTTAATCTGTGATCACTTTTTTTCCCATAGAAAACACATTTTTTGCAGGCCAAACTATAATTGCCCGTAGCTCCTAAACTAAGCGTCCTAGAGCGATTTACGCCTTAATCTGTGATCACTTTTTTTTTACATACAAAATACATTTTTTGCAGGCCAAACTATAATTGCCCGTAGCTCCTAAACTAAGCGTCCTAGAGCGATTTAGGCCTTAATCTGTGATCACTTTTTTTCCATAGAAAATCCATTTTTTGTAGGCCAAACTATAATTGCCTGTAGCTCCTAAACTAAGCGTCCTAGAGCGATTTAGGCCTTAATCTGTGATCACTTTTTTTTACATACAAAATACATTTTTTGCAGGCCAAACTATAATTGCCCGTAGCTCCTAAACTAAGCGTCCTAGAGCGATTTAGGCCTTAATCTGTGATCACTTTTTTTTTCATAGAAAATCCATTTTTTGTAGGCCAAACTATAATTTCCCATAGCTCCTAAACTAAGCGTCCTAGAACGATTTAGGCCTTAATCTGTGATCACTTTTTTTTTACATACAAAATACATTTTTTGCAGGCCAAACTATAATTGCCCGTAGCTCCTAAACTAAGCGTCCTAGAGCGACTTACGCCTTAATCTGTGATCACTTTTTTTTCCATGGAAAACACATTTTTTGTAGGCCAAACTATAATTGCCCGTAGCTCCTAAACTAAGCGTCCTAGAGCGATTTAGGCCTTAATCTGTGATCACTTTTTTTTCCATAGAAAACACATTTTTTGTAGGCCAAACTATAATTGCCCGTAGCTCCTAAACTAAGCGTCCTAGAGCGATTTAGGCATTAATCTGTGATCACTTCCCATAGCTCCTAAACTAAGCGTCCTAGAGCGATTTAGGCCTTAATCTGTGATCACTTTTTTTTCCATAGAAAATACATTTTTTGTAGGCCAAACTATAATTGCCCGTAGCTCCTAAACTAAGCGTCCTAAAGCGATTTAGGCCTTAATCTGTGATCACTTTTTTTCCAAACAAAATACATTGTTTGCAGGCCAAACTATAATTGCCCGTAGCTCCTAAACTAAACGTCCTAGAGCGATTTAGGCCTTAATCTGTGATCTCTTTTTTATTCCATACAAAATACATTTTTTGTGGGCAAACTATAATTGCCCGTAGCTCCTAAACTAAGCGTCCTAGAGCGATTTAGGCCTTAATCTGTGATCACTTTTTTTCCAAACAAAATACATTTTTTGCAGGCCAAACTATAATTGCCCGTAGCTCCTAAACTAAGCGTCCTAGAGCGATTTACGCCTTAATCTGTGATCACTTTTTTTTTACATACAAAATACATTTTTTGCAGGCCAAACTATAATTGCCCGTAGCTCCTAAACTAAGCGTCCTAGAGCGATTTAGGCCATAATCTGTGATCACTTTTTTTCCCATAGAAAACACATTTTTTGTAGGCCAAACTATAATTGCCTGTAGCTCCTAAACTAAGCGTCCTAGAGCGATTTACGCCTTAATCTGTGATCAATTTTTTTTTACATACAAAATACATTTTTTGCAGGCCAAACTATAATTGCCCGTAGCTCCTAAACTAAGCGTCCTAGAGCGATTTAGGCCTTAATCTGTGATCACTTTTTTTCCCATAGAAAACACATTTTTTGCAGGCCAAACTATAATTGCCCGTAGCTCCTAAACTAAGCGTCCTAGAGCGATTTACGCCTTAATCTGTGATCACTTTTTTTTTACATACAAAATACATTTTTTGCAGGCCAAACTATAATTGCCCGTAGCTCCTAAACTAAGCGTCCTAGAGCGATTTAGGCCTTAATCTGTGATCACTTTTTTTCCAAACAAAATACATTTTTTGCAGGCCAAACTATAATTGCCCGTAGCTCCTAAACTAAGCGTCCTAGAGCGATTTACGCCTTAATCTGTGATCACTTTTTTTTTACATACAAAATACATTTTTTGCAGGCCAAACTATAATTGCCCGTAGCTCCTAAACTAAGCGTCCTAGAGCGATTTACGCCTTAATCTGTGATCACTTTTTTTCCCATAGAAAACACATTTTTTGTAGGCCAAACTATAATTGCCTGTAGCTCCTAAACTAAGCGTCCTAGAGCGATTTACGCCTTAATCTGTGATCAATTTTTTTTTACATACAAAATACATTTTTGCAGGCCAAACTATAATTGCCCGTAGCTCCTAAACTAAGCGTCCTAGAGCGATTTAGGCCTTAATCTGTGATCACTTTTTTTCCCATAGAAAACACATTTTTTGCAGGCCAAACTATAATTGCCCGTAGCTCCTAAACTAAGCGTCCTAGAGCGATTTACGCCTTAATCTGTGATCACTTTTTTTTTACATACAAAATACATTTTTTGCAGGCCAAACTATAATTGCCCGTAGCTCCTAAACTGTGATCACTTTTTTTTCCATAGAAAATACATTTTTTGTAGGCCAAACTATAATTGCCCGTAGCTCCTAAACTAAGCGTCCTAGAGCGATTTAGGCTTTAATCTGTGATCACTTTTTTTTTCCATAGAAAATACATTTTTTGCAGGCCAAACTATGATTGTCCGTAGCTCCTAATCTGAGCGTCCTAGAGCGATTTACGCTTTAATCTGTGATCACTTTTTTTTCCATAGAAAATACATTTTTTGTAGGCCAAACTATAATTGCCCGTAGCTCCTAAACTAAGCGTCCTAGAGCGATTTACGCCTTAATCTGTGATCACTTTTTTTACATACAAAATACATTTTTTGCAGGCCAAACTATAATTGCCCGTAGCTCCTAAACTAAGCGTCCTAGAGCGATTTACGCCTTAATCTGTGATCACTTTTTTTTACATACAAAATACATTTTTTGCAGGCCAAACTATAATTGCCCGTAGCTCCTAAACTAAGCGTCCTAGAGCGATTTAGGCCTTAATCTGTGATCACTTTTTTTCCATAGAAAATCCATTTTTTGTAGGCCAAACTATAATTGCCTGTAGCTCCTAAACTAAGCGTCCTAGAGCGATTTAGGCCTTAATCTGTGATCACTTTTTTTCCCATAGAAAACACATTTTTTGCAGGCCAAACTATAATTGCCCGTAGCTCCTAAACTAAGCGTCCTAAAGCGATTTAGGCCTTAATCTGTGATCACTTTTTTTCCCATAGAAAACACATTTTTTGTAGGCCAAACTATAATTGCCTGTAGCTCCTAAACTAAGCGTCCTAGAGCGATTTAGGCCTTAATCTGTGATCACTTTTTTTTTACATACAAAATACATTTTTTGCAGGCCAAACTATAATTGCCCGTAGCTCCTAAACTAAGCGTCCTAGAGCGATTTAGGCCTTAATCTGTGATCACTTTTTTTCCATAGAAAATCCATTTTTTGTAGGCCAAACTATAATTGCCTGTAGCTCCTAAACTAAGCGTCCTAGAGCGATTTAGGCCTTAATCTGTGATCACTTTTTTTCCCATAGAAAACACATTTTTTGCAGGCCAAACTATAATTGCCCGTAGCTCCTAAACTAAGCGTCCTAGAGCGATTTACGCCTTAATCTGTGATCACTTTTTTTTTACATACAAAATACATTTTTTGCAGGCCAAACTATAATTGCCAGTAGCTCCTAAACTAAGCGTCCTAGAGCGATTTAGGCCTTAATCTGTGATCACTTTTTTTCCCATAGAAAACACATTTTTTGCAGGCCAAACTATAATTGCCCGTAGCTCCTAAACTAAGCGTCCTAGAGCGATTTACGCCTTAATCTGTGATCACTTTTTTTTACATACAAAATACATTTTTTGCAGGCCAAACTATAATTGCCCGTAGCTCCTAAACTAAGCGTCCTAGAGCGATTTAGGCCTTAATCTGTGATCACTTTTTTTCCCATAGAAAACACATTTTTTGTAGGCCAAACTATAATTGCCTGTAGCTCCTAAACTAAGCGTCCTAGAGCGATTTAGGCCTTAATCTGTGATCACTTTTTTTTTCCATAGAAAATACATTTTTTGTAGGCCAAACTATAATTGCCCGTAGCTCCTAAACTAAGCGTCCTAGAGCGATTTAGGCCTTAATCTGTGATCACTTTTTTTCCATAGAAAATCCATTTTTTGTAGGCCAAACTATAATTGCCCGTAGCTCCTAAACTAAGCGTCCTAGAGCGATTTAGGCCTTAATCTGTGATCACTTTTTTTTCCATAGAAAATACATTTTTTGTAGGCCAAACTATAATTGCCCGTAGCTCCTAAACTAAGCGTCCTAGAGCGATTTAGGCCTTAATCTGTGATCACTTTTTTTTTCCATAGAAAATAAATTTTTTGTAGGCCAAACTATAATTGCCCGTAGCTCCTAAACTAAGCGTCCTAGAGCGATTTACGCCTTAATCTGTGATCACTTTTTTTTTCATAGAAAATACATTTTTTGTAGGCCAAACTATAATTGCCCGTAGCTCCTAAACTAAGAGTCCTAGAGCGATTTAGGCCTTAATCTGTGATCACTTTTTTTCCGTACAAAATACATTTTTTGTAGGCCAAACTATAATTGCCCGTAGCTCCTAAACTAAGCGTCCTAGAGCGATTTAGGCCTTAATCTGTAATCACTTTTTTTCCCATACAAAATACATTTTTTGCAGGCCAAATTATAATTACCCGTAGCTCCTAAACTAAGCGTCCTAGAGCGATTTAGGCCTTAATCTGTGATCACTTTTTTTTCCATAGAAAATACATTTTTTGTAGGCCAAACTATAATTGCCCGTAGCTCCTAAACTAAGCGTCCTAGAGCGATTTAGGCCTTAATCTGTAATCACTTTTTTTCCCATACAAAATACATTTTTTGCAGGCCAAACTATAATTGCCCGTAGCTCCTAAACTGTGATCACTTTTTTTTCCATAGAAAATACATTTTTTGTAGGCCAAACTATAATTGCCCGTAGCTCCTAAACTAAGCGTCCTAGAGCGATTTAGGCTTTAATCTGTGATCACTTTTTTTTTCCATAGAAAATACATTTTTTGCAGGCCAAACTATGATTGTCCGTAGCTCCTAATCTGAGCGTCCTAGAGCGATTTACGCTTTAATCTGTGATCACTTTTTTTTCCATAGAAAATACATTTTTTGTAGGCCAAACTATAATTGCCCGTAGCTCCTAAACTAAGCGTCCTAGAGCGATTTAGGCTTTAAACTGTGATCACTTTTTTTTCCATATAAAATACATTTTTTGTAGGCCAAACTATAATTGCCCGTAGCTCCTAAACTAAGCGTCCTAGAGCGATTTAGGCTTTAATCTGTGATCACTTTTTTTTTCCATAGAAAATACATTTTTTGCAGGCCAAACTATAATTGTCCGTAGCTCCTAATCTGAGCGTCCTAGAGCGATTTACGCCTTAATCTGTGATCACTTTTTTTTCCATAGAAAATACATTTTTTGTAGGCCAAACTATAATTGCCCGTAGCTCCTAAACTAAGCGTCCTAGAGCGATTTAGGCTTTAATCTGTGATCACTTTTTTTTCCATAGAAAATACATTTTTTGTAGGCCAAACTATAATTGCCCGTAGCTCCTAAACTAAGCGTCCTAGAGCGATTTAGGCCTTAATTTGTGATCACTTTTTTTTCCATACAAAATACATTTTTTGTAGGCCAAACTATAATTGCCCGTAGCTCCTAAACTAAGCGTCCTAGAGCGATTTAGGCTTTAATCTGTGATCACTTTTTTTTCCATACAAAATACATTTTTTGCAGGCCAAACTATAATTGTCCGTAGCTCTTAATCTGAGCGTCCTAGAGCGATTTACGCCTTAATCTGTGATCACTTTTTATTCCATAGAAAATACATTTTTTGTAGGCCAAACTATAATTGCCCGTAGCTCCTAAACTAAGCGTCCTAGAGCGATTTAGGCTTTAATCTGTGATCACTTTTTTTTCCATAGAAAATACATTTTTTGTAGGCCAAACTATAATTGCCCGTAGCTCCTAAACTAAGCGTCCTAGAGCGATTTAGGCTTTAATCTGTGATCACTTTTTTTTTCCATAGAAAATACATTTTTTGCAGGCCAAACTATGATTGTCCGTAGCTCCTAATCTGAGCGTCCTAGAGCGATTTACGCTTTAGTCTGTGATCACTTTTTTTTCTATACAAAATACATTTTTTGCAGGCCAAACTATAATTGTCCGTAGCTCCTAATCTGAGCGTCCTAGAGCGATTTACGCCTTAATCTGTGATCACTTTTTTTTCCATAGAAAATACATTTTTTGTAGGCCAAACTATAATTGCCCGTAGCTCCTAAACTAAGCGTCCTAGAGCGATTTAGGCCTTAATCTGTGATCACTTTTTTTTCCATAGAAAATAAATTTTTTGTAGGCCAAACTATAATTGTCCGTAGCTCCTAAACTAAGCGTCCTAGAGCGATTTACGCCTTAATCTGTGATCACTTTTTTTTTCATAGAAAATACATTTTTTGTAGGCCAAACTATAATTGCCCGTAGCTCCTAAACTAAGAGTCCTAGAGCGATTTAGGCCTTAATCTGTGATCACTTTTTTTCCGTACAAAATACATTTTTTGTAGGCCAAACTATAATTGCCCGTAGCTCCTAAACTAAGCGTCCTAGAGCGATTTAGGCCTTAATCTGTAATCACTTTTTTTCCCATACAAAATACATTTTTTGCAGGCCAAATTATAATTACCCGTAGCTCCTAAACTAAGCGTCCTAGAGCGATTTAGGCCTTAATCTGTGATCACTTTTTTTTCCATAGAAAATACATTTTTTGTAGGCCAAACTATAATTGCCCGTAGCTCCTAAACTAAGCGTCCTAGAGCGATTTAGGCCTTAATCTGTAATCACTTTTTTTCCCATACAAAATACATTTTTTGCAGGCCAAACTATAATTGCCCGTAGCTCCTAAACTGTGATCACTTTTTTTTCCATAGAAAATACATTTTTTGTAGGCCAAACTATAATTGCCCGTAGCTCCTAAACTAAGCGTCCTAGAGCGATTTAGGCTTTAATCTGTGATCACTTTTTTTTTCCATAGAAAATACATTTTTTGCAGGCCAAACTATGATTGTCCGTAGCTCCTAATCTGAGCGTCCTAGAGCGATTTACGCTTTAATCTGTGATCACTTTTTTTTCCATAGAAAATACATTTTTTGTAGGCCAAACTATAATTGCCCGTAGCTCCTAAACTAAGCGTCCTAGAGCGATTTAGGCTTTAAACTGTGATCACTTTTTTTTCCATATAAAATACATTTTTTGTAGGCCAAACTATAATTGCCCGTAGCTCCTAAACTAAGCGTCCTAGAGCGATTTAGGCTTTAATCTGTGATCACTTTTTTTTTCCATAGAAAATACATTTTTTGCAGGCCAAACTATAATTGTCCGTAGCTCCTAATCTGAGCGTCCTAGAGCGATTTACGCCTTAATCTGTGATCACTTTTTTTTCCATAGAAAATACATTTTTTGTAGGCCAAACTATAATTGCCCGTAGCTCCTAAACTAAGCGTCCTAGAGCGATTTAGGCCTTAATCTGTGATCACTTTTTTTTCCATAGAAAATAAATTTTTTGTAGGCCAAACTATAATTGCCCGTAGCTCCTAAACTAAGCGTCCTAGAGCGATTTACGCCTTAATCTGTGATCACTTTTTTTTCATAGAAAATACATTTTTTGTAGGCCAAACTATAATTGCCCGTAGCTCCTAAACTAAGAGTCCTAGAGCGATTTAGGCCTTAATCTGTGATCACTTTTTTTTTCCGTACAAAATACATTTTTTGTAGGCCAAACTATAATTGCCCGTAGCTCCTAAACTGTGATCACTTTTTTTTCCATAGAAAATACATTTTTTGTAGGCCAAACTATAATTGCCCGTAGCTCCTAAACTAAGCGTCCTAGAGCGATTTAGGCTTTAATCTGTGATCACTTTTTTTTTCCATAGAAAATACATTTTTTGCAGGCCAAACTATGATTGTCCGTAGCTCCTAATCTGAGCGTCCTAGAGCGATTTACGCTTTAATCTGTGATCACTTTTTTTTCCATAGAAAATACATTTTTTGTAGGCCAAACTATAATTGCCCGTAGCTCCTAAACTAAGCGTCCTAGAGCGATTTAGGCTTTAAACTGTGATCACTTTTTTTTCCATATAAAATACATTTTTTGTAGGCCAAACTATAATTGCCCGTAGCTCCTAAACTAAGCGTCCTAGAGCGATTTAGGCTTTAATCTGTGATCACTTTTTTTTTCCATAGAAAATACATTTTTTGCAGGCCAAACTATAATTGTCCGTAGCTCCTAATCTGAGCGACCTAGAGCGATTTACGCCTTAATCTGTGATCACTTTTTTTTCCATAGAAAATACATTTTTTGTAGGCCAAACTATAATTGCCCGTAGCTCCTAAACTATGCGTCCTAGAGCGATTTAGGCTTTAATCTGTGATCACTTTTTTTTCCATAGAAAATACATTTTTTGTAGGCCAAACTATAATTGCCCGTAGCTCCTAAACTAAGCGTCCTAGAGCGATTTAGGCCTTAATTTGTGATCACTTTTTTTTCCATACAAAATACATTTTTTGCAGGCCAAACTATAATTGTCCGTAGCTCCTAATCTGAGCGTCCTAGAGCGATTTACGCCTTAATCTGTGATCACTTTTTTTTCCATAGAAAATACATTTTTTGTAGGCCAAACTATAATTGCCCGTAGCTCCTAAACTAAGCGTCCTAGAGCGATTTAGGCTTTAATCTGTGATCACTTTTTTTTCCATAGAAAATACATTTTTTGTAGGCCAAACTATAATTGCCCGTAGCTCCTAAACTAAGCGTCCTAGAGCGATTTAGGCCTTAATTTGTGATCACTTTTTTTTCCATACAAAATACATTTTTTGTAGGCCAAACTATAATTGCCCGTAGCTCCTAAACTAAGCGTCCTAGAGCGATTTAGGCTTTAATCTGTGATCACTTTTTTTTCCATACAAAATACATTTTTTGCAGGCCAAACTATAATTGTCCGTAGCTCTTAATCTGAGCGTCCTAGAGCGATTTACGCCTTAATCTGTGATCACTTTTTTTTCCATAGAAAATACATTTTTTGTAGGCCAAACTATAATTGCCCGTAGCTCCTAAACTAAGCGTCCTAGAGCGATTTAGGCTTTAATCTGTGATCACTTTTTTTTCCATAGAAAATACATTTTTTGTAGGCCAAACTATAATTGCCCGTAGCTCCTAAACTAAGCGTCCTAGAGCGATTTAGGCTTTAATCTGTGATCACTTTTTTTTCCATAGAAAATACATTTTTTGCAGGCCAAACTATGATTGTCCGTAGCTCCTAATCTGAGCGTCCTAGAGCGATTTAGGCTTTAATCTGTGATCACTTTTTTTTCCATAGAAAATACATTTTTTGTAGGCCAAACTATAATTGCCCGTAGCTCCTAAACTAAGCGTCCTAGAGCGATTTAGGCTTTAATCTGTGATCACTTTTTTTTTCCATAGAAAATACATTTTTTGCAGGCCAAACTATGATTGTCCGTAGCTCCTAATCTGAGCGTCCTAGAGCGATTTACGCCTTAATCTGTGATCACTTTTTTTCCATAGAAAATACATTTTTTGTAGGCCAAACTATAATTGCCCGTAGCTCCTAAACTAAGCGTCCTAGAGCGATTTAGGCCTTAATTTGTGATCACTTTTTTTTCCATACAAAATACATTTTTTGTAGGCCAAACTATAATTGCCCGTAGCTCCTAAACTAAGCGTCCTAGAGCGATTTAGGCCTTAATTTGTGATCACTTTTTTTTCCATACAAAATACATTTTTTGTAATTGCCCGTAGCTCCTAAACTAAGCGTCCTAGAGCGATTTAGGCTTTAATCTGTGATCACTTTTTTTCCCATACAAAATACATTTTTTGCAGGCCAAATTATAATTACCCGTAGCTCCTAAACTAAGCGTCCTAGAGCGATTTAGGCCTTAATCTGTGATCACTTTTTTTTCCATAGAAAATACATTTTTTGTAGGCCAAACTATAATTGCCCGTAGCTCCTAAACTAAGCGTCCTAGAGCGATTTAGGCCTTAATCTGTAATCACTTTTTTTCCCATACAAAATACATTTTTTGCAGGCCAAACTATAATTGCCCGTAGCTCCTAAACTGTGATCACTTTTTTTTCCATAGAAAATACATTTTTTGTAGGCCAAACTATAATTGCCCGTAGCTCCTAAACTAAGCGTCCTAGAGCGATTTAGGCTTTAATCTGTGATCACTTTTTTTTTCCATAGAAAATACATTTTTTGCAGGCCAAACTATGATTGTCCGTAGCTCCTAATCTGAGCGTCCTAGAGCGATTTAGGCCTTAATCTGTGATCACTTTTTTTTCCATAGAAAATACATTTTTTGTAGGCCAAACTATAATTGCCCGTAGCTCCTAAACTAAGCGTCCTAGAGCGATTTAGGCTTTAAACTGTGATCACTTTTTTTTCCATATAAAATACATTTTTTGTAGGCCAAACTATAATTGCCCGTAGCTCCTAAACTAAGCGTCCTAGAGCGATTTAGGCTTTAATCTGTGATCACTTTTTTTTTCCATAGAAAATACATTTTTTGCAGGCCAAACTATAATTGTCCGTAGCTCCTAATCTGAGCGTCCTAGAGCGATTTACGCCTTAATCTGTGATCACTTTTTTTTCCATAGAAAATACATTTTTTGTAGGCCAAACTATAATTGCCCGTAGCTCCTAAACTAAGCGTCCTAGAGCGATTTAGGCCTTAATCTGTGATCACTTTTTTTTCCATAGAAAATAAATTTTTTGTAGGCCAAACTATAATTGCCCGTAGCTCCTAAACTAAGCGTCCTAGAGCGATTTACGCCTTAATCTGTGATCACTTTTTTTTCATAGAAAATACATTTTTTGTAGGCCAAACTATAATTGCCCGTAGCTCCTAAACTAAGAGTCCTAGAGCGATTTAGGCCTTAATCTGTGATCACTTTTTTTTTCCGTACAAAATACATTTTTTGTAGGCCAAACTATAATTGCCCGTAGCTCCTAAACTGTGATCACTTTTTTTTCCATAGAAAATACATTTTTTGTAGGCCAAACTATAATTGCCCGTAGCTCCTAAACTAAGCGTCCTAGAGCGATTTAGGCTTTAATCTGTGATCACTTTTTTTTTCCATAGAAAATACATTTTTTGCAGGCCAAACTATGATTGTCCGTAGCTCCTAATCTGAGCGTCCTAGAGCGATTTACGCTTTAATCTGTGATCACTTTTTTTTCCATAGAAAATACATTTTTTGTAGGCCAAACTATAATTGCCCGTAGCTCCTAAACTAAGCGTCCTAGAGCGATTTAGGCTTTAAACTGTGATCACTTTTTTTTCCATATAAAATACATTTTTTGTAGGCCAAACTATAATTGCCCGTAGCTCCTAAACTAAGCGTCCTAGAGCGATTTAGGCTTTAATCTGTGATCACTTTTTTTTTCCATAGAAAATACATTTTTTGCAGGCCAAACTATAATTGTCCGTAGCTCCTAATCTGAGCGACCTAGAGCGATTTACGCCTTAATCTGTGATCACTTTTTTTTCCATAGAAAATACATTTTTTGTAGGCCAAACTATAATTGCCCGTAGCTCCTAAACTAAGCGTCCTAGAGCGATTTAGGCTTTAATCTGTGATCACTTTTTTTTCCATAGAAAATACATTTTTTGTAGGCCAAACTATAATTGCCCGTAGCTCCTAAACTAAGCGTCCTAGAGCGATTTAGGCCTTAATTTGTGATCACTTTTTTTTCCATACAAAATACATTTTTTGCAGGCCAAACTATAATTGTCCGTAGCTCCTAATCTGAGCGTCCTAGAGCGATTTACGCCTTAATCTGTGATCACTTTTTTTTCCATAGAAAATACATTTTTTGTAGGCCAAACTATAATTGCCCGTAGCTCCTAAACTAAGCGTCCTAGAGCGATTTAGGCTTTAATCTGTGATCACTTTTTTTTCCATAGAAAATACATTTTTTGTAGGCCAAACTATAATTGCCCGTAGCTCCTAAACTAAGCGTCCTAGAGCGATTTAGGCCTTAATTTGTGATCACTTTTTTTTCCATACAAAATACATTTTTTGTAGGCCAAACTATAATTGCCCGTAGCTCCTAAACTAAGCGTCCTAGAGCGATTTAGGCTTTAATCTGTGATCACTTTTTTTTCCATACAAAATACATTTTTTGCAGGCCAAACTATAATTGTCCGTAGCTCTTAATCTGAGCGTCCTAGAGCGATTTACGCCTTAATCTGTGATCACTTTTTTTTCCATAGAAAATACATTTTTTGTAGGCCAAACTATAATTGCCCGTAGCTCCTAAACTAAGCGTCCTAGAGCGATTTAGGCTTTAATCTGTGATCACTTTTTTTTCCATAGAAAATACATTTTTTGTAGGCCAAACTATAATTGCCCGTAGCTCCTAAACTAAGCGTCCTAGAGCGATTTAGGCTTTAATCTGTGATCACTTTTTTTTTCCATAGAAAATACATTTTTTGCAGGCCAAACTATGATTGTCCGTAGCTCCTAATCTGAGCGTCCTAGAGCGATTTAGGCTTTAATCTGTGATCACTTTTTTTTCCATAGAAAATACATTTTTTGTAGGCCAAACTATAATTGCCCGTAGCTCCTAAACTAAGCGTCCTAGAGCGATTTAGGCTTTAATCTGTGATCACTTTTTTTTTCCATAGAAAATACATTTTTTGCAGGCCAAACTATGATTGTCCGTAGCTCCTAATCTGAGCGTCCTAGAGCGATTTACGCCTTAATCTGTGATCACTTTTTTTCCCATAGCAAATACATTTTTTGTAGGCCAAACTATAATTGCCCGTAGCTCCTAAACTAAGCGTCCTAGAGCGATTTAGGCCTTAATCTGTGATCACTTTTTTTCCATAGAAAATACATTTTTTGTAGGCCAAACTATAATTGCCCGTAGCTCCTAAACTAAGCGTCCTAGAGCGATTTAGGCCTTAATTTGTGATCACTTTTTTTTCCATACAAAATACATTTTTTGTAGGCCAAACTATAATTGCCCGTAGCTCCTAAACTAAGCGTCCTAGAGCGATTTAGGCCTTAATTTGTGATCACTTTTTTTTCCATACAAAATACATTTTTTGTAATTGCCCGTAGCTCCTAAACTAAGCGTCCTAGAGCGATTTAGGCTTTAATCTGTGATCACTTTTTTTTCCATAGAAAATACATTTTTTGTAGGCCAAACTATAATTGCCCGTAGCTCCTAAACTAAGCGTCCTAGAGCGATTTAGGCTTTAATCTGTGATCACTTTTTTTTCAATAGAAAATACATTTTTTGTAGGCCAAACTATAATTGCCCGTAGCTCCTAAACTAAGCGTCCTAGAGCGATTTAGGCTTTAATCTGTGATCACTTTTTTTTCCATAGAAAATACATTTTTTGTAGGCCAAACTATAATTGCCCGTAGCTCCTAAACTAAGCGTCCTAGAGCGATTTAGGCTTTAATCTGTGATCACTTTTTTTTCCATAGAAAATACATTTTTTGTAGGCCAAACTATAATTGCCCGTAGCTCCTAAACTAAGCGTCCTAGAGCGATTTAGGCTTTAATCTGTGATCACTTTTTTTTCCATAGAAAATACATTTTTTGTAGGCCAAACTATAATTGCCCGTAGCTCCTAAACTAAGCGTCCTAGAGCGATTTAGGCTTTAATCTGTGATCACTTTTTTTTCCATAGAAAATACATTTTTTGTAGGCCAAACTATAATTGCCCGTAGCTCCTAAACTAAGCGTCCTAGAGCGATTTAGGCTTTAATTTGTGATCACTTTTTTTTCCATAGAAAATACATTTTTTGTAGGCCAAACTATAATTGCCCGTAGCTCCTAAACTAAGCGTCCTAGAGCGATTTAGGCTTTAATCTGTGATCACTTTTTTTTCCATAGAAAATACATTTTTTGTAGGCCAAACTATAATTGCCCGTAGCTCCTAAACTAAGCGTCCTAGAGCGATTTAGGCTTTAATCTGTGATCACTTTTTTTTCCATAGAAAATACATTTTTTGTAGGCCAAACTATAATTGCCCGTAGCTCCTAAACTAAGCGTCCTAGAGCGATTTAGGCTTTAATCTGTGATCACTTTTTTTTCCATAGAAAATACATTTTTTGTAGGCCAAACTATAATTGCCCGTAGCTCCTAAACTAAGCGTCCTAGAGCGATTTAGGCTTTAATCTGTGATCACTTTTTTTTCCATAGAAAATACATTTTTTGTAGGCCAAACTATAATTGCCCGTAGCTCCTAAACTAAGCGTCCTAGAGCGATTTAGGCTTTAATCTGTGATCACTTTTTTTTCCATAGAAAATACATTTTTTGTAGGCCAAACTATAATTGCCCGTAGGTCCTAAACTAAGCGTCCTAGAGCGATTTAGGCTTTAATTTGTGATCACTTTTTTTTCAATAGAAAATACATTTTTTGTAGGCCAAACTATAATTGCCCGTAGCTCCTAAACTAAGCGTCCTAGAGCGATTTAGGCTTTAATCTGTGATCACTTTTTTTTCCATAGAAAATACATTTTTTGTAGGCCAAACTATAATTGCCCGTAGCTCCTAAACTAAGCGTCCTAGAGCGATTTAGGCTTTAATCTGTGATCACTTTTTTTTCCATAGAAAATACATTTTTTGTAGGCCAAACTATAATTGCCCGTAGCTCCTAAACTAAGCGTCCTAGAGCGATTTAGGCTTTAATCTGTGATCACTTTTTTTCCATAGAAAATACATTTTTTGTAGGCCAAACTATAATTGCCCGTAGCTCCTAAACTAAGCGTCCTAGAGCGATTTAGGATTTAATCTGTGATCACTTTTTTTTTCCATAGAAAATACATTTTTTGCAGGCCAAATTATAATTGCCCGTAGCTCCTAAACTAAGCGTCCTAGAGCGATTTAGGCCTTAATCTGTGATCACTTTTTTTTTCATACAAAATACATTTTTTGCAGGCCAAACTATAATTGCCCGTAGCTCCTAAACTAAGCGTCCTAGAGCGATTTAGGCTTTAATCTGTGATCACTTTTTTTCCATAGAAAATACATTTTTTGCAGGCCAAACTATAATTGCCCGTAGCTCCTAAACTAAGCGTCCTAGACCGATTTAGGCTTTAATCCGATTTAGGCTTTTGCAGGCCAAACTATAATTGCCCGTAGCTCCTAAACTAAGCGTCCTAGACCGATTTAGGCTTTAATCTGTGATCACTTTTTTTTCCATAGAAAATACATTTTTTGTAGGCCAAACTATAATTGCCCGTAGCTCCTAAACTAAGCGTCCTAGAGCGATTTAGGCTTTAATCTGTGATCACTTTTTTTTCCATAGAAAATACATTTTTTGCAGGCCAAACTATAATTGCCCGTAGCTCCTAAACTAAGCGTCCTAGAGCGATTTAGGCTTTAATCTGTGATCACTTTTTTTTCCATAGAAAATACATTTTGTGCAGGCCAAACTATAATTGCCCGTAGCTCCTAAACTAAGCGTCCTAGAGCGATTTAGGCTTTAATCTGTGATCACTTTTTTTTCCATAGAAAATAAATTTTTTGTAGGCCAAACTATAATTGCCCGTAGCTCCTAAACTAAGCGTCCTAGAGCGATTTAGGCTTTAATCTGTGATCACTTTTTTTTCCATAGAAAATACATTTTTTGTAGGCCAAACTATAATTGCCCGTAGCTCCTAAACTAAGCGTCCTAGAGCGATTTAGGCTTTAATCTGTGATCACTTTTTTTTCCATAGAAAATACATTTTTTGCAGGCCAAACTATAATTGCCCGTAGCTCCTAAACTAAGCGTCCTAGAGCGATTTAGGCTTTAATCTGTGATCACTTTTTTTTCCATAGAAAATACATTTTTTGTAGGCCAAACTATAATTGCCCGTAGCTCCTAAACTAAGCGTCCTAGAGCGATTTAGGCTTTAATCTGTGATCACTTTTTTTTCCATAGAAAATACATTTTTTGCAGGCCAAACTATAATTGCCCGTAGCTCCTAAACTAAGCGTCCTAGAGCGATTTAGGCTTTAATCTGTGATCACTTTTTTTTCCATAGAAAATACATTTTTTGCAGGCCAAACTATAATTGCCCGTAGCTCCTAAACTAAGCGTCCTAGAGCGATTTAGGCTTTAATCTGTGATCACTTTTTTTTCCATAGAAAATAAATTTTTTGTAGGCCAAACTATAATTGCCCGTAGCTCCTAAACTAAGCGTCCTAGAGCGATTTAGGCTTTAATCTGTGATCACTTTTTTTTCCATAGAAAATACATTTTTTGCAGGCCAAACTATAATTGCCCGTAGCTCCTAAACTATGCGTCCTAGAGCGATTTATCTGTGATCACTTTTTTTTCCATAGAAAATACATTTTTTGCAGGCCAAACTATAATTGCCCGTAGCTCCTAAACTAAGCGTCCTAGAGCGATTTAGGCTTTAATCTGTGATCACTTTTTTTTCCATAGAAAATACATTTTTTGCAGGCCAAACTATAATTGCCCGTAGCTCCTAAACTAAGCGTCCTAGAGCGATTTAGGCTTTAATCTGTGATCACTTTTTTTTTCCACAGAAAATACATTTTTTGCAGGCCAAACTATAATTGCCCGTAGCTCCTAAACTAAGCTTCCTAGAGCGATTAGGCTTTAATCTGTGATCACTTTTTTTTCCATAGAAAATACATTTTTTGCAGGCCAAACTATAATTGCCCGTAGCTCCTAAACTAAGCGTCGTAGAGCGATTTAGGCTTTAATCTGTGATCACTTTTTTTTCCATAGAAAATACATTTTTTGCAGGCCAAACTATAATTGCCCGTAGCTCCTAAACTAAGCGTCCTAGAGCGATTTAGGCTTTAATCTGTGATCACTTTTTTTTCCATAGAAAATACATTTTTTGCAGGCCAAACTATAATTGCCCGTAGCTCCTAAACTAAGCGTCCTAGAGCGATTTAGGCTTTAATCTGTGATCACTTTTTTTTCCATAGAAAATACATTTTTTGCAGGCCAAACTATAATTGCCCGTAGCTCCTAAACTAAGCGTCCTAGAGCGATTTAGGCTTTAATCTGTGATCACTTTTTTTTCCATAGAAAATACATTTTTTGCAGGCCAAACTATAATTGCCCGTAGCTCCTAAACTAAGCGTCCTAGAGCGATTTAGGCTTTAATCTGTGATCACTTTTTTTTTCCACAGAAAATACATTTTTTGCAGGCCAAACTATAATTGCCCGTAGCTCCTAAACTAAGCTTCCTAGAGCGATTAGGCTTTAATCTGTGATCACTTTTTTTTCCATAGAAAATACATTTTTTGCAGGCCTAAGCGTCCTAGAGCGATTTAGGCCTTAATCTGTGATCACTTTTTTTTCCATAGAAAATACATTTTTTGCAGGCCAAACTATAATTGCCCGTAGCTCCTAAACTAAGCGTCCTAGACCGATTTAGGCTTTAATCTGTGATCACTTTTTTTCCATAGAAAATACATTTTTTGTAGGCCAAACTATAATTGCCCGTAGCTCCTAAACTAAGCGTCCTAGAGCGATTTAGGCCTTAATCTGTGATCACTTTTTTTTCCATAGAAAATACATTTTTTGCAGGCCAAACTATAATTGCCCGTAGCTCCTAAACTAAGCGTCCTAGAAGCGATTTAGGCCTTAATCTGTGATCACTTTTTTTTCCATAGAAAATACATTTTTTGCAGGCCAAACTATAATTGCCCGTAGCTCCTAAACTAAGCGTCCTAGAGCGATTTAGGCCTTAATCTGTGATCACTTTTTTTTCCATAGAAAATACATTTTTTGCAGGCCAAACTATAATTGCCCGTAGCTCCTAAACTAAGCGTCCTAGAGCCGATTTAGGCTTTAATCTGTGATCACTTTTTTTTCCATAGAAAATAAATTTTTTGTAGGCCAAACTATAATTGCCCGTAGCTCCTAAAACTAAGCGTCCTAGAGCGATTTAGGCCTTAATCTGTGATCACTTTTTTTTCCATACAAAATACATTT